>OY796680.1:60717104-61119082 GCA_963680715.1 Tetragnatha montana | reverse complement strand
TAACAATATAAGGCACTAGGGGTTTTCTCTAAATTTAGGAAAGTCCAGTGCACATGCACTGGATAAATTTTGAATTTCAAACGACCGTGGCTCCACTACCTTTACAGTCAAGATGGTGCCGTAATACGATTCTGATACATATTTTTACGAGGTTTAAGAATCCGGTGAAAGCTAAGCTCTAACACGTGTAGTTCTGGAGAAATAACGTGGAAACACTCTTCTCAACGGAAAAGTCTTATATCAATTTTTATACATCCCCTTAGTGAGTCATTGCGTTCGAAACGGAACGAAAGATAGTGTCTGGAATACCAAACCGATGAGTCATGTTCTTTTTAGATATGGAGCAAAAGACTGTCGAAGTTGGACACGTGTCAGCCCTAATTTTCCCGCCTAAAAAGCCCGCGCAATCGTTTACTGGGAGTATTTTTATAAATACCGGTTGTAGACCATTAAATTTGCATACTATGTGAAAGTCCGCTTCGAGCCCAACCGGAAACTTGTCTTTGCTTAACTCCCAGACGATTATTTCAGAAGAAATTAAAAAAAAAAAATCCAGAATCGTTTTTTTTTTTAATTTTTGACTAGCCCCCTAAGCTAGAATGCAAACTATCAACTTAAAAACATACGTTAAATAAGTTGTAGAGTCATTCATACCTAAGAAAAAGCGGTTTTTATCTGTTGCTAAGGCCTTTGTCTGGTGCACGTGTACCGAAACGGGGCTTGAAATCTCTGCAGGGGCTGAACCACGGGGCGCAATGCATGACAAGACTATTGTTTTAAAGGTTATTTTTAAGACTACCACAGATTTCAAATTCAGATCTCTGACTTTTAAATTGTGGTCTGGGCGAAGCTAAAACCATCTACAGTTAGTAAATTTATAGGCGAACGGTTCACTGCATTCCGCTGGATCCTTGCCAGAGCGACATTTTTAAAAAGTAAACCTACCGCGGACCGATTTTTAATATGCTATTATTGAGGCGATTCCTAGGTTAATACCGTTGACAAACAAAGGGTTGAAATTTTTTACCGGTGAAGTCATAGATAGCCTGGACTAAAACTTAAATTAAATTTAGCATATTATGGTGCACTGGTCGTTTTTAAATTAATCAACCACCCCCAAAATGATTCGAACGGTGATTTTCGTGTGAGAAAAATACTAAAATTTCAGAAACGAAAGTGCAAAAAACCCTTGGCGAAATCCCGCAATTTGGACCCTCCCCCCCCTTTAATACAATACACGGTTGAATTTGGTATTTTAAGGGGCCATTTATTAATTACATAAGGATGATTTTGGCAATTTTTGACCCCCCCCTACCCCTATGTTAGGGTACGTAAGATTTTTCAAACCCGCCCCCCCCCCTATTCTTACGTAAGATACCATTTCGTTTTTCAAAATAATAAAATGTTAGAAAAGGATCAGTTACACTAAAACTCTCAGTTTGACGTAAATCAAAGATTTTTATTATTTCAACAGATAATTATAATATTCTTTTCTGGGGATATTCAATAGCAATTTGATTAGAATAATTAGAATTTGTTTACATTAACTTGGAAAATCTTACAATCTTACGTAAGAATAGGTTTGACCCCCCCCACCCCCCAAGTAAGGGTATGTAGAGATTTTTCCAACCCCCCCTCGGGACCCTTACGTAATTAATAAATGGCCTCTAACTACAACATCATATTTAAATCTCAGAGCTCTGGCACCCTGGAGGAAATTGACCTCCAAAATTAACATTCTTCTTTTTTTGAATAAATAAACCGATTAGCAGTAAAAATTTAATTCTCGAATTTCAGAACTTCCTTTGTTTAAAAAAAATTCCTTCATTTTAAATAACAAATTAATTTTTCAAATCACGGATTCCTATCCTTCCTAAGATGGACACAAAATATACTTGAAAATTTCCCTTTCAATAACGTTTCTGCAATAAATTGCATCTTCAAATTCTTAATATCAATGAAGGTTTCGTAAATGATATGAAATTTTAAAACGAATCAAAGTTCATAGATGGCACCACTAACCAAGAACTGACTCTCTGCTCTCATTGTAAGCAAAGGAGCAACCTCCCTCTTAGATTTGGCAACGTTTCGCTCGGTTGGCGTTACAAGATTTCGCCAACCTTCAGGCACAACCAAACGCATTTGGGAAACCAGCGGAGCAAACGCGCGCCAAGCCCAAAACCGCCAAGTCTCGCCAACTAATTATTCTCGACATCGGTCACTAAAATTGCGATATCTCCCTTAAATACTCGTTGAAATGAATCGAAAGTGGCTCAAATCGCATCAGAAGAGTATGTTCTATCGAATATGAAGTGTTTTTTCTGCGAATTTTTCTAGCAACGGTGTGAAAATCCACTCTAAAACCGTTCCTTCCGAAATCCACGTCCTTTGAAATCAACCGCTTCAGCCCGCGATTCGAGCTCTCCCATTCGCCTATCGCAACTGTCAATCTTTAAGACACACCCTAAAAAATAGGCGGAGCTAAAAGGGTCTCCAGTTCATTGGTTCAAAGCTCGACCAGTGAAGTTCTCGGGCGAATGAATCGAAGGGCTCAGGTCTCCAATGATAAATAGACTTTGTTTCCTGAATTAACTTATTCTCTACATAGAGCGGAACACGTGGCGGGGAAACTCTCTTTACGTAAAAACTATTGGATCGAATAGTGTGAAATTTTAAACAATCGAAGATGAATGTTTGAAGATCGTTTTGGTATAACACCATAATCAATTTGATAGTTATTTCGTGGGTCGTTATATGTCGTAGTGAATGGGAATTCAAAAAATCAGCCCCATAATAATGTAAATTTGCAACCATATATTCTAATGTGAGGATTTTGCAAATCGTGCGAGATCGTTGCGGTACACTTGCACTAGACAAAGGCCTTAGCAATAGTTTAAGACCGCTTTTTCTTACTTTTGATTCACCTGATTACTTATTTATCAACTGTTTTTACTTAATAGTTTGCATTCTCGACTAAGGGCGGTCCCAAATAAAAAACGAAATATCCCGTTTTTTTTCGGATTCTACCGACATAATCGTCCGGGAGCTTAGAAAAGAGAAGTTTCCGGTCTGGCTTGTGAAGCCTGCTTTTAGAAAAATATGCAATTTAACCGGTCTGCGTTCGGTATTTTGCAAGAGAATCCGAGTAAACGATTACCCGGGCTTTTTAGGCGGGAAATCTCTGGCAGACACGTGTCTAACTTCCACAGTCTTTTGCTCCAGATCTAGGAGGAACATGACTCATTGGTTTAGTATTCCAGACACTATATTTTGTTCCGTTTCGAAAGCCGTGACTCACTAGGGGGTTGTATAAAAATTAAAATGGGACTTTTCCGTTGAGAAACGTGTTTTCGCGGGATTTCTCCAGAACTACACGTGTTAGAGCTTAGCTTTCACCGGATTCTTAAACCTCGTAAAAATATGTATCAGAATCGTGTTACGGCACCATCTTGACTGTAAAGGTAGAGGAACCACGGTCGTTTGAAATTTAAAATGTGTCCAGTGCATGTGCACTGGACTTTCCTAAATTTTGGAGAAAACCCCTAGTGCCTTATATTGTTCGAACGAAAATTTTTGTGGGAGCAACATATTAAAATTTCAGACCATTTCTGATAAAACTGAACGATTAATTCCTAGTTTTGGGTTTTTCGTTTTCCAGTAATACATCCCGAAATTTTGGAAAAACCCCTTAATGATTTCTTTATTCGTAATCTGCTAAAACTGATCTTTCCAACGATGTAGGACACAGGTTTGTAAGTTCGATCATTTTAAAATTTCGAACTTTCTCTCTCCTCCATACAACGGAGTGTTTTCCTATCAGTGTCAGTAAGTTCCATTTCGGTTCCCGAAATTCCTGGGTGACGTAAAAATCGCCATTGCAACCCGTAAGTCTGGAAAAACCTTGCCATAACCTTACATTGTCGTAAAAAAATTTCGAAAAAAATATAATTTTGTTTAATAAGGGGTTATTTGCTTTATTCGGAGTCGTGTTTCTGGGTCGAATTCCGAAGTTTTTTTCAAACTCGAATCGCTATCTATATTACCGATTCTATTTTCACGAAAATTGCATGAGATCCACTTATAGGTATCTAGTTTGAGATTTAATCACCTAAAAAACGATACTTTATTTTTAATTGCGTTTAAAACGCAAAATACGGTCATTTCTCGGAAAAGAACGCACGGCCGCCGAGGACTGGATTTTGTTCCCAATTTCTTCAAATTACAGATTCCGCAAGATATTCCATCACTGTTTAAGGGTGAAAGCTCACCGACACGGTGAAAATGCTTTAAGACGCCTTTTTCCATGATTAACGCACATGGGGAACAAGGACCTGGAAAGGTCGCTTACACCTAAAATTACCGACACGTTGACTTCAATATTCAATAAGTGGGTCTTCATTCCAGAAACCAGCATCGAAAAACCTGCGACTATTTTTAAATAAATTTGTCCAGTGCATGTGCACTGGACGTTTCTAAATTTCTAGATCCCCCACTAGAGCTATACATAGTTGGAACGGTAATTTTTTAGGAAGCAACATATTAAAATTTCGGACCATTTCTGATAAAACTGAAGGATTAATTCCCAGTTTTGTGTTTTTCGTTTCCAATATTTAATCGCGAAATATGGGGAAAACCTTCTTAATGACTTACATATTCTTAATCTGCTTAAAATTATCTTTCCAACAATGTAAGACACTTGATGGTAAAATCGAACATTTTCAAATTTCGAACTTTCTCTCTTCTCCAAAATTCGGAAAGCGGTTCAAGGCTGGCCTTTCGAAACTAAGAATTTTCCAGCTCGAGATTTTCGGGAATTGTTCGTGGAATTGCGGTTTATCCTGGAAAAGAAATACATATTTTCCGGTATTTAGTAGCAAATTTACGAAATGGGACTTTGAATTTTCGGAAATCGGCGTCTTGTGAAAACATACCCATTTCTTCTATTTCCGGTTTAAATAAAATTTTGAATTCGTCTCTACGAGGTGCTTGCACACATCCCTCGAAATCGGCCTGAAATCGTTAGTTAGCCAATTATATCTGACTTCCGGTTCTAGGCTTAACAGGTAAAATATAACCTCCGAATTCCTGGTCGAAAAATCTGGAAGTTCATATTTTCTTAACTATCTCGCCGCGACGCTTCTATGTACAACGTCGGTGTGTTTATGAGACCCCCAGGTGAGCTATAATTAGCTTAAATTAAATTAACTAATCAAAACTCGATATTGAAATTCCCTCCCGCTTCGGAAGTAGAAAAAGAAACTCCTGTCGTTCCCTCCTTAGTTAGCAATACCTCCGAGTTCCAAATGAAATCGTCCTGCCACACAACCAGCGGAATGAAGATCACCGTTCCTGTCAATCATCTTTGGGAGAAAGGGGTCGTCGATAAATTTACTCACTGAAGATAGTTTTAGCTTCGCCACGCCCACAATTTAAAAGTCAGATATCTGAATTTGAAATCTGTGGTAGTCTGAAAAATTAGCTTTAAAACAATAGTCTTGTCGTGCCATTGCGCCCCTTGGTTCAGCCCCTGCAGGGATTTGAAGCCCCGTTTCGGTACACGTGCACTAGACAAAGGCCTTAGCAACAGACAAAAACCGCTTATTCTTAGGTATGAATGACTCTACCACTTATTTAAAAATTGTGATTAGTTAATAGTTTGCATTCTCGCTTAGGGGGCCGGTCACAAATTAAAAAAAAACGATTCTGGATTTTTTTTTTTTATTTCTTCTGAAATAATTGCCTGGGAGCTTAGCAAAGACAAGTTTCCGGTCTGGTTTGAAGGATGCTTTTAGAAAAATATGCAATTTAACTGGTCTGCGTTCGGTATTTTGCAAGAGAATCCGAGTAAACGATTACGCGGGCTTTTTAGGCGGGAAATCTCTGGCAGACACGTGTCCAACTTCCACAGTCTTTTGCTCCAGATATAGGAGGAACACGACTCATCGGTTTGGTATTCCAGACACTACTTTTCAGCCGCGTTCACAACAACCATTCCAACCGGGGAAAGCAGAGAAAACCGGTTCTTCTTCCACCGCTCTCCCTATGTTAGGGAAAACCTCACCGGACCATCCGTTGAAAATTCTCCCCTGGACCATAGCAGTAGGAAATGTTTTAATTGGACTAACCCCCTGTAGAGGGCGCTCTCGCTCGCTTCCCATAATGTATTTCTATGAGCTCGCTCGCTTGTCACGTGATTCTTTCTACCGGTAGGACGAGTTAGACGAGTGCACTTGTGAACGGGCCATTCTATTTCCTCACGGTTAGTTTTCGGAGATTCCTTTTCCCCTACTTCTTTAGCTCTTTCTCCGGTTGAACAGGTTGTCTGTTTTGAACGCGGCTTTCGTTCCGGTTTGAACTGGTCGACTCACTAGGGGGTTATATAAAAGTTAAAGTACGACTTTTCCGTTGAGAAATGTGTTTTCGCGGGATTTCTCCAGAAATACACCTGTTAGAGCTTAGCTTTCACCGGATTCTTAAACCTCGTAAAAATCTGTATCAGAATCATCTTACGGCGACATCTTGACTTTAAAGGTCCAGGAGCCACGGTCGTTTGAAATTTTAATTTATTGAGTGCATGTGCACTTACCGTTTCTAAATTTGGAGAAAACCCCTTAATGCTTTATTTGATTAGCACGGTAATTTTTTTGGGACCACCATATTAAAAGTACAGACAATATCTGATAAAACTGAATGAATAATTCCCAGTTTTGTGTTTTTGTTTTCCTTTAAGAAACCCGAAGTATGGGAAAAACCCCTTAATGACTTACATATTCGTAATCTGCTAAAAATTATCTTTCCAACGATGTAAGACATTTGTTTGTTTGTGATTTTGATACATACAACCAATAGAATACAGATAACCGTTCCTGTCAATCATCTTTGAGAGAAAGGGGTCGTCTATAAATTTACTCACTGTAGATAGTTTTAGCATAGCAGCCCCGCCCACAATTTGAGAGTCAGATATCTGAATTTGAAATCTGTGGTAGTCTTAAAAATAACCTTTAAAACAATATTCTTGTCGTGCCATTGTAACCCGTGGCTCAGCCCCTGCAGAGAATTGAAGCCCCGTTTCGGTACACGTGCACTAGACAAAGGCCTCAGCAACAAACAAAAACCGCTTTTTCTTAGGTATGAATGACTCTACCACTTATTTAAAAATTGTTTTTACCCAATAGTTTGCATTCTCGCTTAGGGGGCCGGTCACAAATTAAAAAAAAACCTATTCTGTATTTTTCCGGATTTCTTCGGAAATGATCGTCTGGAAGCTTAAAGACAAGTTTCCGGTCGGGCTCGAAGCGGACTTTCTGATAATATGCAAATTTAACGGTCTGCAACCGGTATTTATAAGAAAATCCAAGTAAACGATTGCGCGGGCTTTTTTGGCGGGAAATCTCGGGCAGACACGTGTCCAACTTCGACAGTCATTTGCTCCAGATCTAGAAAGAACATGACTCATCGGTTTGGTATTCCAGACACTATCTTTCGTTCCGGTTCCAATGGTGTGATTCAGTAAGGGGTTGTATAAAAATTGAAATGCGACTTTTCCGTTGGGAAACGTGTTTTTGCGGGATTTCTCCGGAAATACACGTGTTAGAGCTCAGATTTCACTGGATTCTTGCACCTTGTAAAAATCTGTATCAGAATCATCTTACAGCGCCATCTTGACTGTAAAGGTAGAGGAGCCACGGTCGTTTGAAGTTTAAATTTATCAAGTGCACGTGCACTGGCCGTTTCTAAATTTGGAGAAAACCCCCAAAAGCTTCATATGGTTGGAACGGTAATTTTTGTGGGAGGAACATATTACAATTTCAGACAATTTCTGATAAAACTGAAGGATTAATTCCTCTCTTGTCCAAAATACGGAAAGCGAGTCAAGGCTTGTATTTCGAAACTAAGCTCTTCCGGCTTGAGATTTTCGGGAAAAATTTGGGAAATTTCGGCTAAATCCGGAAAAGGAATACTTGTTTTCCCGTATTTAACAGCACATTTACGAAATTGGACTTTGAAGTTTCGGAAATCGGCGTCTTGTGAAACCATATTAATCCGGTTTAAATAAAAATTCCAATTCCTCTTTACGAAGTGCTTGCACACATTCCTCGAAATCGGTCTGAAACTCATCAATTAGCTAATTATAACACACTTCCGGTTTTAGGCTTAACAGGTAAAAAAACCCCTAAAGTTCTGAACGAAAAATTTTGAAGTTCGTATTTTATCAACTAACTCGCCGACACGCTTCTATGTAGACATTGCATTATCTATACGACCCCAAGTTGATCTGTAATTAGCTAAAATTAAATAACCAATCAAAACTCGGTATTGAAATCCCCTCCCGCCTCGGAAGTACCAAAAGAAACCCCCGTCTTCCCCTCCTCAGCAATACTTTCGAGTTCCAAATGAAATCACTCTGGCACACAACCAGCGGAATGCAGATAATCGTTCCTGTCAATCATCTTTGGGAGAAAGGGGTCATCTATAAATTTACTCTCGGTAGATAGTTTTAGCATAGCCCCGCCCATAATTTAAAAGTCAGAGATCTGAATTTGAAATTTGTGGTAGTCTTAAAAATTAGCTTTAAAATAATACCCTTTTCATTCCATTGCGTCCCGTGGTTCAGCCCCTGCAGAGACTTGAAGCCCCGTTTCGGTACACGAGCACTAGACAAAGGCCTCAGCAACAGACAAAAACCGCTTTTTCTTAGGTATGAATGACTATACCACTTATTTAAAGATTGTTTTTACATAATAGTTTGCATTCTAGCTTAGGGGGCTTGTCAAAAATTAAAAAAAAACACGATTCTGGAATTTTTTTTTATTTCTTCTGAAATAATCTTCTGGGAGCCTAGCAACGACAAGTTTCTGGTCGAGCTACAAGCGGAGTTTTAGATAACATGCAAATTTAGTGGTGCAACCTGTACCTATAAAAAAAATCAAAGTAAACGGTTGCGCGGGCTTTTTAGGCAGGAAAATTCGGGCTGACACGTGTCGAACTTTGATGCTTGGTTTCTCCGGAAGTAGGAGGAGCACGACTTGGCGGTTTGGTATTTGGGAAACTTTTTTTCATTCCAGTTCCAGTAGTGAACTCACTAAGGGATTGTATAACAATTGAAATACGACTTTTCCGTTGGGAAATGTGTTTTCGCGGGATTCCTCCGGAAATACACGTGTTAGAGCTTAGCTTTCACCGGATTCTTGAACCTCGTAAAAATCTGTATCGGTATTGTCTAACGGCGCCATCTTGACTGTAAAGGTAGGGGAACCGCGGTTGTTAAAGTTTAAAATTTATCGAGTGCATGTGCACTGGTAGTTTCTAAATTTGGAGAAAATCCCTAGTGCCTTATATGGTTCGAACGGAATTTTTTGTGGGAGCAACAATACTGTTCATTAAGTTACGCTTTTCTTAGGTTTTAAATTACAAGCTAAAAATGAAAGATTTCTTTTGTAGAAACCGCAATTCAAACTTCACCCCTCAGCAAATACCACCGTTTTAAAGGGAAAAGGCTACCGATTAATAGTTTAGTTAGCTTTTAATAATCCTTAAAATAAAGAGACCGCTATGAAAGATTTAAAGTACGCCGCAACGGAGAAGGGAACCACCCGCCAGTCCACCGAGAGGAGAAAGAATGATCGTACCGGTGAAATTACGTCCCTACATTACGGTTTTTAAACGATTGCGCTTCGAGTAGGGATGTCACGATTCCTTCGAATCTTGCATTCGATTCCGGGGAATCGAATGCAAGATTCGAAGGAATCGTGACATCCCTACTCGAAGCGCAATCGTTTAAAAACCGTAATGTAGGGACGTAATTTCACCGGTACGATCATTCTTTCTCCTCTCGGTGGACTGGCGGGTGGTTCCCTTCTCCGTTGCGGCGTACTTTAAATCTTTCATAGCGGTCTCTTTATTTTAAGGATTATTAAAAGCTAACTAAACTATTAATCGGTAGCCTTTTCCCTTTAAAACGGTGGTATTTGCTGAGGGGTGAAGTTTGAATTGCGGTTTCTACAAAAGAAATCTTTCACTTTTAGCTTGTAATTTAAAACCTAAGAAAAGCGTAACGAAACAAAAGGTATTCTCTGAAAGAAGACCCGAATTCGTATCCGAAAACGTTTACTGCTTGTCAATATCTCAATACAATTTAAACGGCAGCCGTTCAAAGTTTAAAGTTAACAAACGGCTACTCGAAATATTTGATCCTTCCCTTAGTGCAGTAAACCGTTCGAATCGCATTTTCAGGGTGTACACGTACTATAGTTTCAAAACTTTAGTCACGTTCTTTCCCTCTCCCTAATTAATCCCTGGAACCGTGGGGGGTGTCTTTCGGTTGGTCTTTAAGTCCCCTTCAAGGACTGCTAGAGTGACCCCCCTCGGGAAATGGAACACCGAAAATAGGAGCACCAGTACGAAGATGTCATAGACTTTTTTTCCGACGGTGATTTCTCCCTCCCTAATTAATCCCTGGAACCGTGGGGGGTGTCTTTCGGTGGGTCTTTTAGTCCCCTTCAAGGACTGCTAGAGTGACCCCCCTCGGGAAATGGAACACCGAAAATAGGAGCACCAGTACGAAGATGTCATAGACTTTTTTTCCGACGGTGATTTCTCCCTCCCTAATTAATCCCTGGAACCGTGGGGGGTGTCTTTCGGTGGGTCTTTAAGTCCCCTTCAAGGACTGCTAGAGTGACCCCCCTCGGGAAATGGAACACCGAAAATAGGAGCACCAGTACGAAGATGTCATAGACTTTTTTTCCGACGGTGATTTCTCCCTCCCTAATTAATCCCTGGAACCGTGGGGGGTGTCTTTCGGTGGGTCTTTAAGTCCCCTTCAAGGACTGCTAGAGTGACCCCCCTCGGGAAATGGAACACCGAAAATAGGAGCACCAGTACGAAGATGTCATAGACTTTTTTTCCGACGGTGATTTCTCCCTCCCTAATTAATCCCTGGAACCGTGGGGGGTGTCTTTCGGTGGGTCTTTTAGTCCCCTTCAAGGACTGCTAGAGTGACCCCCCTCGGGAAATGGAACACCGAAAATAGGAGCACCAGTACGAAGATGTCATAGACTTTTTTTCCGACGGTGATTTCTCCCTCCCTAATTAATCCCTGGAACCGTGGGGGGTGTCTTTCGGTGGGTCTTTAAGTCCCCTTCAAGGACTGCTAGAGTGACCCCCCTCGGGAAATGGAACACCGAAAATAGGAGCACCAGTACGAAGATGTCATAGACCTTTTTTCCGACGGTGATTTCTCCCTCCCTAATTAATCCCTGGAACCGTGGGGGGTGTCTTTCGGTGGGTCTTTAAGTCCCCTTCAAGGACTGCTAGAGTGACCCCCCTCGGGAAATGGAACACCGAAAATAGGAGCACCAGTACGAAGATGTCATAGACCTTTTTTCCGACGGTGATTTCTCCCTCCCTAATTAATCCCTGGAACCGTGGGGGGTGTCTTTCGGTGGGTCTTTAAGTCCCCTTCAAGGACTGCTAGAGTGACCCCCCTCGGGAAATGGAACACCGAAAATAGGAGCACCAGTACGAAGATGTCATAGACTTTTCTTCCGACGGTGATTTCTCCCTCCCTAATTAATCCCTGGAACCGTGGGGGGTGTCTTTCGGTTGGTCTTTAAGTCCCCTTCAAGGACTGCTAGAGTGACCCCCCTCGGGAAATGGAACACCGAAAATAGGAGCACCAGTACGAAGATGTCATAGACTTTTTTTCCGACGGTGATTTCTCCCTCCCTAATTAATCCCTGGAACCGTGGGGGGTGTCTTTCGGTGGGTCTTTTAGTCCCCTTCAAGGACTGCTAGAGTGACCCCCCTCGGGAAATGGAACACCGAAAATAGGAGCACCAGTACGAAGATGTCATAGACTTTTTTTCCGACGGTGATTTCTCCCTCCCTAATTAATCCCTGGAACCGTGGGGGGTGTCTTTCGGTGGGTCTTTAAGTCCCCTTCAAGGACTGCTAGAGTGACCCCCCTCGGGAAATGGAACACCGAAAATAGGAGCGGCTGTACGAAGATGTCATAGACTTTTTTTCCGACGGTGATTTCTCCCTCCCTAATTAATCCCTGGAACCGTGGGGGGTGTCTTTCGGTGGGTCTTTAAGTCCCATTCAAGGACTGCTAGAGTGACCCCCCTCGGGAAATGGAACACCGAAAATAGGAGCACCAGTACGAAGATGTCATAGACTTTTTTTCCGACGGTGATTTCTCCCTCCCTAATTAATCCCTGGAACCGTGGGGGGTGTCTTTCGGTGGGTCTTTAAGTCCCCTTCGAGGACTGCTAGAGTGATCCCCCTCGGGAAATGGAACACCGAAAATAGGAGCACCAGTACGAAGATGTCATAGACCTTTTTTCCGACGGTGATTTCTCCCTCCCTAATTAATCCCTGGAACCGTGGGGGGTGTCTTTCGGTGGGTCTTTAAGTCCCCTTCAAGGACTGCTAGAGTGACCCCCCTCGGGAAATGGAACACCGAAAATAGGAGCACCAGTACGAAGATGTCATAGACTTTTCTTCCGACGGTGATTTCTCCCTCCCTAATTAATCCCTGGAACCGTGGGGGGTGTCTTTCGGTTGGTCTTTAAGTCCCCTTCAAGGACTGCTAGAGTGACCCCCCTCGGGAAATGGAACACCGAAAATAGGAGCACCAGTACGAAGATGTCATAGACTTTTTTTCCGACGGTGATTTCTCCCTCCCTAATTAATCCCTGGAACCGTGGGGGGTGTCTTTCGGTGGGTCTTTAAGTCCCCTTCGAGGACTGCTAGAGTGATCCCCCTCGGGAAATGGAACACCGAAAATAGGAGCACCAGTACGAAGATGTCATAGACCTTTTTTCCGACGGTGATTTCTCCCTCCCTAATTAATCCCTGGAACCGTGGGGGGTGTCTTTCGGTGGGTCTTTAAGTCCCCTTCAAGGACTGCTAGAGTGACCCCCCTCGGGAAATGGAACACCGAAAATAGGAGCACCAGTACGAAGATGTCATAGACTTTTCTTCCGACGGTGATTTCTCCCTCCCTAATTAATCCCTGGAACCGTGGGGGGTGTCTTTCGGTTGGTCTTTAAGTCCCCTTCAAGGACTGCTAGAGTGACCCCCCTCGGGAAATGGAACACCGAAAATAGGAGCACCAGTACGAAGATGTCATAGACTTTTTTTCCGACGGTGATTTCTCCCTCCCTAATTAATCCCTGGAACCGTGGGGGGTGTCTTTCGGTGGGTCTTTAAGTCCCCTTCAAGGACTGCTAGAGTGACCCCCCTCGGGAAATGGAACACCGAAAATAGGAGCACCAGTACGAAGATGTCATAGACCTTTTTTCCGACGGTGATTTCTCCCTCCCTAATTAATCCCTGGAACCGTGGGGGGTGTCTTTCGGTGGGTCTTTAAGTCCCCTTCAAGGACTGCTAGAGTGACCCCCCTCGGGAAATGGAACACCGAAAATAGGAGCACCAGTACGAAGATGTCATAGACCTTTTTTCCGACGGTGATTTCTCCCTCCCTAATTAATCCCTGGAACCGTGGGGGGTGTCTTTCGGTGGGTCTTTAAGTCCCCTTCAAGGACTGCTAGAGTGACCCCCCTCGGGAAATGGAACACCGAAAATAGGAGCACCAGTACGAAGATGTCATAGACTTTTCTTCCGACGGTGATTTCTCCCTCCCTAATTAATCCCTGGAACCGTGGGGGGTGTCTTTCGGTTGGTCTTTAAGTCCCCTTCAAGGACTGCTAGAGTGACCCCCCTCGGGAAATGGAACACCGAAAATAGGAGCACCAGTACGAAGATGTCATAGACTTTTTTTCCGACGGTGATTTCTCCCTCCCTAATTAATCCCTGGAACCGTGGGGGGTGTCTTTCGGTGGGTCTTTAAGTCCCCTTCAAGGACTGCTAGAGTGACCCCCCTCGGGAAATGGAACACCGAAAATAGGAGCACCAGTACGAAGATGTCATAGACTTTTTTTCCGACGGTGATTTCTCCCTCCCTAATTAATCCCTGGAACCGTGGGGGGTGTCTTTCGGTGGGTCTTTAAGTCCCCTTCAAGGACTGCTAGAGTGACCCCCCTCGGGAAATGGAACACCGAAAATAGGAGCGGCTGTACGAAGATGTCATAGACTTTTTTTCCGACGGTGATTTCTCCCTCCCTAATTAATCCCTGGAACCGTGGGGGGTGTCTTTCGGTGGGTCTTTAAGTCCCATTCAAGGACTGCTAGAGTGACCCCCCTCGGGAAATGGAACACCGAAAATAGGAGCACCAGTACGAAGATGTCATAGACTTTTTTTCCGACGGTGATTTCTCCCTCCCTAATTAATCCCTGGAACCGTGGGGGGTGTCTTTCGGTGGGTCTTTAAGTCCCCTTCGAGGACTGCTAGAGTGATCCCCCTCGGGAAATGGAACACCGAAAATAGGAGCACCAGTACGAAGATGTCATAGACCTTTTTTCCGACGGTGATTTCTCCCTCCCTAATTAATCCCTGGAACCGTGGGGGGTGTCTTTCGGTGGGTCTTTAAGTCCCCTTCAAGGACTGCTAGAGTGACCCCCCTCGGGAAATGGAACACCGAAAATAGGAGCACCAGTACGAAGATGTCATAGACTTTTTTTCCGACGGTGATTTCTCCCTCCCTAATTAATCCCTGGAACCGTGGGGGGTGTCTTTCGGTGGGTCTTTTAGTCCCCTTCAAGGACTGCTAGAGTGACCCCCCTCGGGAAATGGAACACCGAAAATAGGAGCACCAGTACGAAGATGTCATAGACTTTTTTTCCGACGGTGATTTCTCCCTCCCTAATTAATCCCTGGAACCGTGGGGGGTGTCTTTCGGTGGGTCTTTAAGTCCCCTTCAAGGACTGCTAGAGTGACCCCCCTCGGGAAATGGAACACCGAAAATAGGAGCACCAGTACGAAGATGTCATAGACTTTTTTTCCGACGGTGATTTCTCCCTCCCTAATTAATCCCTGGAACCGTGGGGGGTGTCTTTCGGTGGGTCTTTTAGTCCCCTTCAAGGACTGCTAGAGTGACCCCCCTCGGGAAATGGAACACCGAAAATAGGAGCACCAGTACGAAGATGTCATAGACTTTTTTTCCGACGGTGATTTCTCCCTCCCTAATTAATCCCTGGAACCGTGGGGGGTGTCTTTCGGTGGGTCTTTAAGTCCCCTTCAAGGACTGCTAGAGTGACCCCCCTCGGGAAATGGAACACCGAAAATAGGAGCACCAGTACGAAGATGTCATAGACCTTTTTTCCGACGGTGATTTCTCCCTCCCTAATTAATCCCTGGAACCGTGGGGGGTGTCTTTCGGTGGGTCTTTAAGTCCCCTTCAAGGACTGCTAGAGTGACCCCCCTCGGGAAATGGAACACCGAAAATAGGAGCACCAGTACGAAGATGTCATAGACCTTTTTTCCGACGGTGATTTCTCCCTCCCTAATTAATCCCTGGAACCGTGGGGGGTGTCTTTCGGTGGGTCTTTAAGTCCCCTTCAAGGACTGCTAGAGTGACCCCCCTCGGGAAATGGAACACCGAAAATAGGAGCACCAGTACGAAGATGTCATAGACTTTTCTTCCGACGGTGATTTCTCCCTCCCTAATTAATCCCTGGAACCGTGGGGGGTGTCTTTCGGTTGGTCTTTAAGTCCCCTTCAAGGACTGCTAGAGTGACCCCCCTCGGGAAATGGAACACCGAAAATAGGAGCACCAGTACGAAGATGTCATAGACTTTTTTTCCGACGGTGATTTCTCCCTCCCTAATTAATCCCTGGAACCGTGGGGGGTGTCTTTCGGTGGGTCTTTTAGTCCCCTTCAAGGACTGCTAGAGTGACCCCCCTCGGGAAATGGAACACCGAAAATAGGAGCACCAGTACGAAGATGTCATAGACTTTTTTTCCGACGGTGATTTCTCCCTCCCTAATTAATCCCTGGAACCGTGGGGGGTGTCTTTCGGTGGGTCTTTAAGTCCCCTTCAAGGACTGCTAGAGTGACCCCCCTCGGGAAATGGAACACCGAAAATAGGAGCGGCTGTACGAAGATGTCATAGACTTTTTTTCCGACGGTGATTTCTCCCTCCCTAATTAATCCCTGGAACCGTGGGGGGTGTCTTTCGGTGGGTCTTTAAGTCCCATTCAAGGACTGCTAGAGTGACCCCCCTCGGGAAATGGAACACCGAAAATAGGAGCACCAGTACGAAGATGTCATAGACTTTTTTTCCGACGGTGATTTCTCCCTCCCTAATTAATCCCTGGAACCGTGGGGGGTGTCTTTCGGTGGGTCTTTAAGTCCCCTTCGAGGACTGCTAGAGTGATCCCCCTCGGGAAATGGAACACCGAAAATAGGAGCACCAGTACGAAGATGTCATAGACCTTTTTTCCGACGGTGATTTCTCCCTCCCTAATTAATCCCTGGAACCGTGGGGGGTGTCTTTCGGTGGGTCTTTAAGTCCCCTTCAAGGACTGCTAGAGTGACCCCCCTCGGGAAATGGAACACCGAAAATAGGAGCACCAGTACGAAGATGTCATAGACTTTTCTTCCGACGGTGATTTCTCCCTCCCTAATTAATCCCTGGAACCGTGGGGGGTGTCTTTCGGTTGGTCTTTAAGTCCCCTTCAAGGACTGCTAGAGTGACCCCCCTCGGGAAATGGAACACCGAAAATAGGAGCACCAGTACGAAGATGTCATAGACTTTTTTTCCGACGGTGATTTCTCCCTCCCTAATTAATCCCTGGAACCGTGGGGGGTGTCTTTCGGTGGGTCTTTAAGTCCCCTTCGAGGACTGCTAGAGTGATCCCCCTCGGGAAATGGAACACCGAAAATAGGAGCACCAGTACGAAGATGTCATAGACCTTTTTTCCGACGGTGATTTCTCCCTCCCTAATTAATCCCTGGAACCGTGGGGGGTGTCTTTCGGTGGGTCTTTAAGTCCCCTTCAAGGACTGCTAGAGTGACCCCCCTCGGGAAATGGAACACCGAAAATAGGAGCACCAGTACGAAGATGTCATAGACTTTTCTTCCGACGGTGATTTCTCCCTCCCTAATTAATCCCTGGAACCGTGGGGGGTGTCTTTCGGTTGGTCTTTAAGTCCCCTTCAAGGACTGCTAGAGTGACCCCCCTCGGGAAATGGAACACCGAAAATAGGAGCACCAGTACGAAGATGTCATAGACTTTTTTTCCGACGGTGATTTCTCCCTCCCTAATTAATCCCTGGAACCGTGGGGGGTGTCTTTCGGTGGGTCTTTAAGTCCCCTTCAAGGACTGCTAGAGTGACCCCCCTCGGGAAATGGAACACCGAAAATAGGAGCACCAGTACGAAGATGTCATAGACCTTTTTTCCGACGGTGATTTCTCCCTCCCTAATTAATCCCTGGAACCGTGGGGGGTGTCTTTCGGTGGGTCTTTAAGTCCCCTTCAAGGACTGCTAGAGTGACCCCCCTCGGGAAATGGAACACCGAAAATAGGAGCACCAGTACGAAGATGTCATAGACCTTTTTTCCGACGGTGATTTCTCCCTCCCTAATTAATCCCTGGAACCGTGGGGGGTGTCTTTCGGTGGGTCTTTAAGTCCCCTTCAAGGACTGCTAGAGTGACCCCCCTCGGGAAATGGAACACCGAAAATAGGAGCACCAGTACGAAGATGTCATAGACTTTTCTTCCGACGGTGATTTCTCCCTCCCTAATTAATCCCTGGAACCGTGGGGGGTGTCTTTCGGTTGGTCTTTAAGTCCCCTTCAAGGACTGCTAGAGTGACCCCCCTCGGGAAATGGAACACCGAAAATAGGAGCACCAGTACGAAGATGTCATAGACTTTTTTTCCGACGGTGATTTCTCCCTCCCTAATTAATCCCTGGAACCGTGGGGGGTGTCTTTCGGTGGGTCTTTAAGTCCCCTTCAAGGACTGCTAGAGTGACCCCCCTCGGGAAATGGAACACCGAAAATAGGAGCACCAGTACGAAGATGTCATAGACTTTTTTTCCGACGGTGATTTCTCCCTCCCTAATTAATCCCTGGAACCGTGGGGGGTGTCTTTCGGTGGGTCTTTAAGTCCCCTTCAAGGACTGCTAGAGTGACCCCCCTCGGGAAATGGAACACCGAAAATAGGAGCGGCTGTACGAAGATGTCATAGACTTTTTTTCCGACGGTGATTTCTCCCTCCCTAATTAATCCCTGGAACCGTGGGGGGTGTCTTTCGGTGGGTCTTTAAGTCCCATTCAAGGACTGCTAGAGTGACCCCCCTCGGGAAATGGAACACCGAAAATAGGAGCACCAGTACGAAGATGTCATAGACTTTTTTTCCGACGGTGATTTCTCCCTCCCTAATTAATCCCTGGAACCGTGGGGGGTGTCTTTCGGTGGGTCTTTAAGTCCCCTTCGAGGACTGCTAGAGTGATCCCCCTCGGGAAATGGAACACCGAAAATAGGAGCACCAGTACGAAGATGTCATAGACCTTTTTTCCGACGGTGATTTCTCCCTCCCTAATTAATCCCTGGAACCGTGGGGGGTGTCTTTCGGTGGGTCTTTAAGTCCCCTTCAAGGACTGCTAGAGTGACCCCCCTCGGGAAATGGAACACCGAAAATAGGAGCACCAGTACGAAGATGTCATAGACTTTTCTTCCGACGGTGATTTCTCCCTCCCTAATTAATCCCTGGAACCGTGGGGGGTGTCTTTCGGTTGGTCTTTAAGTCCCCTTCAAGGACTGCTAGAGTGACCCCCCTCGGGAAATGGAACACCGAAAATAGGAGCACCAGTACGAAGATGTCATAGACTTTTTTTCCGACGGTGATTTCTCCCTCCCTAATTAATCCCTGGAACCGTGGGGGGTGTCTTTCGGTGGGTCTTTAAGTCCCCTTCAAGGACTGCTAGAGTGACCCCCCTCGGGAAATGGAACACCGAAAATAGGAGCACCAGTACGAAGATGTCATAGACTTTTTTTCCGACGGTGATTTCTCCCTCCCTAATTAATCCCTGGAACCGTGGGGGGTGTCTTTCGGTGGGTCTTTAAGTCCCCTTCAAGGACTGCTAGAGTGACCCCCCTCGGGAAATGGAACACCGAAAATAGGAGCACCAGTACGAAGATGTCATAGACTTTTTTTCCGACGGTGATTTCTCCCTCCCTAATTAATCCCTGGAACCGTGGGGGGTGTCTTTCGGTGGGTCTTTTAGTCCCCTTCAAGGACTGCTAGAGTGACCCCCCTCGGGAAATGGAACACCGAAAATAGGAGCACCAGTACGAAGATGTCATAGACTTTTTTTCCGACGGTGATTTCTCCCTCCCTAATTAATCCCTGGAACCGTGGGGGGTGTCTTTCGGTGGGTCTTTAAGTCCCCTTCAAGGACTGCTAGAGTGACCCCCCTCGGGAAATGGAACACCGAAAATAGGAGCACCAGTACGAAGATGTCATAGACCTTTTTTCCGACGGTGATTTCTCCCTCCCTAATTAATCCCTGGAACCGTGGGGGGTGTCTTTCGGTGGGTCTTTAAGTCCCCTTCAAGGACTGCTAGAGTGACCCCCCTCGGGAAATGGAACACCGAAAATAGGAGCACCAGTACGAAGATGTCATAGACCTTTTTTCCGACGGTGATTTCTCCCTCCCTAATTAATCCCTGGAACCGTGGGGGGTGTCTTTCGGTGGGTCTTTAAGTCCCCTTCAAGGACTGCTAGAGTGACCCCCCTCGGGAAATGGAACACCGAAAATAGGAGCACCAGTACGAAGATGTCATAGACTTTTCTTCCGACGGTGATTTCTCCCTCCCTAATTAATCCCTGGAACCGTGGGGGGTGTCTTTCGGTTGGTCTTTAAGTCCCCTTCAAGGACTGCTAGAGTGACCCCCCTCGGGAAATGGAACACCGAAAATAGGAGCACCAGTACGAAGATGTCATAGACTTTTTTTCCGACGGTGATTTCTCCCTCCCTAATTAATCCCTGGAACCGTGGGGGGTGTCTTTCGGTGGGTCTTTAAGTCCCCTTCAAGGACTGCTAGAGTGACCCCCCTCGGGAAATGGAACACCGAAAATAGGAGCACCAGTACGAAGATGTCATAGACTTTTTTTCCGACGGTGATTTCTCCCTCCCTAATTAATCCCTGGAACCGTGGGGGGTGTCTTTCGGTGGGTCTTTAAGTCCCCTTCAAGGACTGCTAGAGTGACCCCCCTCGGGAAATGGAACACCGAAAATAGGAGCGGCTGTACGAAGATGTCATAGACTTTTTTTCCGACGGTGATTTCTCCCTCCCTAATTAATCCCTGGAACCGTGGGGGGTGTCTTTCGGTGGGTCTTTAAGTCCCATTCAAGGACTGCTAGAGTGACCCCCCTCGGGAAATGGAACACCGAAAATAGGAGCACCAGTACGAAGATGTCATAGACTTTTTTTCCGACGGTGATTTCTCCCTCCCTAATTAATCCCTGGAACCGTGGGGGGTGTCTTTCGGTGGGTCTTTAAGTCCCCTTCGAGGACTGCTAGAGTGATCCCCCTCGGGAAATGGAACACCGAAAATAGGAGCACCAGTACGAAGATGTCATAGACCTTTTTTCCGACGGTGATTTCTCCCTCCCTAATTAATCCCTGGAACCGTGGGGGGTGTCTTTCGGTGGGTCTTTAAGTCCCCTTCAAGGACTGCTAGAGTGACCCCCCTCGGGAAATGGAACACCGAAAATAGGAGCACCAGTACGAAGATGTCATAGACTTTTCTTCCGACGGTGATTTCTCCCTCCCTAATTAATCCCTGGAACCGTGGGGGGTGTCTTTCGGTTGGTCTTTAAGTCCCCTTCAAGGACTGCTAGAGTGACCCCCCTCGGGAAATGGAACACCGAAAATAGGAGCACCAGTACGAAGATGTCATAGACTTTTTTTCCGACGGTGATTTCTCCCTCCCTAATTAATCCCTGGAACCGTGGGGGGTGTCTTTCGGTGGGTCTTTAAGTCCCCTTCAAGGACTGCTAGAGTGACCCCCCTCGGGAAATGGAACACCGAAAATAGGAGCACCAGTACGAAGATGTCATAGACTTTTTTTCCGACGGTGATTTCTCCCTCCCTAATTAATCCCTGGAACCGTGGGGGGTGTCTTTCGGTGGGTCTTTAAGTCCCCTTCAAGGACTGCTAGAGTGACCCCCCTCGGGAAATGGAACACCGAAAATAGGAGCGGCTGTACGAAGATGTCATAGACTTTTTTTCCGACGGTGATTTCTCCCTCCCTAATTAATCCCTGGAACCGTGGGGGGTGTCTTTCGGTGGGTCTTTAAGTCCCATTCAAGGACTGCTAGAGTGACCCCCCTCGGGAAATGGAACACCGAAAATAGGAGCACCAGTACGAAGATGTCATAGACTTTTTTTCCGACGGTGATTTCTCCCTCCCTAATTAATCCCTGGAACCGTGGGGGGTGTCTTTCGGTGGGTCTTTAAGTCCCCTTCGAGGACTGCTAGAGTGATCCCCCTCGGGAAATGGAACACCGAAAATAGGAGCACGTGTACCAAGATGTCATACTTTTTTCCAACAGTAAAAAACCCGACGACAGTAAATAACTCAAATTAAAAAATAATTTATTAATTTATGTTAATTTATTAATTTATGCTAATTTATTCTAAATTATGTTAATTAATTAATTAATTAATTAATTAACATAAATTAATAAATTAACATAAATTAATAAATTAGCATAAATTAATAAATTAATATTTAAGTAGGTTTTTTAATGTCGTCGAGTTTTTTGCTGTCGGAAAAAAAGTCAAACACAACTTTTTATCGGTCCTCTAATTTTCTTTACCCTTTTTCCCCACAGGGCTAACTCTGAATGTCTTTAAAGAGGACTAAAGGATCTACCGAAAGAGCCCCCTCACGGTTCAAGGGATTAATTAGGGAGGGAGAAATCACCGTCGGAAAAAAAGTCTATGACATCTTCGTACAGCTGCTCCTATTTTCGGTGTTCCATTTCCCGAGGGGGGTCACTCTAGCAGTCCTTGAAGGGGACTTAAAGACCCACCGAAAGACACCCCCCACGGTTCCAGGGATTAATTAGGGAGGGAGAAATCACCGTCGGAAAAAAAGTCTATGACATCTTCGTACTGGTGCTCCTATTTTCGGTGTTCCATTTCCCGAGGGGGGTCACTCTAGCAGTCCTTGAAGGGGACTTAAAGACCCACCGAAAGACACCCCCCACGGTTCCAGGGATTAATTAGGGAGGGAGAAATCACCGTCGGAAAAAAGGTCTATGACATCTTCGTACTGGTGCTCCTATTTTCGGTGTTCCATTTCCCGAGGGGGGTCACTCTAGCAGTCCTTGAAGGGGACTTAAAGACCCACCGAAAGACACCCCCCACGGTTCCAGGGATTAATTAGGGAGGGAGAAATCACCGTCGGAAAAAAGGTCTATGACATCTTCGTACTGGTGCTCCTATTTTCGGTGTTCCATTTCCCGAGGGGGGTCACTCTAGCAGTCCTTGAAGGGGACTTAAAGACCCACCGAAAGACACCCCCCACGGTTCCAGGGATTAATTAGGGAGGGAGAAATCACCGTCGGAAAAAAAGTCTATGACATCTTCGTACTGGTGCTCCTCTTTTCGGTGTTCCATTTCCCGAGGGGGGTCACTCTAGCAGTCCTTGAAGGGGACTTAAAGACCCACCGAAAGACACCCCCCACGGTTCCAGGGATTAATTAGGGAGGGAGAAATCACCGTCGGAAAAAAAGTCTATGACATCTTCGTACTGGTGCTCCTATTTTCGGTGTTCCATTTCCCGAGGGGGGTCACTCTAGCAGTCCTTGAAGGGGACTAAAAGACCCACCGAAAGACACCCCCCACGGTTCCAGGGATTAATTAGGGAGGGAGAAATCACCGTCGGAAAAAAGGTCTATGACATTTTCGTACTGGTGCTCCTATTTTCGGTGTTCCATTTCCCGAGGGGGGTCACTCTAGCAGTCCTTGAAGGGGACTTAAAGACCCACCGAAAGACACCCCCCACGGTTCCAGGGATTAATTAGGGAGGGAGAAATCACCGTCGGAAAAAAAGTCTATGACATCTTCGTACTGGTGCTCCTCTTTTCGGTGTTCCATTTCCCGAGGGGGGTCACTCTAGCAGTCCTTGAAGGGGACTTAAAGACCCACCGAAAGACACCCCCCACGGTTCCAGGGATTAATTAGGGAGGGAGAAATCACCGTCGGAAAAAAGGTCTATGACATCTTCGTACTGGTGCTCCTATTTTCGGTGTTCCATTTCCCGAGGGGGGTCACTCTAGCAGTCCTTGAAGGGGACTTAAAGACCCACCGAAAGACACCCCCCACGGTTTCAGGGATTAATTAGGGAGGGAGAAATCACCGTCGGAAAAAAAGTCTATGACATCTTCGTACTGGTGCTCCTATTTTCGGTGTTCCATTTCCCGAGGGGGGTCACTCTAGCAGTCCTTGAAGGGGACTTAAAGACCCACCGAAAGACACCCCCCACGGTTCCAGGGATTAATTAGGGAGGGAGAAATCACCGTCGGAAAAAAAGTCTATGACATCTTCGTACTGGTGCTCCTATTTTCGGTGTTCCATTTCCCGAGGGGGGTCACTCTAGCAGTCCTTGAAGGGGACTTAAAGACCCACCGAAAGACACCCCCAACGGTTCCAGGGATTAGTTAGGGAGGGAGAAATCACCGTCGGAAAAAAGGTCTATGACATCTTCGTACTGGTGCTCCTATTTTCGGTGTTCCATTTCCCGAGGGGGGTCACTCTAGCAGTCCTTGAAGGGGACTTAAAGACCCACCGAAAGACACCCCCCACGGTTCCAGGGATTAATTAGGGAGGGAGAAATCACCGTCGGAAAAAAAGTCTATGACATCTTCGTACTGGTGCTCCTCTTTTCGGTGTTCCATTTCCCGAGGGGGGTCACTCTAGCAGTCCTTGAAGGGGACTTAAAGACCCACCGAAAGACACCCCCCACGGTTCCAGGGATTAATTAGGGAGGGAGAAATCACCGTCGGAAAAAAAGTCTATGACATCTTCGTACTGGTGCTCCTATTTTCGGTGTTCCATTTCCCGAGGGGGGTCACTCTAGCAGTCCTTGAAGGGGACTAAAAGACCCACCGAAAGACACCCCCCACGGTTCCAGGGATTAATTAGGGAGGGAGAAATCACCGTCGGAAAAAAGGTCTATGACATCTTCGTACTGGTGCTCCTATTTTCGGTGTTCCATTTCCCGAGGGGGATCACTCTAGCAGTCCTCGAAGGGGACTTAAAGACCCACCGAAAGACACCCCCCACGGTTCCAGGGATTAATTAGGGAGGGAGAAATCACCGTCGGAAAAAAAGTCTATGACATCTTCGTACTGGTGCTCCTATTTTCGGTGTTCCATTTCCCGAGGGGGGTCACTCTAGCAGTCCTTGAATGGGACTTAAAGACCCACCGAAAGACACCCCCCACGGTTCCAGGGATTAATTAGGGAGGGAGAAATCACCGTCGGAAAAAAAGTCTATGACATCTTCGTACAGCCGCTCCTATTTTCGGTGTTCCATTTCCCGAGGGGGGTCACTCTAGCAGTCCTTGAAGGGGACTTAAAGACCCACCGAAAGACACCCCCCACGGTTCCAGGGATTAATTAGGGAGGGAGAAATCACCGTCGGAAAAAAAGTCTATGACATCTTCGTACTGGTGCTCCTATTTTCGGTGTTCCATTTCCCGAGGGGGGTCACTCTAGCAGTCCTTGAAGGGGACTTAAAGACCCACCGAAAGACACCCCCCACGGTTCCAGGGATTAATTAGGGAGGGAGAAATCACCGTCGGAAAAAAAGTCTATGACATCTTCGTACTGGTGCTCCTATTTTCGGTGTTCCATTTCCCGAGGGGGGTCACTCTAGCAGTCCTTGAAGGGGACTTAAAGACCAACCGAAAGACACCCCCCACGGTTCCAGGGATTAATTAGGGAGGGAGAAATCACCGTCGGAAGAAAAGTCTATGACATCTTCGTACTGGTGCTCCTATTTTCGGTGTTCCATTTCCCGAGGGGGGTCACTCTAGCAGTCCTTGAAGGGGACTTAAAGACCCACCGAAAGACACCCCCCACGGTTCCAGGGATTAATTAGGGAGGGAGAAATCACCGTCGGAAAAAAGGTCTATGACATCTTCGTACTGGTGCTCCTATTTTCGGTGTTCCATTTCCCGAGGGGGGTCACTCTAGCAGTCCTTGAAGGGGACTTAAAGACCCACCGAAAGACACCCCCCACGGTTCCAGGGATTAATTAGGGAGGGAGAAATCACCGTCGGAAAAAAGGTCTATGACATCTTCGTACTGGTGCTCCTATTTTCGGTGTTCCATTTCCCGAGGGGGGTCACTCTAGCAGTCCTTGAAGGGGACTTAAAGACCCACCGAAAGACACCCCCCACGGTTCCAGGGATTAATTAGGGAGGGAGAAATCACCGTCGGAAAAAAAGTCTATGACATCTTCGTACTGGTGCTCCTATTTTCGGTGTTCCATTTCCCGAGGGGGGTCACTCTAGCAGTCCTTGAAGGGGACTTAAAGACCAACCGAAAGACACCCCCCACGGTTCCAGGGATTAATTAGGGAGGGAGAAATCACCGTCGGAAGAAAAGTCTATGACATCTTCGTACTGGTGCTCCTATTTTCGGTGTTCCATTTCCCGAGGGGGGTCACTCTAGCAGTCCTTGAAGGGGACTTAAAGACCCACCGAAAGACACCCCCCACGGTTCCAGGGATTAATTAGGGAGGGAGAAATCACCGTCGGAAAAAAGGTCTATGACATCTTCGTACTGGTGCTCCTATTTTCGGTGTTCCATTTCCCGAGGGGGATCACTCTAGCAGTCCTCGAAGGGGACTTAAAGACCCACCGAAAGACACCCCCCACGGTTCCAGGGATTAATTAGGGAGGGAGAAATCACCGTCGGAAAAAAAGTCTATGACATCTTCGTACTGGTGCTCCTATTTTCGGTGTTCCATTTCCCGAGGGGGGTCACTCTAGCAGTCCTTGAAGGGGACTTAAAGACCAACCGAAAGACACCCCCCACGGTTCCAGGGATTAATTAGGGAGGGAGAAATCACCGTCGGAAGAAAAGTCTATGACATCTTCGTACTGGTGCTCCTATTTTCGGTGTTCCATTTCCCGAGGGGGGTCACTCTAGCAGTCCTTGAAGGGGACTTAAAGACCCACCGAAAGACACCCCCCACGGTTCCAGGGATTAATTAGGGAGGGAGAAATCACCGTCGGAAAAAAGGTCTATGACATCTTCGTACTGGTGCTCCTATTTTCGGTGTTCCATTTCCCGAGGGGGATCACTCTAGCAGTCCTCGAAGGGGACTTAAAGACCCACCGAAAGACACCCCCCACGGTTCCAGGGATTAATTAGGGAGGGAGAAATCACCGTCGGAAAAAAAGTCTATGACATCTTCGTACTGGTGCTCCTATTTTCGGTGTTCCATTTCCCGAGGGGGGTCACTCTAGCAGTCCTTGAATGGGACTTAAAGACCCACCGAAAGACACCCCCCACGGTTCCAGGGATTAATTAGGGAGGGAGAAATCACCGTCGGAAAAAAAGTCTATGACATCTTCGTACAGCCGCTCCTATTTTCGGTGTTCCATTTCCCGAGGGGGGTCACTCTAGCAGTCCTTGAAGGGGACTTAAAGACCCACCGAAAGACACCCCCCACGGTTCCAGGGATTAATTAGGGAGGGAGAAATCACCGTCGGAAAAAAAGTCTATGACATCTTCGTACTGGTGCTCCTATTTTCGGTGTTCCATTTCCCGAGGGGGGTCACTCTAGCAGTCCTTGAAGGGGACTAAAAGACCCACCGAAAGACACCCCCCACGGTTCCAGGGATTAATTAGGGAGGGAGAAATCACCGTCGGAAAAAAAGTCTATGACATCTTCGTACTGGTGCTCCTATTTTCGGTGTTCCATTTCCCGAGGGGGGTCACTCTAGCAGTCCTTGAAGGGGACTTAAAGACCAACCGAAAGACACCCCCCACGGTTCCAGGGATTAATTAGGGAGGGAGAAATCACCGTCGGAAGAAAAGTCTATGACATCTTCGTACTGGTGCTCCTATTTTCGGTGTTCCATTTCCCGAGGGGGGTCACTCTAGCAGTCCTTGAAGGGGACTTAAAGACCCACCGAAAGACACCCCCCACGGTTCCAGGGATTAATTAGGGAGGGAGAAATCACCGTCGGAAAAAAGGTCTATGACATCTTCGTACTGGTGCTCCTATTTTCGGTGTTCCATTTCCCGAGGGGGGTCACTCTAGCAGTCCTTGAAGGGGACTTAAAGACCCACCGAAAGACACCCCCCACGGTTCCAGGGATTAATTAGGGAGGGAGAAATCACCGTCGGAAAAAAGGTCTATGACATCTTCGTACTGGTGCTCCTATTTTCGGTGTTCCATTTCCCGAGGGGGGTCACTCTAGCAGTCCTTGAAGGGGACTTAAAGACCCACCGAAAGACACCCCCCACGGTTCCAGGGATTAATTAGGGAGGGAGAAATCACCGTCGGAAAAAAAGTCTATGACATCTTCGTACTGGTGCTCCTATTTTCGGTGTTCCATTTCCCGAGGGGGGTCACTCTAGCAGTCCTTGAAGGGGACTAAAAGACCCACCGAAAGACACCCCCCACGGTTCCAGGGATTAATTAGGGAGGGAGAAATCACCGTCGGAAAAAAAGTCTATGACATCTTCGTACTGGTGCTCCTATTTTCGGTGTTCCATTTCCCGAGGGGGGTCACTCTAGCAGTCCTTGAAGGGGACTTAAAGACCCACCGAAAGACACCCCCCACGGTTCCAGGGATTAATTAGGGAGGGAGAAATCACCGTCGGAAAAAAAGTCTATGACATCTTCGTACTGGTGCTCCTATTTTCGGTGTTCCATTTCCCGAGGGGGGTCACTCTAGCAGTCCTTGAAGGGGACTAAAAGACCCACCGAAAGACACCCCCCACGGTTCCAGGGATTAATTAGGGAGGGAGAAATCACCGTCGGAAAAAAAGTCTATGACATCTTCGTACTGGTGCTCCTATTTTCGGTGTTCCATTTCCCGAGGGGGGTCACTCTAGCAGTCCTTGAAGGGGACTTAAAGACCCACCGAAAGACACCCCCCACGGTTCCAGGGATTAATTAGGGAGGGAGAAATCACCGTCGGAAAAAAGGTCTATGACATCTTCGTACTGGTGCTCCTATTTTCGGTGTTCCATTTCCCGAGGGGGATCACTCTAGCAGTCCTCGAAGGGGACTTAAAGACCCACCGAAAGACACCCCCCACGGTTCCAGGGATTAATTAGGGAGGGAGAAATCACCGTCGGAAAAAAAGTCTATGACATCTTCGTACTGGTGCTCCTATTTTCGGTGTTCCATTTCCCGAGGGGGGTCACTCTAGCAGTCCTTGAATGGGACTTAAAGACCCACCGAAAGACACCCCCCACGGTTCCAGGGATTAATTAGGGAGGGAGAAATCACCGTCGGAAAAAAAGTCTATGACATCTTCGTACAGCCGCTCCTATTTTCGGTGTTCCATTTCCCGAGGGGGGTCACTCTAGCAGTCCTTGAAGGGGACTTAAAGACCCACCGAAAGACACCCCCCACGGTTCCAGGGATTAATTAGGGAGGGAGAAATCACCGTCGGAAAAAAAGTCTATGACATCTTCGTACTGGTGCTCCTATTTTCGGTGTTCCATTTCCCGAGGGGGGTCACTCTAGCAGTCCTTGAAGGGGACTTAAAGACCCACCGAAAGACACCCCCCACGGTTCCAGGGATTAATTAGGGAGGGAGAAATCACCGTCGGAAAAAAAGTCTATGACATCTTCGTACTGGTGCTCCTATTTTCGGTGTTCCATTTCCCGAGGGGGGTCACTCTAGCAGTCCTTGAAGGGGACTTAAAGACCAACCGAAAGACACCCCCCACGGTTCCAGGGATTAATTAGGGAGGGAGAAATCACCGTCGGAAGAAAAGTCTATGACATCTTCGTACTGGTGCTCCTATTTTCGGTGTTCCATTTCCCGAGGGGGGTCACTCTAGCAGTCCTTGAAGGGGACTTAAAGACCCACCGAAAGACACCCCCCACGGTTCCAGGGATTAATTAGGGAGGGAGAAATCACCGTCGGAAAAAAGGTCTATGACATCTTCGTACTGGTGCTCCTATTTTCGGTGTTCCATTTCCCGAGGGGGGTCACTCTAGCAGTCCTTGAAGGGGACTTAAAGACCCACCGAAAGACACCCCCCACGGTTCCAGGGATTAATTAGGGAGGGAGAAATCACCGTCGGAAAAAAGGTCTATGACATCTTCGTACTGGTGCTCCTATTTTCGGTGTTCCATTTCCCGAGGGGGGTCACTCTAGCAGTCCTTGAAGGGGACTTAAAGACCCACCGAAAGACACCCCCCACGGTTCCAGGGATTAATTAGGGAGGGAGAAATCACCGTCGGAAAAAAAGTCTATGACATCTTCGTACTGGTGCTCCTATTTTCGGTGTTCCATTTCCCGAGGGGGGTCACTCTAGCAGTCCTTGAAGGGGACTTAAAGACCAACCGAAAGACACCCCCCACGGTTCCAGGGATTAATTAGGGAGGGAGAAATCACCGTCGGAAGAAAAGTCTATGACATCTTCGTACTGGTGCTCCTATTTTCGGTGTTCCATTTCCCGAGGGGGGTCACTCTAGCAGTCCTTGAAGGGGACTTAAAGACCCACCGAAAGACACCCCCCACGGTTCCAGGGATTAATTAGGGAGGGAGAAATCACCGTCGGAAAAAAGGTCTATGACATCTTCGTACTGGTGCTCCTATTTTCGGTGTTCCATTTCCCGAGGGGGATCACTCTAGCAGTCCTCGAAGGGGACTTAAAGACCCACCGAAAGACACCCCCCACGGTTCCAGGGATTAATTAGGGAGGGAGAAATCACCGTCGGAAAAAAAGTCTATGACATCTTCGTACTGGTGCTCCTATTTTCGGTGTTCCATTTCCCGAGGGGGGTCACTCTAGCAGTCCTTGAAGGGGACTTAAAGACCAACCGAAAGACACCCCCCACGGTTCCAGGGATTAATTAGGGAGGGAGAAATCACCGTCGGAAGAAAAGTCTATGACATCTTCGTACTGGTGCTCCTATTTTCGGTGTTCCATTTCCCGAGGGGGGTCACTCTAGCAGTCCTTGAAGGGGACTTAAAGACCCACCGAAAGACACCCCCCACGGTTCCAGGGATTAATTAGGGAGGGAGAAATCACCGTCGGAAAAAAGGTCTATGACATCTTCGTACTGGTGCTCCTATTTTCGGTGTTCCATTTCCCGAGGGGGATCACTCTAGCAGTCCTCGAAGGGGACTTAAAGACCCACCGAAAGACACCCCCCACGGTTCCAGGGATTAATTAGGGAGGGAGAAATCACCGTCGGAAAAAAAGTCTATGACATCTTCGTACTGGTGCTCCTATTTTCGGTGTTCCATTTCCCGAGGGGGGTCACTCTAGCAGTCCTTGAATGGGACTTAAAGACCCACCGAAAGACACCCCCCACGGTTCCAGGGATTAATTAGGGAGGGAGAAATCACCGTCGGAAAAAAAGTCTATGACATCTTCGTACAGCCGCTCCTATTTTCGGTGTTCCATTTCCCGAGGGGGGTCACTCTAGCAGTCCTTGAAGGGGACTTAAAGACCCACCGAAAGACACCCCCCACGGTTCCAGGGATTAATTAGGGAGGGAGAAATCACCGTCGGAAAAAAAGTCTATGACATCTTCGTACTGGTGCTCCTATTTTCGGTGTTCCATTTCCCGAGGGGGGTCACTCTAGCAGTCCTTGAAGGGGACTAAAAGACCCACCGAAAGACACCCCCCACGGTTCCAGGGATTAATTAGGGAGGGAGAAATCACCGTCGGAAAAAAAGTCTATGACATCTTCGTACTGGTGCTCCTATTTTCGGTGTTCCATTTCCCGAGGGGGGTCACTCTAGCAGTCCTTGAAGGGGACTTAAAGACCAACCGAAAGACACCCCCCACGGTTCCAGGGATTAATTAGGGAGGGAGAAATCACCGTCGGAAGAAAAGTCTATGACATCTTCGTACTGGTGCTCCTATTTTCGGTGTTCCATTTCCCGAGGGGGGTCACTCTAGCAGTCCTTGAAGGGGACTTAAAGACCCACCGAAAGACACCCCCCACGGTTCCAGGGATTAATTAGGGAGGGAGAAATCACCGTCGGAAAAAAGGTCTATGACATCTTCGTACTGGTGCTCCTATTTTCGGTGTTCCATTTCCCGAGGGGGGTCACTCTAGCAGTCCTTGAAGGGGACTTAAAGACCCACCGAAAGACACCCCCCACGGTTCCAGGGATTAATTAGGGAGGGAGAAATCACCGTCGGAAAAAAGGTCTATGACATCTTCGTACTGGTGCTCCTATTTTCGGTGTTCCATTTCCCGAGGGGGGTCACTCTAGCAGTCCTTGAAGGGGACTTAAAGACCCACCGAAAGACACCCCCCACGGTTCCAGGGATTAATTAGGGAGGGAGAAATCACCGTCGGAAAAAAAGTCTATGACATCTTCGTACTGGTGCTCCTATTTTCGGTGTTCCATTTCCCGAGGGGGGTCACTCTAGCAGTCCTTGAAGGGGACTAAAAGACCCACCGAAAGACACCCCCCACGGTTCCAGGGATTAATTAGGGAGGGAGAAATCACCGTCGGAAAAAAAGTCTATGACATCTTCGTACTGGTGCTCCTATTTTCGGTGTTCCATTTCCCGAGGGGGGTCACTCTAGCAGTCCTTGAAGGGGACTTAAAGACCCACCGAAAGACACCCCCCACGGTTCCAGGGATTAATTAGGGAGGGAGAAATCACCGTCGGAAAAAAAGTCTATGACATCTTCGTACTGGTGCTCCTATTTTCGGTGTTCCATTTCCCGAGGGGGGTCACTCTAGCAGTCCTTGAAGGGGACTTAAAGACCCACCGAAAGACACCCCCCACGGTTCCAGGGATTAATTAGGGAGGGAGAAATCACCGTCGGAAAAAAAGTCTATGACATCTTCGTACTGGTGCTCCTATTTTCGGTGTTCCATTTCCCGAGGGGGGTCACTCTAGCAGTCCTTGAAGGGGACTAAAAGACCCACCGAAAGACACCCCCCACGGTTCCAGGGATTAATTAGGGAGGGAGAAATCACCGTCGGAAAAAAAGTCTATGACATCTTCGTACTGGTGCTCCTATTTTCGGTGTTCCATTTCCCGAGGGGGGTCACTCTAGCAGTCCTTGAAGGGGACTTAAAGACCAACCGAAAGACACCCCCCACGGTTCCAGGGATTAATTAGGGAGAGGGAAAGAACGTGACTAAAGTTTTGAAACTATAGTACGTGTACACCCTGAAAATGCGATTCGAACGGTTTACTGCACTAAGGGAAGGATCAAATATTTCGAGTAGCCGTTTGTTAACTTTAAACTTTGAACGGCTGCCGTTTAAATTGTATTGAGATATTGACAAGCAGTAAACGTTTTCGGATACGAATTCGGGTCTTCTTTCAGAGAATACCTTTTGTTTCGTTACGCTTTTCTTAGGTTTTAAATTACAAGCTAAAAGTGAAAGATTTCTTTTGTAGAAACCGCAATTCAAACTTCACCCCTCAGCAAATACCACCGTTTTAAAGGGAAAAGGCTACCGATTAATAGTTTAGTTAGCTTTTAATAATCCTTAAAATAAAGAGACCGCTATGAAAGATTTAAAGTACGCCGCAACGGAGAAGGGAACCACCCGCCAGTCCACCGAGAGGAGAAAGAATGATCGTACCGGTGAAATTACGTCCCTACATTACGGTTTTTAAACGATTGCGCTTCGAGTAGGGATGTCACGATTCCTTCGAATCTTGCATTCGATTCCCCGGAATCGAATGCAAGATTCGAAGGAATCGTGACATCCCTACTCGAAGCGCAATCGTTTAAAAACCGTAATGTAGGGACGTAATTTCACCGGTACGATCATTCTTTCTCCTCTCGGTGGACTGGCGGGTGGTTCCCTTCTCCGTTGCGGCGTACTTTAAATCTTTCATAGCGGTCTCTTTATTTTAAGGATTATTAAAAGCTAACTAAACTATTAATCGGTAGCCTTTTCCCTTTAAAACGGTGGTATTTGCTGAGGGGTGAAGTTTGAATTGCGGTTTCTACAAAAGAAATCTTTCATTTTTAGCTTGTAATTTAAAACCTAAGAAAAGCGTAACTTAATGAACAGTATTGTTGCTCCCACAAAAAATTCCGTTCGAACCATATAAGGCACTAGGGATTTTCTCCAAATTTAGAAACTACCAGTGCACATGCACTCGATAAATTTTAAACTTTAACAACCGCGGTTCCCCTACCTTTACAGTCAAGATGGCGCCGTTAGACAATACCGATACAGATTTTTACGAGGTTCAAGAATCCGGTGAAAGCTAAGCTCTAACACGTGTATTTCCGGAGGAATCCCGCGAAAACACATTTCCCAACGGAAAAGTCGTATTTCAATTGTTATACAATCCCTTAGTGAGTTCACTACTGGAACTGGAATGAAAAAAAGTTTCCCAAATACCAAACCGCCAAGTCGTGCTCCTCCTACTTCCGGAGAAACCAAGCATCAAAGTTCGACACGTGTCAGCCCGAATTTTCCTGCCTAAAAAGCCCGCGCAACCGTTTACTTTGATTTTTTTTATAGGTACAGGTTGCACCACTAAATTTGCATGTTATCTAAAACTCCGCTTGTAGCTCGACCAGAAACTTGTCGTTGCTAGGCTCCCAGAAGATTATTTCAGAAGAAATAAAAAAAAATTCCAGAATCGTGTTTTTTTTTAATTTTTGACAAGCCCCCTAAGCTAGAATGCAAACTATTATGTAAAAACAATCTTTAAATAAGTGGTATAGTCATTCATACCTAAGAAAAAGCGGTTTTTGTCTGTTGCTGAGGCCTTTGTCTAGTGCTCGTGTACCGAAACGGGGCTTCAAGTCTCTGCAGGGGCTGAACCACGGGACGCAATGGAATGAAAAGGGTATTATTTTAAAGCTAATTTTTAAGACTACCACAAATTTCAAATTCAGATCTCTGACTTTTAAATTATGGGCGGGGCTATGCTAAAACTATCTACCGAGAGTAAATTTATAGATGACCCCTTTCTCCCAAAGATGATTGACAGGAACGATTATCTGCATTCCGCTGGTTGTGTGCCAGAGTGATTTCATTTGGAACTCGAAAGTATTGCTGAGGAGGGGAAGACGGGGGTTTCTTTTGGTACTTCCGAGGCGGGAGGGGATTTCAATACCGAGTTTTGATTGGTTATTTAATTTTAGCTAATTACAGATCAACTTGGGGTCGTATAGATAATGCAATGTCTACATAGAAGCGTGTCGGCGAGTTAGTTGATAAAATACGAACTTCAAAATTTTTCGTTCAGAACTTTAGGGGTTTTTTTACCTGTTAAGCCTAAAACCGGAAGTGTGTTATAATTAGCTAATTGATGAGTTTCAGACCGATTTCGAGGAATGTGTGCAAGCACTTCGTAAAGAGGAATTGGAATTTTTATTTAAACCGGATTAATATGGTTTCACAAGACGCCGATTTCCGAAACTTCAAAGTCCAATTTCGTAAATGTGCTGTTAAATACGGGAAAACAAGTATTCCTTTTCCGGATTTAGCCGAAATTTCCCAAATTTTTCCCGAAAATCTCAAGCCGGAAGAGCTTAGTTTCGAAATACAAGCCTTGACTCGCTTTCCGTATTTTGGACAAGAGAGGAATTAATCCTTCAGTTTTATCAGAAATTGTCTGAAATTGTAATATGTTCCTCCCACAAAAATTACCGTTCCAACCATATGAAGCTTTTGGGGGTTTTCTCCAAATTTAGAAACGGCCAGTGCACGTGCACTTGATAAATTTAAACTTCAAACGACCGTGGCTCCTCTACCTTTACAGTCAAGATGGCGCTGTAAGATGATTCTGATACAGATTTTTACAAGGTGCAAGAATCCAGTGAAATCTGAGCTCTAACACGTGTATTTCCGGAGAAATCCCGCAAAAACACGTTTCCCAACGGAAAAGTCGCATTTCAATTTTTATACAACCCCTTACTGAATCACACCATTGGAACCGGAACGAAAGATAGTGTCTGGAATACCAAACCGATGAGTCATGTTCTTTCTAGATCTGGAGCAAATGACTGTCGAAGTTGGACACGTGTCTGCCCGAGATTTCCCGCCAAAAAAGCCCGCGCAATCGTTTACTTGGATTTTCTTATAAATACCGGTTGCAGACCGTTAAATTTGCATATTATCAGAAAGTCCGCTTCGAGCCCGACCGGAAACTTGTCTTTAAGCTTCCAGACGATCATTTCCGAAGAAATCCGGAAAAATACAGAATAGGTTTTTTTTTAATTTGTGACCGGCCCCCTAAGCGAGAATGCAAACTATTGGGTAAAAACAATTTTTAAATAAGTGGTAGAGTCATTCATACCTAAGAAAAAGCGGTTTTTGTTTGTTGCTGAGGCCTTTGTCTAGTGCACGTGTACCGAAACGGGGCTTCAATTCTCTGCAGGGGCTGAGCCACGGGTTACAATGGCACGACAAGAATATTGTTTTAAAGGTTATTTTTAAGACTACCACAGATTTCAAATTCAGATATCTGACTCTCAAATTGTGGGCGGGGCTGCTATGCTAAAACTATCTACAGTGAGTAAATTTATAGACGACCCCTTTCTCTCAAAGATGATTGACAGGAACGGTTATCTGTATTCTATTGGTTGTATGTATCAAAATCACAAACAAACAAATGTCTTACATCGTTGGAAAGATAATTTTTAGCAGATTACGAATATGTAAGTCATTAAGGGGTTTTTCCCATACTTCGGGTTTCTTAAAGGAAAACAAAAACACAAAACTGGGAATTATTCATTCAGTTTTATCAGATATTGTCTGTACTTTTAATATGGTGGTCCCAAAAAAATTACCGTGCTAATCAAATAAAGCATTAAGGGGTTTTCTCCAAATTTAGAAACGGTAAGTGCACATGCACTCAATAAATTAAAATTTCAAACGACCGTGGCTCCTGGACCTTTAAAGTCAAGATGTCGCCGTAAGATGATTCTGATACAGATTTTTACGAGGTTTAAGAATCCGGTGAAAGCTAAGCTCTAACAGGTGTATTTCTGGAGAAATCCCGCGAAAACACATTTCTCAACGGAAAAGTCGTACTTTAACTTTTATATAACCCCCTAGTGAGTCGACCAGTTCAAACCGGAACGAAAGCCGCGTTCAAAACAGACAACCTGTTCAACCGGAGAAAGAGCTAAAGAAGTAGGGGAAAAGGAATCTCCGAAAACTAACCGTGAGGAAATAGAATGGCCCGTTCACAAGTGCACTCGTCTAACTCGTCCTACCGGTAGAAAGAATCACGTGACAAGCGAGCGAGCTCATAGAAATACATTATGGGAAGCGAGCGAGAGCGCCCTCTACAGGGGGTTAGTCCAATTAAAACATTTCCTACTGCTATGGTCCAGGGGAGAATTTTCAACGGATGGTCCGGTGAGGTTTTCCCTAACATAGGGAGAGCGGTGGAAGAAGAACCGGTTTTCTCTGCTTTCCCCGGTTGGAATGGTTGTTGTGAACGCGGCTGAAAAGTAGTGTCTGGAATACCAAACCGATGAGTCGTGTTCCTCCTATATCTGGAGCAAAAGACTGTGGAAGTTGGACACGTGTCTGCCAGAGATTTCCCGCCTAAAAAGCCCGCGTAATCGTTTACTCGGATTCTCTTGCAAAATACCGAACGCAGACCAGTTAAATTGCATATTTTTCTAAAAGCATCCTTCAAACCAGACCGGAAACTTGTCTTTGCTAAGCTCCCAGGCAATTATTTCAGAAGAAATAAAAAAAAAAAATCCAGAATCGTTTTTTTTTAATTTGTGACCGGCCCCCTAAGCGAGAATGCAAACTATTAACTAATCACAATTTTTAAATAAGTGGTAGAGTCATTCATACCTAAGAATAAGCGGTTTTTGTCTGTTGCTAAGGCCTTTGTCTAGTGCACGTGTACCGAAACGGGGCTTCAAATCCCTGCAGGGGCTGAACCAAGGGGCGCAATGGCACGACAAGACTATTGTTTTAAAGCTAATTTTTCAGACTACCACAGATTTCAAATTCAGATATCTGACTTTTAAATTGTGGGCGTGGCGAAGCTAAAACTATCTTCAGTGAGTAAATTTATCGACGACCCCTTTCTCCCAAAGATGATTGACAGGAACGGTGATCTTCATTCCGCTGGTTGTGTGGCAGGACGATTTCATTTGGAACTCGGAGGTATTGCTAACTAAGGAGGGAACGACAGGAGTTTCTTTTTCTACTTCCGAAGCGGGAGGGAATTTCAATATCGAGTTTTGATTAGTTAATTTAATTTAAGCTAATTATAGCTCACCTGGGGGTCTCATAAACACACCGACGTTGTACATAGAAGCGTCGCGGCGAGATAGTTAAGAAAATATGAACTTCCAGATTTTTCGACCAGGAATTCGGAGGTTATATTTTACCTGTTAAGCCTAGAACCGGAAGTCAGATATAATTGGCTAACTAACGATTTCAGGCCGATTTCGAGGGATGTGTGCAAGCACCTCGTAGAGACGAATTCAAAATTTTATTTAAACCGGAAATAGAAGAAATGGGTATGTTTTCACAAGACGCCGATTTCCGAAAATTCAAAGTCCCATTTCGTAAATTTGCTACTAAATACCGGAAAATATGTATTTCTTTTCCAGGATAAACCGCAATTCCACGAACAATTCCCGAAAATCTCGAGCTGGAAAATTCTTAGTTTCGAAAGGCCAGCCTTGAACCGCTTTCCGAATTTTGGAGAAGAGAGAAAGTTCGAAATTTGAAAATGTTCGATTTTACCATCAAGTGTCTTACATTGTTGGAAAGATAATTTTAAGCAGATTAAGAATATGTAAGTCATTAAGAAGGTTTTCCCCATATTTCGCGATTAAATATTGGAAACGAAAAACACAAAACTGGGAATTAATCCTTCAGTTTTATCAGAAATGGTCCGAAATTTTAATATGTTGCTTCCTAAAAAATTACCGTTCCAACTATGTATAGCTCTAGTGGGGGATCTAGAAATTTAGAAACGTCCAGTGCACATGCACTGGACAAATTTATTTAAAAATAGTCGCAGGTTTTTCGATGCTGGTTTCTGGAATGAAGACCCACTTATTGAATATTGAAGTCAACGTGTCGGTAATTTTAGGTGTAAGCGACCTTTCCAGGTCCTTGTTCCCCATGTGCGTTAATCATGGAAAAAGGCGTCTTAAAGCATTTTCACCGTGTCGGTGAGCTTTCACCCTTAAACAGTGATGGAATATCTTGCGGAATCTGTAATTTGAAGAAATTGGGAACAAAATCCAGTCCTCGGCGGCCGTGCGTTCTTTTCCGAGAAATGACCGTATTTTGCGTTTTAAACGCAATTAAAAATAAAGTATCGTTTTTTAGGTGATTAAATCTCAAACTAGATACCTATAAGTGGATCTCATGCAATTTTCGTGAAAATAGAATCGGTAATATAGATAGCGATTCGAGTTTGAAAAAAACTTCGGAATTCGACCCAGAAACACGACTCCGAATAAAGCAAATAACCCCTTATTAAACAAAATTATATTTTTTTCGAAATTTTTTTACGACAATGTAAGGTTATGGCAAGGTTTTTCCAGACTTACGGGTTGCAATGGCGATTTTTACGTCACCCAGGAATTTCGGGAACCGAAATGGAACTTACTGACACTGATAGGAAAACACTCCGTTGTATGGAGGAGAGAGAAAGTTCGAAATTTTAAAATGATCGAACTTACAAACCTGTGTCCTACATCGTTGGAAAGATCAGTTTTAGCAGATTACGAATAAAGAAATCATTAAGGGGTTTTTCCAAAATTTCGGGATGTATTACTGGAAAACGAAAAACCCAAAACTAGGAATTAATCGTTCAGTTTTATCAGAAATGGTCTGAAATTTTAATATGTTGCTCCCACAAAAATTTTCGTTCGAACAATATAAGGCACTAGGGGTTTTCTCCAAAATTTAGGAAAGTCCAGTGCACATGCACTGGACACATTTTAAATTTCAAACGACCGTGGTTCCTCTACCTTTACAGTCAAGATGGTGCCGTAACACGATTCTGATACATATTTTTACGAGGTTTAAGAATCCGGTGAAAGCTAAGCTCTAACACGTGTAGTTCTGGAGAAATCCCGCGAAAACACGTTTCTCAACGGAAAAGTCCCATTTTAATTTTTATACAACCCCCTAGTGAGTCACGGCTTTCGAAACGGAACAAAATATAGTGTCTGGAATACTAAACCAATGAGTCATGTTCCTCCTAGATCTGGAGCAAAAGACTGTGGAAGTTAGACACGTGTCTGCCAGAGATTTCCCGCCTAAAAAGCCCGGGTAATCGTTTACTCGGATTCTCTTGCAAAATACCGAACGCAGACCGGTTAAATTGCATATTTTTCTAAAAGCAGGCTTCACAAGCCAGACCGGAAACTTCTCTTTTCTAAGCTCCCGGACGATTATGTCGGTAGAATCCGAAAAAAAACGGGATATTTCGTTTTTTATTTGGGACCGCCCTTAGTCGAGAATGCAAACTATTAAGTAAAAACAGTTGATAAATAAGTAATCAGGTGAATCAAAAGTAAGAAAAAGCGGTCTTAAACTATTGCTAAGGCCTTTGTCTAGTGCAAGTGTACCGCAACGATCTCGCACGATTTGCAAAATCCTCACATTAGAATATATGGTTGCAAATTTACATTATTATGGGGCTGATTTTTTGAATTCCCATTCACTACGACATATAACGACCCACGAAATAACTATCAAATTGATTATGGTGTTATACCAAAACGATCTTCAAACATTCATCTTCGATTGTTTAAAATTTCACACTATTCGATCCAATAGTTTTTACGTAAAGAGAGTTTCCCCGCCACGTGTTCCGCTCTATGTAGAGAATAAGTTAATTCAGGAAACAAAGTCTATTTATCATTGGAGACCTGAGCCCTTCGATTCATTCGCCCGAGAACTTCACTGGTCGAGCTTTGAACCAATGAACTGGAGACCCTTTTAGCTCCGCCTATTTTTTAGGGTGTGTCTTAAAGATTGACAGTTGCGATAGGCGAATGGGAGAGCTCGAATCGCGGGCTGAAGCGGTTGATTTCAAAGGACGTGGATTTCGGAAGGAACGGTTTTAGAGTGGATTTTCACACCGTTGCTAGAAAAATTCGCAGAAAAAACACTTCATATTCGATAGAACATACTCTTCTGATGCGATTTGAGCCACTTTCGATTCATTTCAACGAGTATTTAAGGGAGATATCGCAATTTTAGTGACCGATGTCGAGAATAATTAGTTGGCGAGACTTGGCGGTTTTGGGCTTGGCGCGCGTTTGCTCCGCTGGTTTCCCAAATGCGTTTGGTTGTGCCTGAAGGTTGGCGAAATCTTGTAACGCCAACCGAGCGAAACGTTGCCAAATCTAAGAGGGAGGTTGCTCCTTTGCTTACAATGAGAGCAGAGAGTCAGTTCTTGGTTAGTGGTGCCATCTATGAACTTTGATTCGTTTTAAAATTTCATATCATTTACGAAACCTTCATTGATATTAAGAATTTGAAGATGCAATTTATTGCAGAAACGTTATTGAAAGGGAAATTTTCAAGTATATTTTGTGTCCATCTTAGGAAGGATAGGAATCCGTGATTTGAAAAATTAATTTGTTATTTAAAATGAAGGAATTTTTTTTAAACAAAGGAAGTTCTGAAATTCGAGAATTAAATTTTTACTGCTAATCGGTTTATTTATTCAAAAAAAGAAGAATGTTAATTTTGGAGGTCAATTTCCTCCAGGGTGCCAGAGCTCTGAGATTTAAATATGATGTTGTAGTTAGAGGCCATTTATTAATTACGTAAGGGTCCCGAGGGGGGGTTGGAAAAATCTCTACATACCCTTACTTGGGGGGTGGGGGGGGTCAAACCTATTCTTACGTAAGATTTTCCAAGTTAATGTAAACAAATTTTAATTATTCTAATCAAATTGCTATTGAATATCCCCAGAAAAGAATATTATAATTATCTGTTGAAATAATAAAAATCTTTGATTTACGTCAAACTGAGAGTTTTAGTGTAACTGATCCTTTTCTAACATTTTATTATTTTGAAAAACGAAATGGTATCTTACGTAAGAATAGGGGGGGGCGGGTTTGAAAAATCTTACGTACCCTTACATAGGGGTAGGGGGGGGTCAAAAATTGCCAAAATCATCCTTATGTAATTAATAAATGGCCCCTTAAAATACCAAATTCAACCGTGTATTGTATTAAAGGGGGGGGAGGGTCCAAATTGCGGGATTTCGCCAAGGGTTTTTTGCACTTTCGTTTCTGAAATTTTAGTATTTTTCTCACACGAAAATCACCGTTCGAATCATTTTGGGGGTGGTTGATTAATTTAAAAACGACCAGTGCACCATAATATGCTAAATTTAATTTAAGTTTTAGTCCAGGCTATCTATGACTTCACCGGTAAAAAATTTCAACCCTTTGTTTGTCAACGGTATTAACCTAGGAATCGCCTCAATAATAGCATATTAAAAATCGGTCCGCGGTAGGTTTACTTTTTAAAAATGTCGCTCTGGCAAGGATCCAGCGGAATGCAGTGAACCGTTCGCCTATAAATTTACTAACTGTAGATGGTTTTAGCTTCGCCCAGACCACAATTTAAAAGTCAGAGATCTGAATTTGAAATCTGTGGTAGTCTTAAAAATAACCTTTAAAACAATAGTCTTGTCATGCCATTGCGCCCCGTGGTTCAGCCCCTGCAGAGATTTCAAGCCCCGTTTCGGTACACGTGCACCAGACAAAGGCCTTAGCAACAGATAAAAACCGCTTTTTCTTAGGTATGTATGACTCTACAACTTATTTAACGTATGTTTTTAGTTGATAGTTTGCATTCTAGCTTAGGGGGCTAGTGAAAAATTAAAAAAAAAAAACGATTCTGGATTTTTTTTTTTTTTTTAATTTCTTCTGAAATAATCGTCTGGGAGTTAAGCAAAGACAAGTTTCCGGTTGGGCTCGAAGCGGACTTTCACATAGTATGCAAATTTAATGGTCTACAACCGGTATTTATAAAAATACTCCCAGTAAACGATTGCGCGGGCTTTTTAGGCGGGAAAATTAGGGCTGACACGTGTCCAACTTCGACAGTCTTTTGCTCCATATCTAAAAAGAACATGACTCATCGGTTTGGTATTCCAGACACTATCTTTCGTTCCGTTTCGAACGCAATGACTCACTAAGGGGATGTATAAAAATTGATATAAGACTTTTCCGTTGAGAAGAGTGTTTTCACGTTATTTCTCCAGAACTACACGTGTTAGAGCTTAGCTTTCACCGGATTCTTAAACCTCGTAAAAATATGTATCAGAATCGTATTACGGCACCATCTTGACTGTAAAGGTAGTGGAGCCACGGTCGTTTGAAATTCAAAATTTATCCAGTGCATGTGCACTGGACATTCCTAAATTTAGAGAAAACCCTTAGTGCCTTATATTGTTCGAACGGAAATTTTTGCGGGAGCAACATATTAAAATATCAGACCATTTCTGATAAAACTGAACGATTAATTCCTAGTTTTGGTTTTATCGTTGTCCTGTAATCCATCCCGAAATTTGAGAAAAACCCCTTAATGATACATATTCGTTATCTGCTTAAAATTTTCTTTCCAACGATGTAGGACATTGGTTTGTAAGTTCGATCAGTTAAAAATTTCGAACTTTCTCTCTCCTCCTAAAAAACGGAGTGTTTTCCTATTAGTGTCAGTAAGTTCCATTTCGGTTCCCGAAATTCCTGGGTGACGTAAGAATCGCCATAGCAACCCGTAATTCTGGAAAAACCTTGCCATAACATTGTATTGTAATAAAAGAAATTCGAAAAAAATATAATATTATTTAATAAGGGGTTATTAGCTTTATTCGCAGTCGTGTTTCTGGGTCGGATTCCGAACTTTTCTTCAAACTCAAATCGCTATCTATATTACGATTCTATTTTCACAAAAATTGCATGAGATCCACTTATAGGTATCTATTTTGAGATTTAATCACCTAAAAAACGATACTTTATTTTTAATTGCGTTTAAAACGCAAAATACGGTCATTTCTCGGAAAAGAACGCACGGCCGCCGAGCACTGGATTTTGTTCCCAATTTCTTCAAATTACAGATTCCGCAAGATATTCCATCACTGTTTAAGGGTGAAAGCTCACCGACACGGTGAAAATGCCTTAAGACGCCTTTTTCCATGATTAACGCACATGGGGAACAAGGACCTGGAAAGGTCGCTTACACCTAAAATTACCGACACGTTGACTTCAATATTCAATGTGTGGGTCTTCATTATAAAAACCAGCATCGAAAAACCTGCGACTATTTTTAAAGAATTTAAATTTGTCCAGTGCATGTGCACTGGACGTTTCTAAATTTCTAGATCCCCCACTAGAGCTATACATAGTTGGAACGGTAATTTTTTAGGAAGCAACATATTAAAATTTCGGACCATTTCTGATAAAACTGAAGGATTAATTCCCAGTTTTGTGTTTTTCGTTTCCTATACTTAATCGCGAAATATGGGAAAACCTTCTTAATGACTTACATATTCTTAATCTGCTTAAAATTATCTTTCCAACAATGTAAGACACTTGATGGTAAAATCGAACATTTTCAAATTTCGAACTTTCTCTCTTCTCCAAAATTCGGAAAGCGGTTCAAGGTTGGACTTTCGAAACTAAGAATATTCCAGTTTGAGATTTTCGGGAATTGTTCGTGGAATTGCGGTTTATCCAGGAAAAGAAATACATATTTTCCGGTATTTAGTAGCAAATTTACGAAATGGGACTTTGAATTTTCGGAAATCGGCGTCTTGTGAAAACATACCCATTTCTTCTATTTCCGGTTTAAATAAAAATTTGAATTCGTCTCTACGAGGTGCTTGCACACATCCCTCGAAATCGGCCTGAAATCGTTAGTTAGCCAATTATATCTGACTTCCGGTTCTAGGCTTAACAGGTAAAATATAACCTCCGAATTCCTGGTCGAAAAATCTGGAAGTTCGTATTTTCTTAACTTGCTCGCCGCGACGCTTCTATGTACAACGTCGGTGTGTTTATGAGACCCCCAGGTGAGCTATAATTAGCTTAAATTAAATTAACTAATCAAAACTCGATATTGAAATTCCCTCCCGCTTCGGAAGTAGAAAAAGAAACTCCTGTCGTTCCCTCCTTAGTTAGCAATACCTCCGAGTTCCAAATGAAATCGTCCTGCCACACAACCAGCGGAATGAAGATCACCGTTCCTGTCAATCATCTTTGGGAGAAAGGGGTCGTCGATAAATTTACTCACTGAAGATGGTTTTAGCTTCGCCACGCCCACAATTTAAAAGTCAGATATCTGAATTTGAAATCTGTGGTAGTCTGAAAAATTAGCTTTAAAACAATAGTCTTGTCGTGCCATTGCGCCCCTTGGTTCAGCCCCTGCAGGGATTTGAAGCCCCGTTTCGGTACACGTGCACTAGACAAAGGCCTTAGCAACAGACAAAAACCGCTTATTCTTAGGTATGAATGACTCTACCACTTATTTAAAAATTGTGTTTAGTTAATAGTTTGCATTCTCGCTTAGGGGGCCGGTCACAAATTTAAAAAAACGATTCTGGATTTTTTTTTTTTATTTCTTCTGAAATAATTGCCTGGGAGCTTAGCAAACACAAGTTTCCGGTGTGGTTTGAAGGATGCTTTTAGAAAAATATGCAATTTAACTGGTCTGCGTTCGGTACTTTGCAAGAGAATCCGAGTAAACGATTACGCGGGCTTTTTAGGCGGGAAATCTCTGGCAGACACGTGTCCAACTTCCACAGTCTTTTGCTCCAGATCTATGAGGAACATGACTCATTGGTTTGGTATTCCAGACACTATCTTTTGTTCCGTTTCGAAAGCCGTGACTTATTAGGGGGTTGTATAAAAATTAAAATGGGACTTTTCCGTTGAGAAACGTGTTTTCGCGGGATTTCTCCAGAACTACACGTGTTAGAGCTTAGCTTTCACCGGATTCTTAAACCTCGTAAAACTCTGTATCAGAATCGTGTTACGGCATCATCTTGACTGTAAAGGTAGAGGAGCCACGGTCGTTTGAAATTTAAAATGTGTCCAGTGCATGTGCACTGGACTTTCCTAAATTTTGAAGGAAACCCTTAGTGCCTTATATTGTTCGAACGAAAATTTTTGTGGGAGCAACATATTAAAATTTCAGACCATTTCTGATAAAACTGAACGATTAATTCCTAGTTTTGTGTTTTTCGTTTTCCAGTAATACATCCCGAAATTTTGGAAAAACCCCTTAATGATTTCTTTATTCGTAATCTGCTAAAACAGATCTTTCCAACGATGTAGGACACAGGTTTGTAAGTTCGATCATTTTAAAATTTCGAACTTTCTCTCTCCTCCATAAAACGGAGTGTTTTCCTATCAGTGTCAGTAAGTTCCATTTCGGTTCCCGAAATTCCTGGGTGACGTAAAAATTGCCATTGCAACCCGTAATTCTGGAAAAACCTTGCCGTAACCTTACATTGTCTTAAAAAAATTTCGAAAAAAATATAATTTTGTTTATTAAGGGGTTATTTGCTTTATTCGGAGTCGTGTTTCTGGGTCGGATTCCGAACTTTTTTTCAAACTCGAATCGCTATCTATATTACTATTCTATTTTCACAAAAATTGCATAAGATCCACTTATAGGTGTCTATTTTGAGATTTAATCACCTAAAAAACGATACTTTATTTTTAATTGCGTTTAAAACGCGAAATACGGTCATTTCTCGGAAAAGAACGCACGGCCGTCGAGGACTGGATTTTTATCCCAATTTTTTCAAATTCCAGATTATGCAAGACATTCCATCACTGTTTAAAGGTGAAAGGTCACCACACAGTGAAAATTCTTTAAGATGCCTTTTTCCATGATTAACGCACTTGCGGAACACGGACCTTGAAAGGTCGGTTACACCTAAAATTACCGACAAGTTGACTTCAAAATTCAGTATGTGGGTCTTCATTGCAGAAACCAGCATCGAAAAACCCGTGCCTTTTTTGAAATAATTTAAAATTGGTACACAACCCGCATTGGTACACATGGTCAGAATGTATAGGGGGGGGGAGAATACTCAGTTCAAATATCGAAGGGGGGAATTTTTATCAACCGCCCCCCCCCGTATTTGAATTTCGCAATTAAAATAAGGGGGGGTTTCCCCCCCTTGTAAGGGGGGAGTTACCCCCCCCTTATACGCAACGTATTCAGCGCGTATGTAAGGGGGGGGGGTCCCCCCTATAAATACGCCCCTGCATATGCAAGAGACTGACCTGTAGCAATCTAGGGAGGGCTCGCGCCCTGGTGACGTCGTATCATCGTCACGCCCATAAAGTGTGTGCAGAAGCATACATGGCGTGCCTGCATGAGTGTTTGTACGGGGGTGGAGTCGCTACATAAACACACGAACGTGCCGGCAGTCACCAAAATTCTTACTGATACAGTATAAGGAAATGATAGTGCCGTCTAAATGGGCCGCATGTGTGTATAGTGCCCTCGTGTTTAGTGGGATATGGGCGTCGAGAGCGCGTTCCGCGCTCCCAGCGACGCCCATATCCCACTAAACACGAGGGCACTATACACACATGCGGCCCATTTAGACGGCACGAGAACGCAGGAAACGTAAGATCTGAAGGTCCGTAAAAAAAAATTTCCGGCGCCGTAGGCGCCGGGTTCTCCCCCCCGTGCCTTTTTCGAGCCAAAGGCGCGCGAAAAACGCGTCACTTTTTTAACGTGACCTTGAACTTTTATGTCATGACCTTGAGGCCCGAAAATTTGCTTCCGGCGCCGTAGGCGCCGGGTTCTTCCCCCCCGTGCCTTTTTCGAGCCAAAGGCGCGCGAAAAACGCGTCACTTTTTTAACGTGACCTTGAACTTTTATGTCATGACCTTGAGGCCCGAAAATTTGCTTCCGGCGCCGTGGGCGCCGGGTTCTTCCCCCCCGTGCCTTTTTCGAGCCAAAGGCGCGCGAAAAACGCGCCACTTTTTTAACGTGACCTTGAACTTTTATGTCATGACCTTGAGGCCCGAAAATTTGCTTCCGGCGCCGTAGGCGCCGGGTTCTTCCCCCCCGTGCCTTTTTCGAGCCAAAGGCGCGCGAAAAACGCGCCACTTTTTTAACGTGACCTTGAACTTTTTGCCTGGAATGCGAAGAATGTTAGAGCTTAAAATTGGTCCGAATAGTTATTATTTTGCTATTACAACAATTAACTGTACAGAATTTGGCCTAGACTTCTTAATACACCTTCTATAGTTGCCTTTTCAAAGGCTTACTTGTTTCAGTAATTTATAGTTCAAAAAAAAAAAAAAAAAAAACAGAGGCGGACCAAGAAACTGGGAAGAAAGGGATTCGATATTGTTCTCTGGGAAGCCAGCACCACCGCCCAACTAATTCGATCACGTAATTGGCTGATCAGCCGTATAATCAAATCCACCCGCCCATGGAAGGGGCGTTGTTATTCGCTATCTGGCATTCTGGATGAAAACGACCGGACGGCCTTGAAAACAGGTGAAGGAGTTGTTTTTTCGCATAATTAACGTAGCTTTTGAATTGGAGAGTAATTACAATTTATGGATGGATAATTAAAGTTTAATTTTAGTAGGAAATTTTTGTAAAATCAATTCTCAATTGTTAATCATAAAACAGCTTTTATAAAGTCCATGGGATCCCTGAATTATTAAGTAAGACAAGGTTTTATAATGAAAAAAAAATTTTATTGTAAAAAAAATTGACACACAACACAAATACATCCATGACAAAGATCCAAAATACATTCTTCTTGGTTGCATTCCACAACATCTTCCGATTGGGAGTTCAGCGCTCGATTCCTAAAACATAAAAACAATCATTGTAAACAACAGATCCCTAAAAGTGTTTAAAACATACTTTAAGCACCCGGGTTATGTAATCTTATTCTTCCCAAAAAACCGACAACTTAAAAAAGGGTTTTAATATGATTTCAATCACGAAAGTGTATGAAACACTATCAAGAGCCAGAACACATTTGTAAAGAAAAGGAGGGTAAGAGTACGCCAAAAAATTATTTTTGGCTATACAACTGAGAATTGAAAAGTTTACTGATCCACAAATCAGCTAAATTATACTGCAAATATTTACTATCTATTCTTCTATTTTTAAAAAATCCCATATAATCTAAAACATTTTAAAAACTTAAATTTTGGCGTCTTGTTTTCCAAAAACTTGTTTCCCAAGGACGAGCGCGCACGGGCGACGTTTGTCAAGGTGACAAAGACAAAAACAACGTTGCTAAGGCTGTTGTTAGGGGCGGGACATAGAAGTATCCAATAGCAGCATTCGCACATGACATCACTGGAGGATAAGAACAACGTTGCTAAGGCCGTTGTTAGGTAAAGTCATGTGATTGAAAATGCTCTATTGTTTTCTAGTGATATTTTTGATACTAGTAATCCTGGTCGCCGTGACTTTAGTCACTCGTGCGCACCCAGCCTAATTGAAATCTAGATTTTCATGAATGTCGTGTAGGTGTCCTAGTTTTGAAACAGCAAGATTTTTTAAAAAATATCTTCACTCTCTGAAATGATTTCAATTTCTTCCGTGGACAATTAGGTTACTAGACGCTCACTCTACCACTAGGCCATCGGTGCTGATGCCAGGATTTATAAATAACATAACTTGATAATAAGCCTCTCATTCGGAAAAATAGCATCAAAGATCTGGGTATTATTTATGATATAGTGATTTCAGTTTTAATTTACATATCCTTCAAATATCCAAAAACGCTCACAAAAAATTGGGTTTGCTCAAAAGAACTACTATGCAATTTTATAATGTGTCTGTACTTATTTGTCTATTTAATACTTTAATTCGTTCTATGCTTGAATACAATTGTGTCATTTGGAATCCTTCTACGAATAATCTCAAGTATGCTATTGAAAAAATTCAAAACAGATTTCTACGCTATATTCATTACAAATCAAATAATACTGAATATCCATCAAACGCTTTTGCCAGGCAGAATTTTAATTTATGCACTTTAGAATGCAATAGAACAATATCCCTTTTTAAATTTTTTTATAACCTATTTAATAACAAAATTGATTGTCCTGTTTTACTTCAAGAATTTAATTTTCATGTTCCCATATACAACTCACGTACTAAATTTGTATTTAAAGCTCCTCTATTTACGAAAAATTACTTAAAACATCAACCCATGGTAGAGTTCATAAATTTTTTAAATACTTTACCAGATTGTGATTTATTTTTTCATAAATTCTCTTTTTTTAAATCCATTATTATTTCTAAATATGCTTAGTTCTATTTAAATGTTTGTCTTTTTATGTTGTATGTATTGTTGTATGTATTGTGTATATTGTCCTTTATACTGTATTATATTGTCCTTTGTACTGTCATTTAATTGGATATTTTTCTGTTTGACAGTAAAATAAATAAATAAATAAAAATAAATAAATAAAACACGCAATAAGAAACTCCTATTAACTGCGCATGCTTCAACTGTCGTGGGAATAATAACTTCGTTTTATAATTGTGGAATTCCTTCTCATAAGTCAGATGCATGCCCAAATCAAGGAATTATGTGCTTCAGATGTAATAAGTCCTTTAATCATTTGCAAGGAATTGCCCTACCAACGGAAATCTACGTATATAACAGTGTCAAAAAAAATCAGGCGTTATTAGCGTAATCCCTATAACCCGCACTGAATATGCAAAAGAGAAAAAAAAAAGCAAACGCAAATCCCTCTAGCGAAATCCAAACAAACCGCACCTGCCTTTCGCCCCAAAGATCAGAAACGCGATAGCAGCTGCACTTTAATATAAACAAAGACGAGGAAGTAATTAATGCAATGAATTCATCCTCTCCCTAAATACTTTCACTTAATAATCAGGCGAACGTTTTCCAAAACGGAAAAATAGAAAATGCATAGCCGCCCGAACACCTGCTTTGCTTATACGAAACCACTGGAGGCTGCAACGGATTGATAAATTCAAGGACAGTATGCCACCAAACGTTTTGGAACTACTACTCTTCGAACACTTGCTTTGTTTATACGAAAACGCTGATGGAGGCTGTAACGGATTAAATTCAAGGACAGTGCCACCGAACTTTTGGGAACTACTACTCCAAGAGAGCTTCGAAAAGTATATCAGCCAGGCAAGGTCACATCCGAATGAAGTTTTCCAGACCCACGTGGTGCTCGAGGAATGGGTACACGTGGAAGAATTTGACTTTGGCGCTGGAGGAGCGATTGGGAAAAAACAAACAAACGATATCATGGAAGAGAAAAATAAAAGCGCTGCGTTGCGCAAGACCAACAGATTGTAATAGGAGCTGGACCATTCCAGGGGAAATCGACCAAGGTCCTCCGATTTTTTTTCTTTTACCGACAAATCTGAAATACTTATTTAGGCAGAAATTTTTTTTCGAGGCGGAGATAAGGTGTTTGGAAGTTTCGTGAATTTTTCAAATAGGCGGCCATCTTGGATTTGCCCGCGCGTCTAAAAAGGGCTATAGCTAAGCTTCCAAAAATCCCAATCACGTAATTTTGGTGTCATTTCAAAGCTCATTAGTCACAGATTAGCTCTCAAAGTCAGAATTTTACTTTTTAAAATAATAGATTTTTTAAAAGTACTACAAACATGACAACCTCTTAAAAGAATTACTTTTGGCTCAAATGTCAACTATTAAGGTGTTAACTTTATTTATTGTCTTTTTGGAGAAAATGATTTTTGATGTCTGTACATTAGGGTGGGCCGAAAACACACTTTATTTTTTATTTATGTTCTAATAGCGCGGAAAGGGTGCCACTTGGGTCCAATAAGAACGGTGTAAAAGGGTTTTTCGATTCCGCATCGCACTTAAAGTTTGAAAAAATTGATGACTTTTTTACAAAACAACTAAAAAACCAAAGATTAAACTCTCAAATGTTGTTCATGATTTTTTTATGAGGAACTAATATAGTTATAGATATAATGTATCAGGTTCCATTCTTCTATCACTCTTTTTTCGTTAGATATGATTTTTTAATGTTCAAAGAAATAATGTAAAGTTGTTTTTCCTGCATTTTTAAAAAGCTAATAACTCTAGAACTATACAACTTAAAAACCTGAAATCAGTCCCATTTTGTTCGTTAATTTTTTGTCTTTGATTTGGTGTGCATAATGGTCATCATTTTCAAAAAGTTTTTTTCAGAATTTAAAAAAAGTGAAAAAAAAAAAAAAACAATTTTTTAAATATTTTTTTGAAAAATTTTTTGAAAAAATATTAAAAGCATTTTAACTCTTAAAATGAACATTTCTACCAAATTTCAAGTTGAAAATAAAATTTAATCATGTATAAAAAAATAAAAATAATCGTAATTTAGGCAAATCCCTTAAACATTCCCTAAAATTATACAACAAGAGCGGTTCCCTAATGGAGAGTTCATAAAATCGCTTGAGGGTGTTCAAGAACAGTGTAAAATATATTTTGCCCTTGCTTTGCACTAGAATTTCAGAAATTTGGGTAAAAATAACCAACTTTTACTCAGCATAATTTGAGAAAATTGACAATTTTTCTCAATGCAGGAAGGAAAGTTATTTTTCCATACTGCTACTCAAATGCTGCAGAATAGGTGACCAAAGGGTTAATTAAGAATAGAATTAAATATTTATTTAATTAATAAAGGTCTTTAGCCTCATTGCACTTAAGATCATGCAATTTTTCTAGAAAAACACAGATTTAAACGCTATAGAAATGAACTAAAGTAAAAGTTGGTTATTTTTACCCAAATTTCTGAAATTCTAGTGCAAAGCAGGGGCAAAATATATTTTACACTGTTCTTGAACACCCTCAAGCGATTCTATGAACTCTCCATTAGGGAACCGCTCTTGTTGTATAATTTTAGGGAATGTTTAAGGGATTTGCCTAAATTACGATTATTTTTATTTTTTTATACATGATTAAATTTTATTTTCAACTTGAAATTTGGTAGAAATGTTCATTTTAAGAGTTAAAATGCTTTTAATATTTTTTCAAAAAATTTTTCAAAAAAATATTTAAAAAATTGTTTTTTTCACTTTTTTTAAATTCTGAAAAAAAACTTTTTGAAAATGATGACCATTATGCACACCAAATAAGACAAAAAATTAACGAACAAAATGGGACTGATTTCAGGTTTTTAAGTTGTATAGTTCTAGAGTGATTAGCTTTTTAAAAATGCAAGAAAAACAACTTTACATTATTTCTTTGAACATTAAAAAATCATATCTAACGAAAAAAGAGTGATAGAAGAATGGAACCTGATACATTATATCTATAACTATATTAGTTCCTCATAAAAAAATCATGAACAACATTTGAGAGTTTAATCTTTGGTTTTTTAGTTGTTTTGTAAAAAAAGTCATCAATTTTTTCAAACTTTAAGTGCGATGCGGGAGCCTAAGATATTATCCAATCGAAAAACCCTTTTACACCGTTCTTATTGGACCCAAGTGGCACCCTTTCCGCGCTATTAGAACATAAATAAAAAATAAACTGTGTTTTCGGCCCACCCTACTGTACATATTACTTTGAAATTATGAGGATTTTACGAAAAACAATGACTTTAAATTCACATCTAACCGACATATTTTTGGTGCCATTTCATAGTAAATAGGTTGAACAAGAGGAAAGAGTATGAAAATAACCTCAAAATAAACTTTTAATACTTAAATTAGCTTTTAAACTTCAGATTTCATTAAAAAAAACCTACACTTTGAAAAAATTTTAAAAACGATAGACCCCTTTGAAAACTTTCGAATTTGAGCTGAAACGCCGATTAAGAAGTTAATTTTATTTCAAAAAAATTCTAAGAGGTAAATTTAGTCTATTATTGGAAGTTTTAGTTTATTGTTTTACTATTTTAGTTTATTGGAAGTTATTATTTAAGGAAACGTCTGATTTTTAAGTGAAACTTTCCGTTATTGAATGATCGTTCATTTTATTCTTATAGGAATATTAGTTATTTATTAAAGCATGATTAGGTAGTTCATCAATATTATTTGAATTAAAAAAAAATAGCTTAAAAATTTTATTCCAAGATGATGCGAATAATTTTTTTAAAAATTTTATTCTACAGAAAAAAAAAACAGAGTAACCTAAAAAAGTTATTCTTTATATAAAGATATTTCTAAAGTTGAAAGAAACATTTTCCACTAACAAAACATAAAAAAAATCAGTGCGCTCAAAAAATTAAAAAACAATTAAAATTATTGCTCATGGTTGGACTCGATCGCGCAACCTTCGGATTTGCTAATCCCACAGGCCAGACAAGCTTATTTGATACTAAATACTTTTTCAAACTTAAAACTTATTCCAGTAAATGAAGGAAAAGTAGTGCTAAAAGTTCAGATTACTTTTATGGTTTTAAGATGAACTGAAACTGTTTGCTTAGTTTTTTTTAAAGAATTTCCTAAACATTTAAAAAAATTTTTTGGCGAACTAATTTTTTAATGACTTTAATTATAAAATAGCTTATCTATATGTTCTGTGGAATTTAATTGCTGTGTTTCAAGAACATTTAAAATGTTTATTCACTTTTAAACGATCGTCAAACTTTTTTTTATATCTTAAGTAATCACACTTTAACCCTGATAAAACACTTCTGTAGTCTCAATATGAAAAGTTCATATTCCGTTTCCTAGCTTATCGTCAAAACATTCACGAAAATGAATGCGTACAAAGACGAATTTTTTTTCCTCACACAATTACCATCGCATCCACTAACGAATTCGAAAATGAATCGTTATGGAGAAGTGACAGTTGAGCAAAGAAATAACATTTCAGAATGCTCTTCCCTTTCAACTCAAACAGTGAGTAAAAAAAAGAAACCCTATATACGGAACATGATACGGAACCCCACTCGATAAAAGAAAAAAAAAATAAGCTGATGTTGACTGAATGAAGGTTAGAGAGTCATTCGTAACGAGAACCAGGCTCCTTTTATAAAATAAACAGCTCCTTGCAAACACGAATCATTGAATTAATGAGCTAAGAGCAGGTGATGGAGGAGAAAATGATTTCCGAACTTAGGGTTGCCGTAATAAGCAAAGTACACTAAGGAGAATAATTTATCGTCTCACTTGGCGCAGAAGAAATTTACATCTGATCCGAATGTGTTTGAAAAGTGTTCTATCCTGAAATGTGTTGTAAAATAAGTTTAGAATCTAAACAAGACAATATTTCTACTCACAACACAAACGCAAAACCATCAAAACGCTTTTGATTCGTAAAATTAATTTTTGCGTTTTTTTTAAAGCTTAGAATATTGCAGGGGAGATTGTGACCAAAGGATTTTAAAAACTAGAAATGATTATTTTTCATCTCAATTTTCCTTTATATTGAGTAAATGGGTCCATCGATTCCAAAACAAAAGTGAGATTTTTTTTTAGTTTAAGTTTTAAAATGTTTAATTTTTAAAATCTTTGTTACAAATTTAAAATGTTTAATTTTAACACATATTCTAAATCTTACTACAATAAATTTAATTTTTAAAATCTTCGTTAGAAATTTGAAAAGTTTAATTTTAAACACATATTCTAAATCTTACTCAATAAATTTAATTTTTAAAATCTTTGTTAGAAATTTAAAATGTTTAATTTTTAAAATCTTTGTTAGAAATTTAAAAAGTTTAATTTTAAACACATATTCTAAATCTTACACAATAAATTTAATTTTTAAAATCTTTGTTAGAAATTTAAAATGTTTAATTTTTAAAATCTTTGTTAGAAATTTAAAAAGTTTAATTTTAAACACATATTCTAAATCTTACTCAATAAATTTAATTTTTAAAATCTTTGTTAGAAATTTAAAATATTTAATTTTAAACACATATTCTAAATTAGACTACAATAAATTTAATTTTTAAAATCTTGTTAGAAATTTAAAAAGTTTAATTTTAAACACATATTCTAAATCTTACTCAATAAATTTAATTTTTAAAATCTTTGTTAGAAATTTAAAAAGTTTAATTTTAAACACATATTCTAAATCAGACTACAATAAATTTAAAGTTTAAAATCTTTTTAGAAGTTTAAAATGTTTATTTTTTAAAACCCTTGTTAGAACTTTAAAAAATTTAATTTTAAAAATCTTTGTTAGAAATTTAAAAAGTTTAATTTTTAAAATCTTTGTTACAAATTTAGAATGTTTAATTTCAACACATATTCTAAATCAGACTACAACAAATTTAATTTTTAAAATCTTTGTTAGAAATTTAAAAAGTTTAATTTTAATCACATATTCTAAATCAGACTACAATAAATTTAATGTTTAAAATCCTTGTTAGTAATTTAAAAAGTTTAATTTTAAACACATATTCTAAATCAGACTAAAAATACATTTAATTTTTAAAATCTTTGTTAGAAATTTCAAAAGTTTAATTTTAAACACATATTCTAAATCAGATTAAAATAAATTTAATTTTTAAATCTTTGTTAGAAATTTAAAAAGTTGAATTTTTAAAATCTGTTGGTAATTTTAAGTAAAATCGCTCACAAGTTAAAAAAAAAAGTTAATTTTATCAAAAATCAAATCAAAGTTAAATTTATTGTAGTCTGATTTATAATATGTATTTAAAATTTAAACTTTTTAAATTTCTAACAAAGATTTTAAAAATTAAATTTATTGTAGTCTAATTTAGAATATGTGTTTAAAATTAAACTTTTTAAATTTCTAACAAAGATTTTAAAAATTAAACTTTTTAAATTTCTAACAAAGATTTTAAAAATTAAACATTTTAAATTTCTAACAAAGATTTTAAAAATTAAACTTTTTAAATTTATAACAGAGATTTTAAAAAATAAATTTATTGAAGTCTGATTTAGAATATGTGTTTAAAATTAAACATTTTAAATTTCTAACAAAGATTTTAAAAATTACTTTTTAAATTTCTAACAAAGATTTTAAAAATTAAACTTTTTAAATTTCTAACAAAGGTTTTAAAAATTAAATTCATTGAAGTCTGATTTAGAATATGTGTTTATAATTAAACTTTTTAAATTTCTAACAAAGATTTTAAAAATTAAACATTTTAAATTTCTAACAAAGACTTTAAAAATTAAACATTTTAAATTTCTAACAAAGATTTTAAAAATTAAATTTATTGTAGTCTGATTTAGAATATGTGTTTAAAATTAAACATTTTAAATTTCTAACAAAGATTTTAAAAATTAAACTTTCTGATTTAGAATATTTGTTTAAAATTAAACTTTTTAAATTTCTAACAAAGATTTTAAAAATTAAACTTTTTTAATTTCTAAGAAAGATTTTAAAAATTAAATATTTTAAATTTCTAACAAAGATTTTAAAAATTAAACTTTTTAAATTTATAACAGAAATTTTAAAAATTAAATTTATTGAAGTCTGATTTAGAATATGTGTTTAAAATTAAACTTTTTAAATTTCTAACAAAGATTTTAAAAAATATATTTATTTTAGTAAGATTTAAAATATGAGTTTAAAATTAAATATTTCAAATTTCTAACAAAGATTTTAAAAATTAAACATTTTAAATTTCTAACAAAGATTTTAAAAATTAAACATTTTAAATTTCTAACAAAGATTTTAAAAATTAAATATTTTAAATTTATAACAGAGATTTTAAAAATTAAATTCATTGAAGTCTGATTTAGAATATGTGTTTAAAATTAAACTTTTTAAATTTCTAACAAAGATTTTAAAAATTAAACATTTTAAATTTCTAACAAAGATTTTAAAAATTAAACATTTTAAATTTCTAACAAAGATTTTAAAAATTAAATTTATTGTAGTCTGATTTAGAATATGAGTTTAAAATTAAATATTTCAAATTTCTAACAAAGATTTTAAAAATTAAACATTTTAAATTTCTAACAAAGATTTTAAAAATTAAACTTTTGAAATTTATAACAGAGATTTTAAAAATTAAATTTATTGAAGTCTGATTTAGAATATGTGTTTAAAATTAAACTTTTTAAATTTCTAACAAAGATTTTAAAAAATATATTTATTTTAGTAAGATTTAGAATATGTGTTTAAAATTAAACTTTTTAAATTTCTAACAAAGATTTTAAAAATTAAACATTTTAAATTTCTAACAAAGATTTTAAAAATTAAATTTATTGTAGTCTGATTTAGAATATGTGTTTAAAATTAAATATTTTAAATTTCTAACAAAGATTTTAAAAATTAAATTTATTGTAGTCTGATTTAGAATATGTGTTTAAAATTAAACATTTTAAATTTCTAACAAAGATTTTAAAAATTAAACTTTCTGATTTAGAATATTTGTTTAAAATTAAAATTTTTAAATTTCTAACAAAGATTTTAAAAATTAAATATTTTAAATTTCTAACAAAGATTTTAAAAATTAAACATTTTAAATTTCTAACAGATTTTAAAAATTAAACATTTTAAATTTCTAACAAAGATTTTAAAAATTAAACTTTTTAAATTTATAACAGAGATTTTAAAAATTAAATTTATTGAAGTCTGATTTAGAATATGTGTTTAAAATTAAACATTTTAAATTTCTAACAGATTTTAAAAATTACTTTTTAAATTTCTAACAAAGATTTTAAAAATTAAACATTTTAAATTTCTAACAAAGATTTTAAAAATTAAACATTTTAAATTTCTAACAAAGATTTTAAAAATTATATTCATTGTAGTCTGATTTAGAATATGTGTTTAAAATTAAACATTTTAAATTTCTAACAAAGATTTTAAAAATTAAACTTTCTGATTTAGAATATTTGTTTAAAATTAAACTTTTTAAATTTCTAACAAAGAATTTAAAAATTAAACTTTTTTAATTTCTAAGAAAGATTTTAAAAATTAAATATTTTAAATTTCTAACAAAGATTTTAAAAATTAAATATTTTAAATTTCTAACAAAGATTTTAAAAATTAAATATTTTAAATTTCTAACAAAGATTTTAAAAATTAATATTATTGAAGTCTGATTTAGAATATGTGTTTAAAATTAAAATTTTTAAATTTCTAACAAAGATTTTAAAAATTAAATATTTTAAATTTCAAACAAAGATTTTAAAAATTAAACATTTTAAATTTCTAACAAAGATTTTAAAAATTAAACATTTTAAATTTATAACAGAGATTTTAAAAATTAAATATTTTAAATTTCTAACAAAGATTTTAAAAATTAAACTTTTTAAATTTATAACAGAGATTTTAAAAATTAAATTTATTGAAGTCTGATTTAGAATATGAGTTTAAAATTAAATATTTCAAATTTCTAACAAAGATTTTAAAAATTACTTTTTAAATTTCTAACAAAAATTTTAAAAATTTAATTTATTGTTGTCCGATTTAGAATATGTGGTTATTAGTTATTTATAGATATTATTAATAGATCATATTATAGCTGTCAATAAATGAGTAATAAACGATTGAAAATTTAGTATTTATTATACCGCTGCATTTGATATAAAAAAAGAACTTAATTAAATTTCTTAGACCACTGCCCAACTGTTTTTATTATTGACTCCGCGGCCATAAAACTAATTCAATTGACAGAAGCAATAATCACAGTATAGCCGTTGCGATATTACACACAATTAAAATACCAATTATTTACTAAGTCTAAATTTATCCCGCTCCGAAATGTTGGAAGTCTATTCTAAAATAGCTCTGATAAGTATCGGATTGTAATTACACATCATAAAAAAATGAATGAAAAGAATAATTTATTAATAAAAATAACGTTTTATGTTGAGAACAACACTCTAATTACGTTCCACGTCTTTCATGAAAGTGTAATCCTCTCTAAAACTTGTTTTTAAACTTAAAAAGCAATATAAAATAAGCACTCAACTTAATTAACGAAAACTAATTGTAATTGGAAGCCTAAGAACACATCCCCCAGCCTTTCACTGGCCCGAGACCGTCATTCGTCGAGCTTCCGACCAGTCAAGTTGAGCCCTGATCCGACTCCGCCTTTTTTTCGGGGCGTAACTTTAAGGCGATCGGCGAATGGGAGAGCTCCATTCGAGAGGAGAAGCGGTCGATCTTGAATCGGCTTGGTTTGGAAAGGAGCGACTTTAAACTGGAATTTCGCCCTGTTATCGGGAAAATTTCGGGAAAAAGAACATCACACTAGGTAAAATGGACCCTTCTAAATCGATTAGAACCAATCGCGATTCGTTTAAACCAATATTTGTCCGAGGAATCGTCGATTTAGTGATCGATGTCGCGAAAAAAAGGTTGGCGGTTTCAGCTTGGCGCAGAGCCGATCTGAGGATTTCCCAAAAGCGTGTGGATGTTCTAGGCGAGCGGGGAAAGCGGCGTCCGCCAAATGAGCGATAGATTGCCAAACCTGGCGGTTATTTCGCCTCTTCGGCTGCGGTTCGTTTCGCCGTAGTGGGAGCAGATGTGCTTTCGCTCTCTGTACGTTTAACTCTATAGTGGGATCGGAGTAAGCGGTGTTTAGTGGGCAAGTCTATAGTGGGAATTAAGTATGAGGTAAGGGGCGGTTTAAATATTACACAGGGTGTTTCAAAAGTTCTTTTCACGGCTTTTCTTTGGAAACAACGTCTCCTAGGGTCATGGGAGTAAGGTCTAACCCTAGGTAAGTGACCATGTAGAATTTTATGCTTTCGCTCTTTGTACGTTTAATTCTATAGTGGGATCGGAGTAAGCGGTGGCAGTCTATAGTGGGAATTAAGTATGAGGTAAGGGGCGGTTTAAATATTACACAGGGTGTTTCATAAGTTCTTTTCACGGCTTTTCTTTGGAAACAACGTCTCCTAGGGTCATGGGAGTAAGGTCTAACCCTAGGTAAGTGACCATGGAGAATTTTATGCTTTCGCTCTTTGTACGTTTAATTCTATAGTGGGATCGGAGTAAGCGGTGGCAGTCTATAGTGGGAATTAAGTATGAGGTAAGGGGCGGTTTAAATATTAAACAGGGTGTTTCAAAAGTTCTTTTCACGGCTTTTCTTTGGAAAAACGTCTCCTAGGGTCATGGAAGTAAGGTCTACTCCTAGGTAAGTGACTATGGAGAATACATTGAGATGACTTACAGCGCTCCTAGCGACGAAATAAGAAAGTTAAAAAAATAAATTTAAGAAAGTAAAGGAGATAAAGCAAAAACGTCAATGAGAGTATTGTTGGCGATGTTATGAAGAACTCACTGAGAAAAATTTTAAGAAAATATCGTGAATATTCGAGGAGATATTAGCTTGTGAAAAAAGGCCTGGCGAAAAAAGTTCGCAAATTTTGCAGGGTTTTCAGTGCTATTATGTAGTTTTATGTTTTTTTTTTTTTTTTTAGTTAAATGAAGACAAAATTGTATTAAAAATTTAAAAACTTTTTTTGAGGCCTGAAAAAGTGCAATTTTCACATGCTGATATCTCTTTCAATATTCACGATATTTTCATGAAATTTTACACGCCGGTTTTCCAAATGGCTTTGCATTAGAGTGGAATTTTTAGGGATTGGGGGCCGTTCAAATATTACGTAAGCACCAAAGGGTGGGGGAGGGGGTTTTGCTCTTAGGTTTTTTATTTTGACTGACAAGTGGGGAGGATGCTTACGTAAGATGTTACCAACACATCATTGTCGAAAATCTCTTGCATAAATAATTTCAAAATTCAACTACATATAAATGTTACATTTTTCTCAGAGGTCTATGTAGGTTTTATATTTCGGGGCCCATTTTTGTGAAAAAGGAATTGTTTTTGTGAAAAATTGAAGTGAAATTTTAATTTTTCAAACCCGACACGATTTTTCAATTTAATTTTTCAAAAACATTTCTGATTAGAAACAAACAAGAATGTTTTCTTGCAATTAATCTTTAAAGCTAATTTGTATTTTTTGAAAGGGTCGTTTTTATGAACTTTAATTTTGTGAAGGGGCCGATTTTAGGAGGTGGAATTTTGTAACAGGGCCCCAATTTTTGGCTGGATCGACCCCTGGCACTGCTAAACATTTTGTACAAAAAAGAACAAAATGGCTCGGCAGTTTTCTTAGAGTAAGTTTAGGCAGTTTCTTATGTAATTATTGAAGGGTTTGCGGTTTGCTCATCCTTGTTGATAAGGGGGGTCAAAAATGACCAAAAACATGCTTGAACTTTATTTACTTTAACTGATATTTTTTTTTAATTTCATTAAAAAAATTTAAGTTTGATCTAAATCAGTGTGGTCCAACCTTTAGGTACCCGAGTGCCAATTAAAAATTTCATGAGGAGGCGAGTGCCAGAGACAGGAAAATTTACATTTTACTATTTTAAAACAGGCAAATCAAGCTTATATTTCAACACTGGAACATTTACTTCAACTACAAATACTTACTAAGACACATTTTACTTAAGTAATATCTTTTGTGCCATAACTTAAACACTAATTTACTTGATGTTCAAATTCATGAAATTAAAATTTAACATATTATTTCTTGGGTTTTTTTCCCAAATCGATTATTTTTTGTCAAAAGGAAAATTAGTCTATTAGTAGTAAAGAGAAAACCGTTGCGCGATTCACAACGTGTTAAAAATGAAAAAGCAAGAAGAGTTTAAAGTTTGTAATTTTCAGGTTCTAATTAAAGTTTCTAAATTAGTTCATATCCAAAGAAGAGGTTGGATGTTTTCTCAGGAGGTAATAGACTTTGAACTACCAAAATTGAGTTCTAAGTACAAAGACACAACTACAGCCCTGTAGTAAAATTTCTGAAATTACACTTTTAGATTAAATGTTAATTACAACTCAGCTTCTACTGATTTGATAACTTCAATAATATAATTCAATTTGATAACTTTTTAACTTTTATTTTAACTTTTATATTTAACTAATTAACTTTTTAACTTCAATTTGATAACTTTTTAAATTTCAAATAAAGTTTTTAAAACCTTTGTTAGAAATTTAAAAAGTTTAATTTTTAAAATCTTTGTTAGAAATTTAAAATGTTTAATTTTAAACATATATTCTAAATCAGACTTCAATAAATTTAATTTTTAAAATCTCTGTTATAAATTTAAAAAGTTTAATTTTTAAAATCTTTGTTAGAAATTTAAAATGTTTAATTTTTAAAATCTTTGTTAGAAATTTAAAATGTTTAATTTTTAAAATCTTTGTTAGAAATTTAAAATATTTAATTTTTAAAATCTTTGTTAGAAATTTAAAAATTTTAATTTTAAACAAATATTCTAAATCAGAAAGTTTAATTTTTAAAATCTTTGTTAGAAATTTAAAATGTTTAATTTTAAACACATATTCTAAATCAGACTACAATAAATTTAATTTTTAAAATCCTTGTTAGAAATTTAAAAAGTTTAATTTTAAACAAATATTCTAAATCAGAAAGTTTAATTTTTAAAATCTTTGTTAGAAATTTAAAATATTTAATTTTAAACACATATTCTAAATCAGACTACAATAAATTTAATTTTTAAAATCTTTGTTAGAAATTTAAAATGTTTAATTTTTAAAATCTTTGTTAGAAATTTAAAATGTTTAATTTTTAAAATCTTTGTTAGAAATTTAAAAAGTTTAATTTTAAACACATATTCTAAATCAGACTTCAATAAATTTAATTTTTAAAATCTTTGTTAGAAATTTAAAATATTTAATTTTTAAAATCTTTGTTAGAAATTTAAAATATTTAATTTTTAAAATCTTTGTTAGAAATTTAAAATATTTAATTTTTAAAATCTTTGTTAGAAATTAAAAAAGTTTAATTTTTAAATTCTTTGTTAGAAATTTAAAAAGTTTAATTTTAAACAAATATTCTAAATCAGAAAGTTTAATTTTTAAAATCTTTGTTAGAAATTTAAAATGTTTAATTTTTAAAATCTTTGTTAGAAATTTAAAATATTTAATTTTTAAAATCTTTGTTAGAAATTTAAAAATTTTAATTTTAAACAAATATTCTGAATCAGAAAGTTTAATTTTTAAAATCTTTGTTAGAAATTTAAAATGTTTAATTTTAAACACATATTCTAAATCAGACTACAATAAATTTAATTTTTAAAATCTTTGTTAGAAATTTAAAAAGTTTAATTTTAAACAAATATTCTGAATCAGAAAGTTTAATTTTTAAAATCTTTGTTAGAAATTTAAAATGTTTAATTTTAAACACATATTCTAAATCAGACTACAATAAATTTAATTTTTAAAATCTTTGTTAGAAATTTAAAATATTTAATTTTAAACACATATTCTAAATCAGACTACAATAAATTTAATTTTTAAAATCTTTGTTAGAAATTTAAAAAGTTTAATTTTAAACACATATTCTAAATCAGACTTCAATAAATTTAATTTTTAAAATCTTTGTTAGAAATTTAAAATATTTAATTTTTAAAATCTTTGTTAGAAATTTAAAATATTTAATTTTTAAAATCTTTATTAGAAATTAAAAAAGTTTAATTTTTAAATTCTTTGTTAGAAAATTTAAAAAGTTTAATTTTAAACAAATATTCTAAATCAGAAAGTTTAATTTTTAAAATCTTTGTTAGAAATTTAAAATATTTAATTTTAAACACATATTCTAAATCAGACTACAATAAATTTAATTTTTAAAATCTTTGTTAGAAATTTAAAATATTTAATTTTTAAAATCTTTGTTAGAAATTTAAAATATTTAATTTTTAAAATCTTTATTAGAAATTAAAAAAGTTTAATTTTTAAAATCTTTGTTAGAAATTTAAAAAGTTTAATTTTAAACAAATATTCTAAATCAGAAAGTTTAATTTTTAAAATCTTTGTTAGAAATTTAAAATATTTAATTTTAAACACATATTCTAAATCAGACTACAATAAATTTAATTTTTAAAATCTTTGTTAGAAATTTAAAATGTTTAATTTTTAAAATCTTTGTTAGAAATTTAAAATGTTTAATTTTTAAAATCTTTGTTAGAAATTTAAAAAGTTTAATTTTAAACACATATTCTAAATCAGACTTCAATAAATTTAATTTTTAAAATCTTTGTTAGAAATTTAAAATATTTAATTTTTAAAATCTTTGTTAGAAATTTAAAATATTTAATTTTTAAAATCTTTGTTAGAAATTTAAAATATTTAATTTTTAAAATCTTTCTTAGAAATTAAAAAAGTTTAATTTTTAAATTCTTTGTTAGAAATTTAAAAAGTTTAATTTTAAACAAATATTCTAAATCAGAAAGTTTAATTTTTAAAATCTTTGTTAGAAATTTAAAATGTTTAATTTTAAACACATATTCTAAATCAGACAACAATAAATTTAATTTTTAAAATCTTTGTTAGAAATTTAAAATGTTTAATTTTTAAAATCTTTGTTAGAGTTCTTAAAAAAGAAATTAAAAGAATTAAGTTCTTTTTTTATATCAAATGCAGCGGTATAATAAATAGTAAATTTTCAATCGTTTATTACTCATTTATTGACAGCTATAATATGATCTATTAATAATATCTATAAATAACTAATAACCACATATTCTAAATCGGACAACAATAAATTAAATTTTTAAAATTTTTGTTAGAAATTTAAAAAGTAATTTTTAAAATCTTTGTTAGAAATTTGAAATATTTAATTTTAAACTCATATTCTAAATCTTACTAAAATAAATATATTTTTTAAAATCTTTGTTAGAAATTTAAAAATTTTAATTTTAAACACATATTCTAAATCAGACTTCAATAAATTAAATTTTTAAAATCTTTGTTAGAAATTTAAAATATTTAATTTTTAAAATCTTTGTTAGAAATTTAAAATATTTAATTTTAAAATCTTTCTTAGAAATTAAAAAAGTTTAATTTTTAAATTCTTTGTTAGAAATTTAAAAAGTTTAATTTTAAACAAATATTCTAAATCAGAAAGTTTAATTTTTAAAATCTTTGTTAGAAATTTAAAATGTTTAATTTTAAACACATATTCTAAATCAGACTACAATGAATATAATTTTTAAAATCTTTGTTAGAAATTTAAAATGTTTAATTTTTAAAATCTTTGTTAGAAATTTAAAATGTTTAATTTTTAAAATCTTTGTTAGAAATTTAAAAAGTTTAATTTTAAACACATATTCTAAATCAGACTTCAATAAATTTAATTTTTAAAATCTTTGTTAGAAATTTAAAATATTTAATTTTTAAAATCTTTGTTAGAAATTTAAAATATTTAATTTTTAAAATCTTTGTTAGAAATTTAAAATATTTAATTTTTAAAATCTTTCTTAGAAAATAAAAAAGTTTAATTTTTAAATTCTTTGTTAGAAATTTAAAAAGTTTAATTTTAAACAAATATTCTAAATCAGAAAGTTTAATTTTTAAAATCTTTGTTAGAAATTTAAAATGTTTAATTTTAAACACATATTCTAAATCAGACTACAATAAATTTAATTTTTAAAATCTTTGTTAGAAATTTAAAAAGTTTAATTTTAAACAAATATTCTAAATCAGAAAGTTTAATTTTTAAAATCTTTGTTAGAAATTTAAAATATTTAATTTTAAACACATATTCTAAATCAGACTACAATAAATTTAATTTTTAAAATCTTTGTTAGAAATTTAAAATGTTTAATTTTAACACATATTCTAAATCTTACTACAATAAATTTAATTTTTAAAATCTTCGTTAGAAATTTGAAAAGTTTAATTTTAAACACATATTCTAAATCTTACTCAATAAATTTAATATTTAAAATCTTTGTTAGAAATTTAAAATGTTTAATTTTTAAAATCTTTGTTAGAAATTTAAAAAGTTTAATTTTAAACACATATTCTAAATCAGACTACAATAAATTTAAAGTTTAAAATCTTTTTAGAAGTTTAAAATGTTTATTTTTTATAATCCTTGTTAGAAATTTAAAAAATTTAATTTTAAAAATCTTTGTTAGAAATTTAAAAAATTTAATTTTTAAAATCCTTGTAAGAAATTTAAAAAGTTTAATTTTTAAAATCTTTGTTACAAATTTAGAATGTTTAATTTCAACACATATTCTAAACCAGACTACAACAAATTTAATTTTTAAAATCTTTGTTAGAAATTTAAAAAGTTTAATTTTAATCACATATTCTAAATCAGACTACAATAAATTTAATGTTTAAAATCTTTATAGAAGTTTAAAATGTTTAATTTTTAAAATCTTTGTTAGAAATTTAAAATGTTTCATTTTAAACACATATTCTAAATCAGACTACAATAAATATAATTTTTAAAATCCTTGTTAGAAATTTAAAAAGTTTAATTTTAAACACATATTCTAAATCAGAATAAAAATAAATTTAATTTTTAAAATCTTTGTTAGAAATTTAAAAAGTTTAATTTTAAACACATATTCTAAATCAGATTAAAATAAATTTAATTTTTAAATCTTTGTTAGAAATTTAAAAAGTTGAATTTTTAAAATCTGTTGGTAATTTTAAGTAAAATCGCCCACAAGTTAAAAAAAAAGTTAATTTTATCAAAAATCAAATCAAAGTTAAATTTATTGTAGTCTGATTTATAATATGTATTTAAAATTTAAACTTTTTAAATTTCTAACAAAGATTTTAAAAATTAAATTTATTGTAGTCTGATTTAGAATATGTGTTTAAAATTAAACTTTTTAAATTTCTAACAAAGATTTTAAAAATTAAACATTTTAAATTTCTAACAAAGATTTTAAAAATTAAACATTTTAAATTTCTAACAAAGATTTTAAAAATTAAACTTTTTAAATTTATAACAGAGATTTTAAAAATTAAATTTATTGAAGTCTGATTTAGAATATGTGTTTAAAAATAAACTTTTTAAATTTCTAACAAAGATTTTAAAAATTAAACATTTTAAATTTCTAACAAAGATTTTAAAAATTAAACATTTTAAATTTCTAACAAAGATTTTAAAAATTAAATTTATTGTAGTCTGATTTAGAATATGTGTTTAAAATTAAACATTTTAAATTTCTAACAAAGATTTTAAAAATTAAACTTTCTGATTTAGAATATTTGTTTAAAATTAAACTTTTTAAATTTCTAACAAAGAATTTAAAAATTAAACTTTTTTAATTTCTAAGAAAGATTTTAAAAATTAAATATTTTAAATTTCTAACAAAGATTTTAAAAATTAAACTTTTTAAATTTCTAACAGAGATTTTAAAAATTAAATTTATTGAAGTCTGATTTAGAATATGTGTTTAAAATTAAACTTTTTAAATTTCTAACAAAGATTTTAAAAAATATATTTATTTTAGTAAGATTTAGAATATGAGTTTAAAATTAAATATTTCAAATTTCTAACAAAGATTTTAAAAATTAAACATTTTAAATTTCTAACAAAGATTTTAAAAATTAAACATTTTAAATTTCTAACAAAGATTTTAAAAATTAAATATTTTAAATTTATAACAAAGATTTTAAAAATTAAACATTTTAAATTTCTAACAAAGATTTTAAAAATTAAACTTTTTAAATTTATAACAGAGATTTTAAAAATTAAATTTATTGAATTCTGATTTAGAATATGTGTTTAAAATTAAACTTTTTAAATTTCTAACAAAGATTTTAAAAAATATATTTATTTTAGTAAGATTTAGAATATGAGTTTAAAATTAAATATTTCAAATTTCTAACAAAGATTTTAAAAATTAAACATTTTAAATTTCTAACAAAGATTTTAAAAATTAAACATTTTAAATTTCTAACAAAGATTTTAAAAATTAAACATTTTAAATTTCTAACAAAGATTTTAAAAATTAAACATTTTAAATTTCTAACAAAGATTTTAAAAATTAAACTTTTTAAATTTATAACAGAGATTTTAAAAATTAAATTTATTAAAGTCTGATTTAGAATATGTGTTTAAAATTAAACATTTTAAATTTCTAACAAAGATTTTAAAAATTACTTTTTAAATTTCTAACAAAGATTTTAAAAATTAAACTTTTTAAATTTCTAACAAAGGTTTTAAAAATTAAATTTATTGAAGTCTGATTTAGAATATTTGTTTAAAATTAAACTTTTTAAATTTCTAACAAAGAATTTAAAAATTAAACTTTTTTAATTTCTAAGAAAGATTTTAAAAATTAAATATTTTAAATTTCTAACAAAGATTTTAAAAATTAAATATTTTAAATTTCTAACAAAGATTTTAAAAATTAAATTTATTGTAGTCTGATTTAGAATATGTTTAAAATTAAACATTTTAAATTTCTAACAAAGATTTTAAAAATTAAACTTTCTGATTTAGAATATTTGTTTAAAATTAAACTTTTTAAATTTCTAACAAAGAATTTAAAAATTAAACTTTTTTAATTTCTAAGAAAGATTTTAAAAATTAAATATTTTAAATTTCTAACAAAGATTTTAAAAATTAAACTTTTTAAATTTCTAACAGAGATTTTAAAAATTAAATTTATTGAAGTCTGATTTAGAATATGTGTTTAAAATTAAACTTTTTAAATTTCTAACAAAGATTTTAAAAAATATATTTATTTTAGTAAGATTTAGAATATGAGTTTAAAATTAAATATTTCAAATTTCTAACAAAGATTTTAAAAATTAAACATTTTAAATTTCTAACAAAGATTTTAAAAATTAAACATTTTAAATTTCTAACAAAGATTTTAAAAATTAAATATTTTAAATTTATAACAAAGATTTTAAAAATTAAACATTTTAAATTTCTAACAAAGATTTTAAAAATTAAACTTTTTAAATTTATAACAGAGATTTTAAAAATTAAATTTATTGAATTCTGATTTAGAATATGTGTTTAAAATTAAACTTTTTAAATTTCTAACAAAGATTTTAAAAAATATATTTATTTTAGTAAGATTTAGAATATGAGTTTAAAATTAAATATTTCAAATTTCTAACAAAGATTTTAAAAATTAAACATTTTAAATTTCTAACAAAGATTTTAAAAATTAAACATTTTAAATTTCTAACAAAGATTTTAAAAATTAAACATTTTAAATTTCTAACAAAGATTTTAAAAATTAAACATTTTAAATTTCTAACAAAGATTTTAAAAATTAAACTTTTTAAATTTATAACAGAGATTTTAAAAATTAAATTTATTAAAGTCTGATTTAGAATATGTGTTTAAAATTAAACATTTTAAATTTCTAACAAAGATTTTAAAAATTACTTTTTAAATTTCTAACAAAGATTTTAAAAATTAAACTTTTTAAATTTCTAACAAAGGTTTTAAAAATTAAATTTATTGAAGTCTGATTTAGAATATTTGTTTAAAATTAAACTTTTTAAATTTCTAACAAAGAATTTAAAAATTAAACTTTTTTAATTTCTAAGAAAGATTTTAAAAATTAAATATTTTAAATTTCTAACAAAGATTTTAAAAATTAAATATTTTAAATTTCTAACAAAGATTTTAAAAATTAAATTTATTGTAGTCTGATTTAGAATATGTTTAAAATTAAACATTTTAAATTTCTAACAAAGATTTTAAAAATTAAACTTTCTGATTTAGAATATTTGTTTAAAATTAAACTTTTTAAATTTCTAACAAAGAATTTAAAAATTAAACTTTTTTAATTTCTAAGAAAGATTTTAAAAATTAAATATTTTAAATTTCTAACAAAGATTTTAAAAATTAAACTTTTTAAATTTCTAACAGAGATTTTAAAAATTAAATTTATTGAAGTCTGATTTAGAATATGTGTTTAAAATTAAACTTTTTAAATTTCTAACAAAGATTTTAAAAAATATATTTATTTTAGTAAGATTTAGAATATGAGTTTAAAATTAAATATTTCAAATTTCTAACAAAGATTTTAAAAATTAAACATTTTAAATTTCTAACAAAGATTTTAAAAATTAAACATTTTAAATTTCTAACAAAGATTTTAAAAATTAAATATTTTAAATTTATAACAAAGATTTTAAAAATTAAACATTTTAAATTTCTAACAAAGATTTTAAAAATTAAACTTTTTAAATTTATAACAGAGATTTTAAAAATTAAATTTATTGAATTCTGATTTAGAATATGTGTTTAAAATTAAACTTTTTAAATTTCTAACAAAGATTTTAAAAAATATATTTATTTTAGTAAGATTTAGAATATGAGTTTAAAATTAAATATTTCAAATTTCTAACAAAAATTTTAAAAATTAAACATTTTAAATTTCTAACAAAGATTTTAAAAATTAAACATTTTAAATTTCTAACAAAGGTTTTAAAAATTAAATTTACTGAAGTCTGATTTAGAATATTTGTTTAAAATTAAACTTTTTAAATTTCTAACAAAGAATTTAAAAATTAAACTTTTTTAATTTCTAAGAAAGATTTTAAAAATTAAATATTTTAAATTTCTAACAAAGATTTTAAAAATTAAATATTTTAAATTTCTAACAAAGATTTTAAAAATTAAATTTATTGAAGTCTGATTTAGAATATGTGTTTAAAATTAAACTTTTTAAATTTCTAACAAAGATTTTAAAAATTAAACATTTTAAATTTCTAACAAAGATTTTAAAAATTAAACATTTTAAATTTCTAACAAAGATTTTAAAAATTAAATTTATTGTAGTCTGATTTAGAATATGTGTTTAAAATTAAATATTTTAAATTTCTAACAAAGATTTTAAAAATTAAACTTTCTGATTTAGAATATTTGTTTAAAATTAAACTTTTTAAATTTCTAACAAAGATTTTAAAAATTAAATTTATTGTAGTCTGATTTAGAATATGTGTTTAAAATTAAACATTTTAAATTTCTAACAAAGATTTTAAAAATTAAACTTTCTAATTTAGAATATTTGTTTAAAATTAAAATTTTTAAATTTCTAACAAAGATTTTAAAAATTAAATATTTTAAATTTCTAACAAAGATTTTAAAAATTAAACATTTTAAATTTCTAACAAAGATTTTTAAAAATTAAACATTTTAAATTTCTAACAAAGATTTTAAAAATTAAACTTTTAAAATTTATAACAGAGATTTTAAAAATTAAATTTATTGAAGTCTGATTTAGAATATGTGTTTAAAATTAAACATTTTAAATTTCTAACAAAGATTTTAAAAAATATATTTATTTTAGTAAGATTTAGAATATGAGTTTAAATTTAAATATTTCAAATTTCTAACAAAGATTTTAAAAATTAAACATTTTAAATTTCTAACAAAGATTTTAAAAATTAAACATTTTAAATTTCTAACAAAGATTTTAAAAATTAAATATTTTAAATTTATAACAAAGATTTTAAAAATTAAACATTTTAAATTTCTAACAAAGATTTTAAAAATTAAACTTTTTAAATTTATAACAGAGATTTTAAAAATTAAATTTATTGAATTCTGATTTAGAATATGTGTTTAAAATTAAACTTTTTAAATTTCTAACAAAGATTTTAAAAAATATATTTATTTTAGTAAGATTTAGAATATGAGTTTAAAATTAAATATTTCAAATTTCTAACAAAGATTTTAAAAATTAAACATTTTAAATTTCTAACAAAGATTTTAAAAATTAAACATTTTAAATTTCTAACAAAGATTTTAAAAATTAAACATTTTAAATTTCTAACAAAGATTTTAAAAATTAAACATTTTAAATTTCTAACAAAGATTTTAAAAATTAAACTTTTTAAATTTATAACAGAGATTTTAAAAATTAAATTTATTAAAGTCTGATTTAGAATATGTGTTTAAAATTAAACATTTTAAATTTCTAACAAAGATTTTAAAAATTACTTTTTAAATTTCTAACAAAGATTTTAAAAATTAAACTTTTTAAATTTCTAACAAAGGTTTTAAAAATTAAATTTATTGAAGTCTGATTTAGAATATTTGTTTAAAATTAAACTTTTTAAATTTCTAACAAAGAATTTAAAAATTAAACTGTTTTAATTTCTAAGAAAGATTTTAAAAATTAAATATTTTAAATTTCTAACAAAGATTTTAAAAATTAAATATTTTAAATTTCTAACAAAGATTTTAAAAATTAAATTTATTGAAGTCTGATTTAGAATATGTGTTTAAAATTTCTAACAAAGATTTTAAAAATTAAATTTATTGTAGTCTGATTTAGAATATGTGTTTAAAATTAAACATTTTAAATTTCTAACAAAGATTTTAAAAATTAAACTTTCTGATTTAGAATATTTGTTTAAAATTAAACTTTTTAAATTTCTAACAAAGAATTTAAAAATTAAACTTTTTTAATTTCTAAGAAAGATTTTAAAAATTAAATATTTTAAATTTCTAACAAAGATTTTAAAAATTAAATATTTTAAATTTCTAACAAAGATTTTAAAAATTAAACTTTTTAAATTTCTAACAGAGATTTTAAAAATTAAATTTATTGAAGTCTGATTTAGAATATGTGTTTAAAATTAAACTTTTTAAATTTCTAACAAAGATTTTAAAAAATATATTTATTTTAGTAAGATTTAGAATATGAGTTTAAAATTAAATATTTCAAATTTCTAACAAAGATTTTAAAAATTAAACATTTTAAATTTCTAACAAAGATTTTAAAAATTAAACATTTTAAATTTCTAACAAAGATTTTAAAAATTAAACATTTTAAATTTCTAACAAAGATTTTAAAAATTAAACTTTTTAAATTTATAACAGAGATTTTAAAAATTAAATTTATTAAAGTCTGATTTAGAATATGTGTTTAAAATTAAACATTTTAAATTTCTAACAAAGATTTTAAAAATTACTTTTTAAATTTCTAACAAAGATTTTAAAAATTAAACTTTTTAAATTTCTAACAAAGGTTTTAAAAATTAAATTTATTGAAGTCTGATTTAGAATATTTGTTTAAAATTAAACTTTTTAAATTTCTAACAAAGAATTTAAAAATTAAACTTTTTTAATTTCTAAGAAAGATTTTAAAAATTAAATATTTTAAATTTCTAACAAAGATTTTAAAAATTAAATATTTTAAATTTCTAACAAAGATTTTAAAAATTAAATTTATTGAAGTCTGATTTAGAATATGTGTTTAAAATTAAACTTTTTAAATTTCTAACAAAGATTTTAAAAATTAAACATTTTAAATTTCTAACAAAGATTTTAAAAATTAAATTTATTGTAGTCTGATTTAGAATATGTTTAAAATTAAACATTTTAAATTTCTAACAAAGATTTTAAAAATTAAACTTTCTGATTTAGAATATTTGTTTAAAATTAAACTTTTTAAATTTCTAACAAAGAATTTAAAAATTAAACTTTTTTAATTTCTAAGAAAGATTTTAAAAATTAAATATTTTAAATTTCTAACAAAGATTTTAAAAATTTAATATTTTAAATTTCTAACAAAGATTTTAAAAATTAAACTTTTTAAATTTCTAACAGAGATTTTAAAAATTAAATTTATTGAAGTCTGATTTAGAATATGTGTTTAAAATTAAACTTTTTAAATTTCTAACAAAGATTTTAAAAAATATATTTATTTTAGTAAGATTTAGAATATGAGTTTAAAATTAAATATTTCAAATTTCTAACAAAGATTTTAAAAATTAAACATTTTAAATTTCTAACAAAGATTTTAAAAATTAAACATTTTAAATTTCTAACAAAGATTTTAAAAATTAAATATTTTAAATTTATAACAAAGATTTTAAAAATTAAACATTTTAAATTTCTAACAAAGATTTTAAAAATTAAACTTTTTAAATTTATAACAGAGATTTTAAAAATTAAATTTATTGAATTCTGATTTAGAATATGTGTTTAAAATTAAACTTTTTAAATTTCTAACAAAGATTTTAAAAAATATATTTATTTTAGTAAGATTTAGAATATGAGTTTAAAATTAAATATTTCAAATTTCTAACAAAAATTTTAAAAATTAAACATTTTAAATTTCTAACAAAGATTTTAAAAATTAAACATTTTAAATTTCTAACAAAGGTTTTAAAAATTAAATTTACTGAAGTCTGATTTAGAATATTTGTTTAAAATTAAACTTTTTAAATTTCTAACAAAGAATTTAAAAATTAAACTTTTTTAATTTCTAAGAAAGATTTTAAAAATTAAATATTTTAAATTTCTAACAAAGATTTTAAAAATTAAATATTTTAAATTTCTAACAAAGATTTTAAAAATTAAATTTATTGAAGTCTGATTTAGAATATGTGTTTAAAATTAAACTTTTTAAATTTCTAACAAAGATTTTAAAAATTAAACATTTTAAATTTCTAACAAAGATTTTAAAAATTAAACATTTTAAATTTCTAACAAAGATTTTAAAAATTAAATTTATTGTAGTCTGATTTAGAATATGTGTTTAAAATTAAATATTTTAAATTTCTAACAAAGATTTTAAAAATTAAACTTTCTGATTTAGAATATTTGTTTAAAATTAAACTTTTTAAATTTCTAACAAAGATTTTAAAAATTAAACTTTTAAAATTTATAACAGAGATTTTAAAAATTAAATTTATTGAAGTCTGATTTAGAATATGTGTTTAAAATTAAACATTTTAAATTTCTAACAAAGATTTTAAAAATTAAACATTTTAAATTTCTAACAAAGATTTTAAAAATTAAACTTTTTAAATTTCTAACAAAGAATTTAAAAATTAAACTGTTTTAATTTCTAAGAAAGATTTTAAAAATTAAATATTTTAAATTTCTAACAAAGATTTTAAAAATTAAATATTTTAAATTTCTAACAAAGATTTTAAAAATTAAATTTATTGAAGTCTGATTTAGAATATGTGTTTAAAATTAAACTTTTTAAATTTCTAACAAAGATTTTAAAAATTAAACATTTTAAATTTCTAACAAAGATTTTAAAAATTAAATTTATTGTAGTCTGATTTAGAATATGTGTTTAAAATTAAACTTTTTAAATTTCTAACAAAGATTTTAAAAATTAAACATTTTAAATTTCTAACAAAGATTTTAAAAATTAAATTTATTGTAGTCTGATTTAGAATATGTGTTTAAAATTAAACATTTTAAATTTCTAACAAAGATTTTAAAAAATAAACTTTCTGATTTAGAATATTTGTTTAAAATTAAACTTTTTAAATTTCTAACAAAGAATTTAAAAATTAAACTTTTTTAATTTCTAAGAAAGATTTTAAAAATTAAATATTTTAAATTTCTAACAAAGATTTTAAAAATTAAATATTTTAAATTTCTAACAAAGATTTTAAAAATTAAATTTATTGTAGTCTGATTTAGAATATGTGTTTAAAATTAAACATTTTAAATTTCTAACAAAGATTTTAAAAATTAAACTTTCTGATTTAGAATATTTGTTTAAAATTAAACTTTTTAAATTTCTAACAAAGAATTTAAAAATTAAACTTTTTTAATTTCTAAGAAAGATTTTAAAAATTAAATATTTTAAATTTCTAACAAAGATTTTAAAAATTAAACTTTTTAAATTTCTAACAGAGATTTTAAAAATTAAATTTATTGAAGTCTGATTTAGAATATGTGTTTAAAATTAAACTTTTTAAATTTCTAACAAAGATTTTAAAAAATATATTTATTTTAGTAAGATTTAGAATATGAGTTTAAAATTAAATATTTCAAATTTCTAACAAAGATTTTAAAAATTAAACATTTTAAATTTCTAACAAAGATTTTAAAAATTAAACATTTTAAATTTCTAACAAAGATTTTAAAAATTAAATATTTTAAATTTATAACAAAGATTTTAAAAATTAAACATTTTAAATTTCTAACAAAGATTTTAAAAATTAAACTTTTTAAATTTCTAACAGAGATTTTAAAAATTAAATTTATTGAATTTGATTTAGAATATGTGTTTAAAATTAAACTTTTTAAATTTCTAACAAAGATTTTAAAAAATATATTTATTTTAGTAAGATTTAGAATATGAGTTTAAAATTAAATATTTCAAATTTCTAACAAAGATTTTAAAAATTAAACATTTTAAATTTCTAACAAAGATTTTAAAAATTAAACATTTTAAATTTCTAACAAAGATTTTAAAAATTAAACATTTTAAATTTCTAACAAAGATTTTAAAAATTAAACATTTTAAATTTCTAACAAAGATTTTAAAAATTAAACTTTTTAAATTTATAACAGAGATTTTAAAAATTAAATTTATTAAAGTCTGATTTAGAATATGTGTTTAAAATTAAACATTTTAAATTTCTAACAAAGATTTTAAAAATTACTTTTTAAATTTCTAACAAAGATTTTAAAAATTAAACTTTTTAAATTTCTAACAAAGGTTTTAAAAATTAAATTTATTGAAGTCTGATTTAGAATATTTGTTTAAAATTAAACTTTTTAAATTTCTAACAAAGAATTTAAAAATTAAACTTTTTTAATTTCTAAGAAAGATTTTAAAAATTAAATATTTTAAATTTCTAACAAAGATTTTAAAAATTAAATATTTTAAATTTCTAACAAAGATTTTAAAAATTAAATTTATTGAAGTCTGATTTAGAATATGTGTTTAAAATTAAACTTTTTAAATTTCTAACAAAGATTTTAAAAATTAAACATTTTAAATTTCTAACAAAGATTTTAAAAATTAAATTTATTGTAGTCTGATTTAGAATATGTTTAAAATTAAACATTTTAAATTTCTAACAAAGATTTTAAAAATTAAACTTTCTGATTTAGAATATTTGTTTAAAATTAAACTTTTTAAATTTCTAACAAAGAATTTAAAAATTAAACTTTTTTAATTTCTAAGAAAGATTTTAAAAATTAAATATTTTAAATTTCTAACAAAGATTTTAAAAATTAAACTTTTTAAATTTCTAACAGAGATTTTAAAAATTAAATTTATTGAAGTCTGATTTAGAATATGTGTTTAAAATTAAACTTTTTAAATTTCTAACAAAGATTTTAAAAAATATATTTATTTTAGTAAGATTTAGAATATGAGTTTAAAATTAAATATTTCAAATTTCTAACAAAGATTTTAAAAATTAAACATTTTAAATTTCTAACAAAGATTTTAAAAATTAAACATTTTAAATTTCTAACAAAGATTTTAAAAATTAAATATTTTAAATTTATAACAAAGATTTTAAAAATTAAACATTTTAAATTTCTAACAAAGATTTTAAAAATTAAACTTTTTAAATTTATAACAGAGATTTTAAAAATTAAATTTATTGAATTCTGATTTAGAATATGTGTTTAAAATTAAACTTTTTAAATTTCTAACAAAGATTTTAAAAAATATATTTATTTTAGTAAGATTTAGAATATGAGTTTAAAATTAAATATTTCAAATTTCTAACAAAAATTTTAAAAATTAAACATTTTAAATTTCTAACAAAGATTTTAAAAATTAAACATTTTAAATTTCTAACAAAGGTTTTAAAAATTAAATTTACTGAAGTCTGATTTAGAATATTTGTTTAAAATTAAACTTTTTAAATTTCTAACAAAGAATTTAAAAATTAAACATTTTAAATTTCTAACAAAGATTTTAAAAATTAAACATTTTAAATTTCTAACAAAGATTTTAAAAATTAAATTTATTGTAGTCTGATTTAGAATATGTGTTTAAAATTAAATATTTTAAATTTCTAACAAAGATTTTAAAAATTAAACTTTCTGATTTAGAATATTTGTTTAAAATTAAACTTTTTAAATTTCTAACAAAGATTTTAAAAATTAAATTTATTGTAGTCTGATTTAGAATATGTGTTTAAAATTAAACATTTTAAATTTCTAACAAAGATTTTAAAAATTAAACTTTCTAATTTAGAATATTTGTTTAAAATTAAAATTTTTAAATTTCTAACAAAGATTTTAAAAATTAAATATTTTAAATTTCTAACAAAGATTTTAAAAATTAAACATTTTAAATTTCTAACAAAGATTTTTAAAAATTAAACATTTTAAATTTCTAACAAAGATTTTAAAAATTAAACTTTTAAAATTTATAACAGAGATTTTAAAAATTAAATTTATTGAAGTCTGATTTAGAATATGTGTTTAAAATTAAACATTTTAAATTTCTAACAAAGATTTTAAAAAATATATTTATTTTAGTAAGATTTAGAATATGAGTTTAAATTTAAATATTTCAAATTTCTAACAAAGATTTTAAAAATTAAACATTTTAAATTTCTAACAAAGATTTTAAAAATTAAACATTTTAAATTTCTAACAAAGATTTTAAAAATTAAATATTTTAAATTTATAACAAAGATTTTAAAAATTAAACATTTTAAATTTCTAACAAAGATTTTAAAAATTAAACTTTTTAAATTTATAACAGAGATTTTAAAAATTAAATTTATTGAATTCTGATTTAGAATATGTGTTTAAAATTAAACTTTTTAAATTTCTAACAAAGATTTTAAAAAATATATTTATTTTAGTAAGATTTAGAATATGAGTTTAAAATTAAAAATTTCAAATTTCTAACAAAGATTTTAAAAATTAAACATTTTAAATTTCTAACAAAGATTTTAAAAATTAAACATTTTAAATTTCTAACAAAGATTTTAAAAATTAAACATTTTAAATTTCTAACAAAGATTTTAAAAATTAAACATTTTAAATTTCTAACAAAGATTTTAAAAATTAAACTTTTTAAATTTATAACAGAGATTTTAAAAATTAAATTTATTAAAGTCTGATTTAGAATATGTGTTTAAAATTAAACATTTTAAATTTCTAACAAAGATTTTAAAAATTACTTTTTAAATTTCTAACAAAGATTTTAAAAATTAAACTTTTTAAATTTCTAACAAAGGTTTTAAAAATTAAATTTATTGAAGTCTGATTTAGAATATTTGTTTAAAATTAAACTTTTTAAATTTCTAACAAAGAATTTAAAAATTAAACTGTTTTAATTTCTAAGAAAGATTTTAAAAATTAAATATTTTAAATTTCTAACAAAGATTTTAAAAATTAAATATTTTAAATTTCTAACAAAGATTTTAAAAATTAAATTTATTGAAGTCTGATTTAGAATATGTGTTTAAAATTAAACTTTTTAAATTTCTAACAAAGATTTTAAAAATTAAACATTTTAAATTTCTAACAAAGATTTTAAAAATTAAATTTATTGTAGTCTGATTTAGAATATGTGTTTAAAATTAAACATTTTAAATTTCTAACAAAGATTTTAAAAATTAAACTTTCTGATTTAGAATATTTGTTTAAAATTAAACTTTTTAAATTTCTAACAAAGAATTTAAAAATTAAACTTTTTTAATTTCTAAGAAAGATTTTAAAAATTAAATATTTTAAATTTCTAACAAAGATTTTAAAAATTAAATATTTTAAATTTCTAACAAAGATTTTAAAAATTAAACTTTTTAAATTTCTAACAGAGATTTTAAAAATTAAATTTATTGAAGTCTGATTTAGAATATGTGTTTAAAATTAAACTTTTTAAATTTCTAACAAAGATTTTAAAAAATATATTTATTTTAGTAAGATTTAGAATATGAGTTTAAAATTAAATATTTCAAATTTCTAACAAAGATTTTAAAAATTAAACATTTTAAATTTCTAACAAAGATTTTAAAAATTAAACATTTTAAATTTCTAACAAAGATTTTAAAAATTAAACATTTTAAATTTCTAACAAAGATTTTAAAAATTAAACTTTTTAAATTTATAACAGAGATTTTAAAAATTAAATTTATTAAAGTCTGATTTAGAATATGTGTTTAAAATTAAACATTTTAAATTTCTAACAAAGATTTTAAAAATTACTTTTTAAATTTCTAACAAAGATTTTAAAAATTAAACTTTTTAAATTTCTAACAAAGGTTTTAAAAATTAAATTTATTGAAGTCTGATTTAGAATATTTGTTTAAAATTAAACTTTTTAAATTTCTAACAAAGAATTTAAAAATTAAACTTTTTTAATTTCTAAGAAAGATTTTAAAAATTAAATATTTTAAATTTCTAACAAAGATTTTAAAAATTAAATATTTTAAATTTCTAACAAAGATTTTAAAAATTAAATTTATTGAAGTCTGATTTAGAATATGTGTTTAAAATTAAACTTTTTAAATTTCTAACAAAGATTTTAAAAATTAAACATTTTAAATTTCTAACAAAGATTTTAAAAATTAAATTTATTGTAGTCTGATTTAGAATATGTTTAAAATTAAACATTTTAAATTTCTAACAAAGATTTTAAAAATTAAACTTTCTGATTTAGAATATTTGTTTAAAATTAAACTTTTTAAATTTCTAACAAAGAATTTAAAAATTAAACTTTTTTAATTTCTAAGAAAGATTTTAAAAATTAAATATTTTAAATTTCTAACAAAGATTTTAAAAATTTAATATTTTAAATTTCTAACAAAGATTTTAAAAATTAAACTTTTTAAATTTCTAACAGAGATTTTAAAAATTAAATTTATTGAAGTCTGATTTAGAATATGTGTTTAAAATTAAACTTTTTAAATTTCTAACAAAGATTTTAAAAAATATATTTATTTTAGTAAGATTTAGAATATGAGTTTAAAATTAAATATTTCAAATTTCTAACAAAGATTTTAAAAATTAAACATTTTAAATTTCTAACAAAGATTTTAAAAATTAAACATTTTAAATTTCTAACAAAGATTTTAAAAATTAAATATTTTAAATTTATAACAAAGATTTTAAAAATTAAACATTTTAAATTTCTAACAAAGATTTTAAAAATTAAACTTTTTAAATTTATAACAGAGATTTTAAAAATTAAATTTATTGAATTCTGATTTAGAATATGTGTTTAAAATTAAACTTTTTAAATTTCTAACAAAGATTTTAAAAAATATATTTATTTTAGTAAGATTTAGAATATGAGTTTAAAATTAAATATTTCAAATTTCTAACAAAAATTTTAAAAATTAAACATTTTAAATTTCTAACAAAGATTTTAAAAATTAAACATTTTAAATTTCTAACAAAGGTTTTAAAAATTAAATTTACTGAAGTCTGATTTAGAATATTTGTTTAAAATTAAACTTTTTAAATTTCTAACAAAGAATTTAAAAATTAAACTTTTTTAATTTCTAAGAAAGATTTTAAAAATTAAATATTTTAAATTTCTAACAAAGATTTTAAAAATTAAATATTTTAAATTTCTAACAAAGATTTTAAAAATTAAATTTATTGAAGTCTGATTTAGAATATGTGTTTAAAATTAAACTTTTTAAATTTCTAACAAAGATTTTAAAAATTAAACATTTTAAATTTCTAACAAAGATTTTAAAAATTAAACATTTTAAATTTCTAACAAAGATTTTAAAAATTAAATTTATTGTAGTCTGATTTAGAATATGTGTTTAAAATTAAATATTTTAAATTTCTAACAAAGATTTTAAAAATTAAACTTTCTGATTTAGAATATTTGTTTAAAATTAAACTTTTTAAATTTCTAACAAAGATTTTAAAAATTAAACTTTTAAAATTTATAACAGAGATTTTAAAAATTAAATTTATTGAAGTCTGATTTAGAATATGTGTTTAAAATTAAACATTTTAAATTTCTAACAAAGATTTTAAAAATTAAACATTTTAAATTTCTAACAAAGATTTTAAAAATTAAACTTTTTAAATTTCTAACAAAGAATTTAAAAATTAAACTGTTTTAATTTCTAAGAAAGATTTTAAAAATTAAATATTTTAAATTTCTAACAAAGATTTTAAAAATTAAATATTTTAAATTTCTAACAAAGATTTTAAAAATTAAATTTATTGAAGTCTGATTTAGAATATGTGTTTAAAATTAAACTTTTTAAATTTCTAACAAAGATTTTAAAAATTAAACATTTTAAATTTCTAACAAAGATTTTAAAAATTAAATTTATTGTAGTCTGATTTAGAATATGTGTTTAAAATTAAACTTTTTAAATTTCTAACAAAGATTTTAAAAATTAAACATTTTAAATTTCTAACAAAGATTTTAAAAATTAAATTTATTGTAGTCTGATTTAGAATATGTGTTTAAAATTAAACATTTTAAATTTCTAACAAAGATTTTAAAAAATAAACTTTCTGATTTAGAATATTTGTTTAAAATTAAACTTTTTAAATTTCTAACAAAGAATTTAAAAATTAAACTTTTTTAATTTCTAAGAAAGATTTTAAAAATTAAATATTTTAAATTTCTAACAAAGATTTTAAAAATTAAATATTTTAAATTTCTAACAAAGATTTTAAAAATTAAACTTTTTAAATTTCTAACAGAGATTTTAAAAATTAAATTTATTGAAGTCTGATTTAGAATATGTGTTTAAAATTAAACTTTTTAAATTTCTAACAAAGATTTTAAAAAATATATTTATTTTAGTAAGATTTAGAATATGAGTTTAAAATTAAATATTTCAAATTTCTAACAAAGATTTTAAAAATTAAACATTTTAAATTTCTAACAAAGATTTTAAAAATTAAACATTTTAAATTTCTAACAAAGATTTTAAAAATTAAACATTTTAAATTTCTAACAAAGATTTTAAAAATTAAACTTTTTAAATTTATAACAGAGATTTTAAAAATTAAATTTATTAAAGTCTGATTTAGAATATGTGTTTAAAATTAAACATTTTAAATTTCTAACAAAGATTTTAAAAATTACTTTTTAAATTTCTAACAAAGATTTTAAAAATTAAACTTTTTAAATTTCTAACAAAGGTTTTAAAAATTAAATTTATTGAAGTCTGATTTAGAATATTTGTTTAAAATTAAACTTTTTAAATTTCTAACAAAGAATTTAAAAATTAAACTTTTTTAATTTCTAAGAAAGATTTTAAAAATTAAATATTTTAAATTTCTAACAAAGATTTTAAAAATTAAATATTTTAAATTTCTAACAAAGATTTTAAAAATTAAATTTATTGAAGTCTGATTTAGAATATGTGTTTAAAATTAAACTTTTTAAATTTCTAACAAAGATTTTAAAAATGAAACATTTTAAATTTCTAACAAAGATTTTAAAAATTAAATTTATTGTAGTCTGATTTAGAATATGTTTAAAATTAAACATTTTAAATTTCTAACAAAGATTTTAAAAATTAAACTTTCTGATTTAGAATATTTGTTTAAAATTAAACTTTTTAAATTTCTAACAAAGAATTTAAAAATTAAACTTTTTTAATTTCTAAGAAAGATTTTAAAAATTAAATATTTTAAATTTCTAACAAAGATTTTAAAAATTTAATATTTTAAATTTCTAACAAAGATTTTAAAAATTAAACTTTTTAAATTTCTAACAGAGATTTTAAAAATTAAATTTATTGAAGTCTGATTTAGAATATGTGTTTAAAATTAAACTTTTTAAATTTCTAACAAAGATTTTAAAAAATATATTTATTTTAGTAAGATTTAGAATATGAGTTTAAAATTAAATATTTCAAATTTCTAACAAAGATTTTAAAAATTAAACATTTTAAATTTCTAACAAAGATTTTAAAAATTAAACATTTTAAATTTCTAACAAAGATTTTAAAAATTAAATATTTTAAATTTATAACAAAGATTTTAAAAATTAAACATTTTAAATTTCTAACAAAGATTTTAAAAATTAAACTTTTTAAATTTATAACAGAGATTTTAAAAATTAAATTTATTGAATTCTGATTTAGAATATGTGTTTAAAATTAAACTTTTTAAATTTCTAACAAAGATTTTAAAAAATATATTTATTTTAGTAAGATTTAGAATATGAGTTTAAAATTAAATATTTCAAATTTCTAACAAAAATTTTAAAAATTAAACATTTTAAATTTCTAACAAAGATTTTAAAAATTAAACATTTTAAATTTCTAACAAAGGTTTTAAAAATTAAATTTACTGAAGTCTGATTTAGAATATTTGTTTAAAATTAAACTTTTTAAATTTCTAACAAAGAATTTAAAAATTAAACTTTTTTAATTTCTAAGAAAGATTTTAAAAATTAAATATTTTAAATTTCTAACAAAGATTTTAAAAATTAAATATTTTAAATTTCTAACAAAGATTTTAAAAATTAAACTTTTTTAATTTCTAAGAAAGATTTTAAAAATTAAATATTTTAAATTTCTAACAAAGATTTTAAAAATTAAATATTTTAAATTTCTAACAAAGATTTTAAAAATTAAATTTATTGAAGTCTGATTTAGAATATGTGTTTAAAATTAAACTTTTTAAATTTCTAACAAAGATTTTAAAAATTAAACATTTTAAATTTCTAACAAAGATTTTAAAAATTAAATTTATTGTAGTCTGATTTAGAATATGTTTAAAATTAAACATTTTAAATTTCTAACAAAGATTTTAAAAATTAAACTTTCTGATTTAGAATATTTGTTTAAAATTAAACTTTTTAAATTTCTAACAAAGAATTTAAAAATTAAACTTTTTTAATTTCTAAGAAAGATTTTAAAAATTAAATATTTTAAATTTCTAACAAAGATTTTAAAAATTTAATATTTTAAATTTCTAACAAAGATTTTAAAAATTAAACTTTTTAAATTTCTAACAGAGATTTTAAAAATTAAATTTATTGAAGTCTGATTTAGAATATGTGTTTAAAATTAAACTTTTTAAATTTCTAACAAAGATTTTAAAAAATATATTTATTTTAGTAAGATTTAGAATATGAGTTTAAAATTAAATATTTCAAATTTCTAACAAAGATTTTAAAAATTAAACATTTTAAATTTCTAACAAAGATTTTAAAAATTAAATATTTTAAATTTCTAACAAAGATTTTAAAAATTAAATATTTTAAATTTATAACAAAGATTTTAAAAATTAAACATTTTAAATTTCTAACAAAGATTTTAAAAATTAAACTTTTTAAATTTATAACAGAGATTTTAAAAATTAAATTTATTGAATTCTGATTTAGAATATGTGTTTAAAATTAAACTTTTTAAATTTCTAACAAAGATTTTAAAAAATATATTTATTTTAGTAAGATTTAGAATATGAGTTTAAAATTAAATATTTCAAATTTCTAACAAAAATTTTAAAAATTAAACATTTTAAATTTCTAACAAAGATTTTAAAAATTAAACATTTTAAATTTCTAACAAAGGTTTTAAAAATTAAATTTACTGAAGTCTGATTTAGAATATTTGTTTAAAATTAAACTTTTTAAATTTCTAACAAAGAATTTAAAAATTAAACTTTTTTAATTTCTAAGAAAGATTTTAAAAATTAAATATTTTAAATTTCTAACAAAGATTTTAAAAATTAAATATTTTAAATTTCTAACAAAGATTTTAAAAATTAAATTTATTGAAGTCTGATTTAGAATATGTGTTTAAAATTAAACTTTTTAAATTTCTAACAAAGATTTTAAAAATTAAACATTTTAAATTTCTAACAAAGATTTTAAAAATTAAATTTATTGTAGTCTGATTTAGAATATGTGTTTAAAATTAAATATTTTAAATTTCTAACAAAGATTTTAAAAATTAAACTTTCTGATTTAGAATATTTGTTTAAAATTAAACTTTTTAAATTTCTAACAAAGATTTTAAAAATTAAACTTTTAAAATTTATAACAGAGATTTTAAAAATTAAATTTATTGAAGTATGATTTAGAATATGTGTTTAAAATTAAACATTTTAAATTTCTAACAAAGATTTTAAAAAATATATTTATTTTAGTAAGATTTAGAATATGAGTTTAAAATTAAATATTTCAAATTTCTAACAAAGATTTTAAAAATTAAACATTTTAAATTTCTAACAAAGATTTTAAAAATTAAACATTTTAAATTTCTAACAAAGATTTTAAAAATTAAATATTTTAAATTTATAACAAAGATTTTAAAAATTAAACATTTTAAATTTCTAACAAAGATTTTAAAAATTAAACTTTTTAAATTTATAACAGAGATTTTAAAAATTAAATTTATTGAATTCTGATTTAGAATATGTGTTTAAAATTAAACTTTTTAAATTTCTAACAAAGATTTTAAAAAATATATTTATTTTAGCAAGATTTAGAATATGAGTTTAAAATTAAATATTTCAAATTTCTAACAAAGATTTTAAAAATTAAACATTTTAAATTTCTAACAAAGATTTTAAAAATTAAACATTTTAAATTTCTAACAAAGATTTTAAAAATTAAACATTTTAAATTTCTAACAAAGATTTTAAAAATTAAACATTTTAAATTTCTAACAAAGATTTTAAAAATTAAACTTTTTAAATTTATAACAGAGATTTTAAAAATTAAATTTATTAAAGTCTGATTTAGAATATGTGTTTAAAATTAAACATTTTAAATTTCTAACAAAGATTTTAAAAATTACTTTTTAAATTTCTAACAAAGATTTTAAAAATTAAACATTTTAAATTTCTAACAAAGGTTTTAAAAATTAAATTTACTGAAGTCTGATTTAGAATATTTGTTTAAAATTAAACTTTTTAAATTTCTAACAAAGAATTTAAAAATTAAACTTTTTTAATTTCTAAGAAAGATTTTAAAAATTAAATATTTTAAATTTCTAACAAAGATTTTAAAAATTAAATATTTTAAATTTCTAACAAAGATTTTAAAAATTAAACTTTTTTAATTTCTAAGAAAGATTTTAAAAATTAAATATTTTAAATTTCTAACAAAGATTTTAAAAATTAAATATTTTAAATTTCTAACAAAGATTTTAAAAATTAAATTTATTGAAGTCTGATTTAGAATATGTGTTTAAAATTAAACTTTTTAAATTTCTAACAAAGATTTTAAAAATTAAACATTTTAAATTTCTAACAAAGATTTTAAAAATTAAATTTATTGTAGTCTGATTTAGAATATGTTTAAAATTAAACATTTTAAATTTCTAACAAAGATTTTAAAAATTAAACTTTCTGATTTAGAATATTTGTTTAAAATTAAACTTTTTAAATTTCTAACAAAGAATTTAAAAATTAAACTTTTTTAATTTCTAAGAAAGATTTTAAAAATTAAATATTTTAAATTTCTAACAAAGATTTTAAAAATTTAATATTTTAAATTTCTAACAAAGATTTTAAAAATTAAACTTTTTAAATTTCTAACAGAGATTTTAAAAATTAAATTTATTGAAGTCTGATTTAGAATATGTGTTTAAAATTAAACTTTTTAAATTTCTAACAAAGATTTTAAAAAATATATTTATTTTAGTAAGATTTAGAATATGAGTTTAAAATTAAATATTTCAAATTTCTAACAAAGATTTTAAAAATTAAACATTTTAAATTTCTAACAAAGATTTTAAAAATTAAACATTTTAAATTTCTAACAAAGATTTTAAAAATTAAATATTTTAAATTTATAACAAAGATTTTAAAAATTAAACATTTTAAATTTCTAACAAAGATTTTAAAAATTAAACTTTTTAAATTTATAACAGAGATTTTAAAAATTAAATTTATTGAATTCTGATTTAGAATATGTGTTTAAAATTAAACTTTTTAAATTTCTAACAAAGATTTTAAAAAATATATTTATTTTAGTAAGATTTAGAATATGAGTTTAAAATTAAATATTTCAAATTTCTAACAAAAATTTTAAAAATTAAACATTTTAAATTTCTAACAAAGATTTTAAAAATTAAACATTTTAAATTTCTAACAAAGGTTTTAAAAATTAAATTTACTGAAGTCTGATTTAGAATATTTGTTTAAAATTAAACTTTTTAAATTTCTAACAAAGAATTTAAAAATTAAACTTTTTTAATTTCTAAGAAAGATTTTAAAAATTAAATATTTTAAATTTCTAACAAAGATTTTAAAAATTAAATATTTTAAATTTCTAACAAAGATTTTAAAAATTAAACTTTTTTAATTTCTAAGAAAGATTTTAAAAATTAAATATTTTAAATTTCTAACAAAGATTTTAAAAATTAAATATTTTAAATTTCTAACAAAGATTTTAAAAATTAAATTTATTGAAGTCTGATTTAGAATATGTGTTTAAAATTAAACTTTTTAAATTTCTAACAAAGATTTTAAAAATTAAACATTTTAAATTTCTAACAAAGATTTTAAAAATTAAATTTATTGTAGTCTGATTTAGAATATGTTTAAAATTAAACATTTTAAATTTCTAACAAAGATTTTAAAAATTAAACTTTCTGATTTAGAATATTTGTTTAAAATTAAACTTTTTAAATTTCTAACAAAGAATTTAAAAATTAAACTTTTTTAATTTCTAAGAAAGATTTTAAAAATTAAATATTTTAAATTTCTAACAAAGATTTTAAAAATTTAATATTTTAAATTTCTAACAAAGATTTTAAAAATTAAACTTTTTAAATTTCTAACAGAGATTTTAAAAATTAAATTTATTGAAGTCTGATTTAGAATATGTGTTTAAAATTAAACTTTTTAAATTTCTAACAAAGATTTTAAAAAATATATTTATTTTAGTAAGATTTAGAATATGAGTTTAAAATTAAATATTTCAAATTTCTAACAAAGATTTTAAAAATTAAACATTTTAAATTTCTAACAAAGATTTTAAAAATTAAACATTTTAAATTTCTAACAAAGATTTTAAAAATTAAATATTTTAAATTTATAACAAAGATTTTAAAAATTAAACATTTTAAATTTCTAACAAAGATTTTAAAAATTAAACTTTTTAAATTTATAACAGAGATTTTAAAAATTAAATTTATTGAATTCTGATTTAGAATATGTGTTTAAAATTAAACTTTTTAAATTTCTAACAAAGATTTTAAAAAATATATTTATTTTAGTAAGATTTAGAATATGAGTTTAAAATTAAATATTTCAAATTTCTAACAAAAATTTTAAAAATTAAACATTTTAAATTTCTAACAAAGATTTTAAAAATTAAACATTTTAAATTTCTAACAAAGGTTTTAAAAATTAAATTTACTGAAGTCTGATTTAGAATATTTGTTTAAAATTAAACTTTTTAAATTTCTAACAAAGAATTTAAAAATTAAACTTTTTTAATTTCTAAGAAAGATTTTAAAAATTAAATATTTTAAATTTCTAACAAAGATTTTAAAAATTAAATATTTTAAATTTCTAACAAAGATTTTAAAAATTAAATTTATTGAAGTCTGATTTAGAATATGTGTTTAAAATTAAACTTTTTAAATTTCTAACAAAGATTTTAAAAATTAAACATTTTAAATTTCTAACAAAGATTTTAAAAATTAAATTTATTGTAGTCTGATTTAGAATATGTGTTTAAAATTAAATATTTTAAATTTCTAACAAAGATTTTAAAAATTAAACTTTCTGATTTAGAATATTTGTTTAAAATTAAACTTTTTAAATTTCTAACAAAGATTTTAAAAATTAAACTTTTAAAATTTATAACAGAGATTTTAAAAATTAAATTTATTGAAGTATGATTTAGAATATGTGTTTAAAATTAAACATTTTAAATTTCTAACAAAGATTTTAAAAAATATATTTATTTTAGTAAGATTTAGAATATGAGTTTAAAATTAAATATTTCAAATTTCTAACAAAGATTTTAAAAATTAAACATTTTAAATTTCTAACAAAGATTTTAAAAATTAAACATTTTAAATTTCTAAAAAAGATTTTAAAAATTAAATATTTTAAATTTATAACAAAGATTTTAAAAATTAAACATTTTAAATTTCTAACAAAGATTTTAAAAATTAAACTTTTTAAATTTATAACAGAGATTTTAAAAATTAAATTTATTGAATTCTGATTTAGAATATGTGTTTAAAATTAAACTTTTTAAATTTCTAACAAAGATTTTAAAAAATATATTTATTTTAGTAAGATTTAGAATATGAGTTTAAAATTAAATATTTCAAATTTCTAACAAAGATTTTAAAAATTAAACATTTTAAATTTCTAACAAAGATTTTAAAAATTAAACATTTTAAATTTCTAACAAAGATTTTAAAAATTAAACATTTTAAATTTCTAACAAAGATTTTAAAAATTAAACATTTTAAATTTCTAACAAAGATTTTAAAAATTAAACTTTTTAAATTTATAACAGAGATTTTAAAAATTAAATTTATTAAAGTCTGATTTAGAATATGTGTTTAAAATTAAACATTTTAAATTTCTAACAAAGATTTTAAAAATTACTTTTTAAATTTCTAACAAAGATTTTAAAAATTAAACATTTTAAATTTCTAACAAAGGTTTTAAAAATTAAATTTACTGAAGTCTGATTTAGAATATTTGTTTAAAATTAAACTTTTTAAATTTCTAACAAAGAATTTAAAAATTAAACTTTTTTAATTTCTAAGAAAGATTTTAAAAATTAAATATTTTAAATTTCTAACAAAGATTTTAAAAATTAAATATTTTAAATTTCTAACAAAGATTTTAAAAATTAAACTTTTTTAATTTCTAAGAAAGATTTTAAAAATTAAATATTTTAAATTTCTAACAAAGATTTTAAAAATTAAATATTTTAAATTTCTAACAAAGATTTTAAAAATTAAATTTATTGAAGTCTGATTTAGAATATGTGTTTAAAATTAAACTTTTTAAATTTCTAACAAAGATTTTAAAAATTAAACATTTTAAATTTCTAACAAAGATTTTAAAAATTAAATTTATTGTAGTCTGATTTAGAATATGTTTAAAATTAAACATTTTAAATTTCTAACAAAGATTTTAAAAATTAAACTTTCTGATTTAGAATATTTGTTTAAAATTAAACTTTTTAAATTTCTAACAAAGAATTTAAAAATTAAACTTTTTTAATTTCTAAGAAAGATTTTAAAAATTAAATATTTTAAATTTCTAACAAAGATTTTAAAAATTTAATATTTTAAATTTCTAACAAAGATTTTAAAAATTAAACTTTTTAAATTTCTAACAGAGATTTTAAAAATTAAATTTATTGAAGTCTGATTTAGAATATGTGTTTAAAATTAAACTTTTTAAATTTCTAACAAAGATTTTAAAAAATATATTTATTTTAGTAAGATTTAGAATATGAGTTTAAAATTAAATATTTCAAATTTCTAACAAAGATTTTAAAAATTAAACATTTTAAATTTCTAACAAAGATTTTAAAAATTAAACATTTTAAATTTCTAACAAAGATTTTAAAAATTAAATATTTTAAATTTATAACAAAGATTTTAAAAATTAAACATTTTAAATTTCTAACAAAGATTTTAAAAATTAAACTTTTTAAATTTATAACAGAGATTTTAAAAATTAAATTTATTGAATTCTGATTTAGAATATGTGTTTAAAATTAAACTTTTTAAATTTCTAACAAAGATTTTAAAAAATATATTTATTTTAGTAAGATTTAGAATATGAGTTTAAAATTAAATATTTCAAATTTCTAACAAAAATTTTAAAAATTAAACATTTTAAATTTCTAACAAAGATTTTAAAAATTAAACATTTTAAATTTCTAACAAAGGTTTTAAAAATTAAATTTACTGAAGTCTGATTTAGAATATTTGTTTAAAATTAAACTTTTTAAATTTCTAACAAAGAATTTAAAAATTAAACTTTTTTAATTTCTAAGAAAGATTTTAAAAATTAAATATTTTAAATTTCTAACAAAGATTTTAAAAATTAAATATTTTAAATTTCTAACAAAGATTTTAAAAATTAAATTTATTGAAGTCTGATTTAGAATATGTGTTTAAAATTAAACTTTTTAAATTTCTAACAAAGATTTTAAAAATTAAACATTTTAAATTTCTAACAAAGATTTTAAAAATTAAATTTATTGTAGTCTGATTTAGAATATGTGTTTAAAATTAAATATTTTAAATTTCTAACAAAGATTTTAAAAATTAAACTTTCTGATTTAGAATATTTGTTTAAAATTAAACTTTTTAAATTTCTAACAAAGATTTTAAAAATTAAACTTTTAAAATTTATAACAGAGATTTTAAAAATTAAATTTATTGAAGTATGATTTAGAATATGTGTTTAAAATTAAACATTTTAAATTTCTAACAAAGATTTTAAAAAATATATTTATTTTAGTAAGATTTAGAATATGAGTTTAAAATTAAATATTTCAAATTTCTAACAAAGATTTTAAAAATTAAACATTTTAAATTTCTAACAAAGATTTTAAAAATTAAACATTTTAAATTTCTAACAAAGATTTTAAAAATTAAATATTTTAAATTTATAACAAAGATTTTAAAAATTAAACATTTTAAATTTCTAACAAAGATTTTAAAAATTAAACTTTTTAAATTTATAACAGAGATTTTAAAAATTAAATTTATTGAATTCTGATTTAGAATATGTGTTTAAAATTAAACTTTTTAAATTTCTAACAAAGATTTTAAAAAATATATTTATTTTAGTAAGATTTAGAATATGAGTTTAAAATTAAATATTTCAAATTTCTAACAAAGATTTTAAAAATTAAACATTTTAAATTTCTAACAAAGATTTTAAAAATTAAACATTTTAAATTTCTAACAAAGATTTTAAAAATTAAACATTTTAAATTTCTAACAAAGATTTTAAAAATTAAACATTTTAAATTTCTAACAAAGATTTTAAAAATTAAACTTTTTAAATTTATAACAGAGATTTTAAAAATTAAATTTATTAAAGTCTGATTTAGAATATGTGTTTAAAATTAAACATTTTAAATTTCTAACAAAGATTTTAAAAATTACTTTTTAAATTTCTAACAAAGATTTTAAAAATTAAACTTTTTAAATTTCTAACAAAGGTTTTAAAAATTAAATTTATTGAAGTCTGATTTAGAATATTTGTTTAAAATTAAACTTTTTAAATTTCTAACAAAGAATTTAAAAATTAAACTTTTTTAATTTCTAAGAAAGATTTTAAAAATTAAATATTTTAAATTTCTAACAAAGATTTTAAAAATTAAATATTTTAAATTTCTAACAAAGATTTTAAAAATTAAATTTATTGAAGTCTGATTTAGAATATGTGTTTAAAATTAAACTTTTTAAATTTCTAACAAAGATTTTAAAAATTAAACATTTTAAATTTCTAACAAAGATTTTAAAAATTAAACATTTTAAATTTCTAACAAAGATTTTAAAAATTAAATTTATTGTAGTCTGATTTAGAATATGTGTTTAAAATTAAACATTTTAAATTTCTAACAAAGATTTTAAAAATTAAACTTTCTGATTTAGAATATTTGTTTAAAATTAAACTTTTTAAATTTCTAACAAAGAATTTAAAAATTAAACTTTTTTAATTTCTAAGAAAGATTTTAAAAATTAAATATTTTAAATTTCTAACAAAAATTTTAAAAATTAAATATTTTAAATTTCTAACAAAGATTTTAAAAATTAAACTTTTTAAATTTCTAACAGAGATTTTAAAAATTAAATTTATTGAAGTCTGATTTAGAATATGTGTTTAAAATTAAACTTTTTAAATTTCTAACAAAGATTTTAAAAAATATATTTATTTTAGTAAGATTTAGAATATGAGTTTAAAATTAAATATTTCAAATTTCTAACAAAGATTTTAAAAATTAAACATTTTAAATTTCTAACAAAGATTTTAAAAATTAAACATTTTAAATTTCTAACAAAGATTTTAAAAATTAAATATTTTAAATTTATAACAAAGATTTTAAAAATTAAACATTTTAAATTTCTAACAAAGATTTTAAAAATTAAACTTTTTAAATTTATAACAGAGATTTTAAAAATTAAATTTATTGAATTCTGATTTAGAATATGTGTTTAAAATTAAACTTTTTAAATTTCTAACAAAGATTTTAAAAAATATATTTATTTTAGTAAGATTTAGAATATGAGTTTAAAATTAAATATTTCAAATTTCTAACAAAAATTTTAAAAATTAAACATTTTAAATTTCTAACAAAGATTTTAAAAATTAAACATTTTAAATTTCTAACAAAGGTTTTAAAAATTAAATTTACTGAAGTCTGATTTAGAATATTTGTTTAAAATTAAACTTTTTAAATTTCTAACAAAGAATTTAAAAATTAAACTTTTTTAATTTCTAAGAAAGATTTTAAAAATTAAATATTTTAAATTTCTAACAAAGATTTTAAAAATTAAATATTTTAAATTTCTAACAAAGATTTTAAAAATTAAATTTATTGAAGTCTGATTTAGAATATGTGTTTAAAATTAAACTTTTTAAATTTCTAACAAAGATTTTAAAAATTAAACATTTTAAATTTCTAACAAAGATTTTAAAAATTAAACATTTTAAATTTCTAACAAGGATTTTAAAAATTAAATTTATTGTAGTCTGATTTAGAATATGTGTTTAAAATTAAATATTTTAAATTTCTAACAAAGATTTTAAAAATTAAACTTTCTGATTTAGAATATTTGTTTAAAATTAAACTTTTTAAATTTCTAACAAAGATTTTAAAAATTAAAATTCATTGTAGTCTGATTTAGAATATGTGTTTAAAATTAAACATTTTAAATTTCTAACAAAGATTTTAAAAATTAAACTTTCTAATTTAGAATATTTGTTTAAAATTAAAATTTTTAAATTTCTAACAAAGATTTTAAAAATTAAATATTTTAAATTTCTAACAAAGATTTTAAAAATTAAACATTTTAAATTTCTAACAAAGATTTTTAAAAATTAAACATTTTAAATTTCTAACAAAGATTTTAAAAATTAAACTTTTAAAATTTATAACAGAGATTTTAAAAATTAAATTTATTGAAGTCTGATTTAGAATATGTGTTTAAAATTAAACATTTTAAATTTCTAACAAAGATTTTAAAATTTATTTTTTAAATTTCTAACAAAGGTTTTAAAAATTAAACATTTTAAATTTCTAACAAAGATTTTAAAAATTAAATTTATTGTAGTTTGATTTAGAATATGTGTTTAAAATTAAACATTTTAAATTTCTAACAAAGATTTTAAAAATTAAACTTTCTAATTTAGAATATTTGTTTATAATTAAAATTTTTAAATTTCTAACAAAGATTTTAAAAATTAAATATTTTAAATTTCTAACAAAGATTTTAAAAATTAAACATTTTAAATTTCTAACAAAGATTTTAAAAATTAAACATTTTAAATTTCTAACAAAGATTTTAAAAATTAAACTTTTTAAATTTATAACAGAGATTTTAAAAATTAAATTTATTGAAGTCTGATTTAGAATATGTGTTTAAAATTAAACATTTTAAATTTCTAACAAAGATTTTAAAAATTAAATTTATTGTAGTCTGATTTAGAATATGTGTTTAAAATTAAACATTTTAAATTTCTAACAAAGATTTTAAAAATTAAACTTTCTGATTTAGAATATTTGTTTAAAATTAAACTTTTTAAATTTCTAACAAAGAATTTAAAAATTAAACTTTTTTAATTTCTAAGAAAGATTTTAAAAATTAAATATTTTAAATTTCTAACAAAGATTTTAAAAATTAAATATTTTAAATTTCTAACAAAGATTTTAAAAATTAAATTTATTGAAGTCTGATTTAGAATATGTGTTTAAAATTAAACTTTTTAAATTTCTAACAAAGATTTTAAAAATTAAATTTATTGTAGTCTGATTTAGAATATGTGTTTAAAATTAAATATTTTAAATTTCTAACAAAGATTTTAAAAATTAAACTTTCTGATTTAGAATATTTGTTTAAAATTAAACTTTTTAAATTTCTAACAAAGATTTTAAAAATTAAACTTTTTAAATTTATAACAGAGATTTTAAAAATTAAATTTATTGAAGTCTGATTTAGAATATGTGTTTAAAATTAAACATTTTAAATTTCTAACAAAGATTTTAAAATTTATTTTTTAAATTTCTAACAAAGGTTTTAAAAATTAAACATTTTAAATTTCTAACAAAGATTTTAAAAATTAAACATTTTAAATTTCTAACAAAGATTTTAAAAATTAAATTTATTGTAGTCTGATTTAGAATATGTGTTTAAAATTAAACATTTTAAATTTCTAACAAAGATTTTAAAAATTAACTTTCTGATTTAGAATATTTGTTTAAAATTAAACTTTTTAAATTTCTAACAAAGAATTTAAAAATTAAACTTTTTTAATTTCTAAGAAAGATTTTAAAAATTAAATATTTTAAATTTCTAACAAAGATTTTAAAAATTAAATATTTTAAATTTCTAACAAAGATTTTAAAAATTAAATATTTTATATTTCTAACAAAGATTTTAAAAATTAAATTTATTGAAGTCTGATTTAGAATATGTGTTTAAAATTAAAATTTTTAAATTTCTAACAAAGATTTTAAAAATTAAATATTTTAAATTTCTAACAAAGATTTTAAAAATTAAACATTTTAAATTTCTAACAAAGATTTTAAAAATTAAACATTTTAAATTTCTAACAAAGATTTTAAAAATTAAACTTTTTAAATTTATAACAGAGATTTTAAAAATTAAACATTTTAAATTTCTAACAAAGATTTTAAAAATTAAACATTTTAAATTTCTAACAAAGATTTTAAAAATTAAACATTTTAAATTTATAACAGAGATTTTAAAAATTAAATTTATTGAAGTCTGATTTAGAATATGTGTTTAAAATTAAACTTTTTAAATTTCTAACAAAGATTTTAAAAAATATATTTATTTTAGTTAGATTTAGAATATGAGTTTAAAATTAAATATTTCAAATTTCTAACAAAGATTTTAAAAATTAAACATTTTAAATTTCTAACAAAGATTTTAAAATTTAAATTTATTGTAGTCTGATTTAGAATATGTGTTTAAAATTAAACTTTTTAAATTTCTAACAAAGATTTTAAAAATTACTTTTTAAATTTCTAACAAAAATTTTAAAAATTTAATTTATTGTTGTCCGATTTAGAATATGTGGTTATTAGTTATTTATAGATATTATTAATAGATCATATTATAGCTGTCAATAAATGAGTAATAAACGATTGAAAATTTAGTATTTATTATACCGCTGCATTTGATATAAAAAAAGAACTTAATTAAATTTCTTAGACCACTGCCCAACTGTTTTATTATTGACTCCGCGGCCATAAAACAAATTCAATTGACAGAAGCAATAATCACAGCATAGCCGTTGCGATATTACACACAATTAAAATACCAATTATTTACTAAGTCTAAATTATTCACGGAAGATTCGGGGATATTATATCCCCCTGAAATCGAAAATTTCCATTTTCTTTACCACAAAAAAAAAAAAAAAAAAAATTACTAAATTTACCCCAAAATTCCGTTATCCCGCTCCGAAATGTTGGAAGTCTATTCTAAAATAGCTCTGATAAGTATCGGACTGTAATTACACATCATAAAAAAATTAAAAAAATAACGTTTTATGTTGAGAACAACACTCTAATTACGTTCCACGTCTTCCATGAAAGTGTAATCCTCTCTAAAACTTGTTTTTATAACTTAAAAAGCAATATAAAATAAGCACTCAACTTAATTAACGAAAACTATTTGTAATTGGAAGCCTAAGAACACATCCCCCAGCCTTTCACTGGCCCGAGACCGTCATTCGTCGAGCTTCCGACCAGTCAAGTTGAGCCCTGATCCGACTCCGCCTTTTTTTCGGGGCGTAACTTTAAGGCGATCGGCGAATAGGAGAGCTCCATTCGAGAGGAGAAGCGGTCGATCTTGAATCGGCTTGATTTGGAAAGGAGCGACTTTAAACTGGAATTTCGCCCTGTTATCGGGAAAATTTCGGGAAAAAGAACATCACACTAGGTAAAATGGACCCTTCTAAATCGATTAGAATCAATCGCGATTCGTTTAAACCAATATTTGTCCGAGAAATCGTCGATTTAGTGATCGATGTCGCGAAAAAAAGGTTGGCGGTTTCAGCTTGGCGCAGAGCCGATCTGAGGATTTCCCAAAAGCGTGTGGATGTTCCAGGCGAGCGGGGAAAGCGGCGTCCGCCAAATGAGCGATAGATTGCCAAACCTGGCGGTTATTTCGCCTCTTCGGCTGCGGTTCGTTTCGCCGTAGTGGGAGCAGATGTGTTTTCGCTCTCTGTACGTTTAACTCTATAGTGGGATCGGAGTAAGCGGTGGCAGTCTATAGTGGGAATTAAGTATGAGGTAAGGGGCGGTTTAAATATTAAACAGGGTGTTTCAAAAGTTCTTTTCACGGCTTTTCTTTGGAAAAACGTCTCCTAGGGTCATGGAAGTAAGGTCTACTCCTAGGTAAGTGACTACGGAGAATACATTGAGATGACTTACAGCGCTCCTAGCGACGAAATAAGAAAGTTAAAAAAATAAATTTAAGAAAGTAAAGGAGATAAAGCAAAAACGTCAATGAGAGTATTGTTGGCGATGTTATGAAGAACTCACTGAGAAAAATTTTAAGAAAATATCGTGAATATTCGAGGAGATATTAGCTTGTGAAAAAAGGCCTGGCGAAAAAAGTTCGCAAATTTTGCAGGGTTTTCAGTGCTATTATGTAGTTTTATGTTTTTTTTTAGTTAAATGAAGACAAAATTGTATTAAAAATTTAAAAACTTTTTTATGAGGCCTGAAAAAGTGCAATTTTCACATGCTGATATCTCTTTCAATATTCACGATATTTTCATGAAATTTTACACGCCGGTTTTCCAAATGGCTTTGCATTAGAGTTAAAAGGGAATTTTTAGGGATTGGGGGCCGTTCAAATATTACGTAAGCACCAAAGGGTGGGGGAGGGGGTTTTGCTCTTAGGTTTTTTATTTTGACTGACAAGTGGGGAGGATGCTTACGTAAGATGTTACCAACACATCATTGTCGAAAATCTCTTGCATAAATAATTTCAAAATTCAACTACATATAAATGTTACATTTTTCACAGAGGTCGATATAGGTTTTATATTTCGGGGCCCATTTTTGTGAAAAAGGAATTGTTTTTGAGAAAAAATGAAGTCAAATTTTAATTTTTCAAACCCGACACGATTTTTCAATTTAATTTTTCAAAAACATTTCTGATTAGAAACAAACAAGAATGTTTTCTTGCAATTAATCTTTAAAGCTAATTTGTATTTTTTGAAAGGGTCGTTTTTATGAACTTTAATTTTGTGAAGGGGCCGATTTTAGGAGGTGGAATTTTGTAAAAGGGCCCCAATTTTTGGCTGGATCGACCCCTGGCACTGCTAAACATTTTGTACAAAAAAGAACAAAATGGCTCGGCAGTTTTCTTAGAGTAAGTTTAGGCAGTTTCTTATGTAATTATTGAAGGGTTTGCGGTTTGCTCATCCTTGTTGATAAGGGGGGTCAAAAATGACCAAAAACATGCTTGAACTTTATTTACTTTAACTGATATTTTTTTTTAATTTCATTAAAAAAATTTAAGTTTGATCTAAATCAGTGTGGTCCAACCTTTAGGTACCCGAGTGCCAATTAAAAATTTCATGAGGAGGCGAGTGCCAGAGACAGGAAAATTTACATTTTACTATTTTAAAACAGGCAAATCAAGCTTATATTTCAACACTGGAACATTTACTTCAACTACAAATACTTACTAAGACACATTTTACTTAAGTTATATCTTTTGTGCCATAACTTAAACACTAATTTACTTGATGTTCAAATTCATGAAATTAAAATTTAACATATTATTTCTTGGTTTTTTTTCCCAAATCGATTATTTTTTGTCAAAAGGAAAATTAGTCTATTAGTAGTAAAGAGAAAACCGTTGCGCGATTCACAACGTGTTAAAAATGAAAAAGCAAGAAGAGTTTAAAGTTTGTAATTTTCAGGTTCTAATTAAAGTTTCTAAATTAGTTCATATCCAAAGAAGAGGTTGGATGTTTTCTCAGGAGGTAATAGACTTTGAACTACCAAAATTGAGTTCTAAGTACAAAGACACAACTACAGCCCTGTAGTAAAATTTCTGAAATTACACTTTTAGATTAAATGTTAATTACAACTCAGCTTCTACTGATTTGATAACTTCAATAATATAATTCAATTTGATAACTTTTTAACTTTTATTTTAACTTTTATATTTAACTAATTAACTTTTTAACTTCAATTTGATAACTTTTTAAATTTCAAATAAAGTTTTTAAAACCTTTGTTAGAAATTTAAAAAGTTTAATTTTTAAAATCTTTGTTAGAAATTTAAAAAGTAATTTTTAAAATCTTTGTTAGAAATTTAAAATGTTTAATTTTTAAAATCTTTGTTAGAAATTTAAAATGTTTAATTTTTAAAATCTTTGTTAGAAATTTAAAATATTTAATTTTTAAAATCTTTGTTAGAAATTTAAAAATTTTAATTTTAAACAAATATTCTAAATCAGAAAGTTTAATTTTTAAAATCTTTGTTAGAAATTTAAAATGTTTAATTTTAAACACATATTCTAAATCAGACTACAATAAATTTAATTTTTAAAATCTTTGTTAGAAATTTAAAATGTTTAATTTTTAAAATCTTTGTTAGAGTTCTTAAAAAAGAAATTAAAAGAATTAAGTTCTTTTTTTATATCAAATGCAGCGGTATAATAAATACTAAATTTTCAATCGTTTATTACTCATTTATTGACAGCTATAATATGATCTATTAATAATATCTATAAATAACTAATAACCACATATTCTAAATCGGACAACAATAAATTAAATTTTTAAAATTTTTGTTAGAAATTTAAAAAGTAATTTTTAAAATCTTTGTTAGAAATTTGAAATATTTAATTTTAAACTCATATTCTAAATCTTACTAAAATAAATATATTTTTTAAAACCTTTGTTAGAAATTTAAAATGTTTAATTTTTAAAATCTTTGTTAGAAATTTAAAATGTTTAATTTTAAACACATATTCTAAATCAGACTACAATAAATTTAATTTTTAAAATCTTTGTTAGAAATTTAAAATGTTTAATTTTTAAAATCTTTGTTAGAAATTTGAAATATTTAATTTTAAACTCATATTCTAAATCTTACTAAAATAAATATATTTTTTAAAATCTTTGTTAGAAATTTAAAATGTTTAATTTTTAAAATCTTTGTTAGAGTTCTTAAAAAAGAAATTAAAAGAATTAAGTTCTTTTTTTATATCAAATGCAGCGGTATAATAAATACTAAATTTTCAATCGTTTATTACTCATTTATTGACAGCTATAATATGATCTATTAATAATATCTATAAATAACTAATAACCACATATTCTAAATCGGACAACAATAAATTTAATTTTTAAAATCTTTGTTAGAAATTTAAAATGTTTAATTTTTAAAATCTTTGTTAGAGTTCTTAAAAAAGAAATTAAAAGAATTAAGTTCTTTTTTTATATCAAATGCAGCGGTATAATAAATACTAAATTTTCAATCGTTTATTACTCATTTATTGACAGCTATAATATGATCTATTAATAATATCTATAAATAACTAATAACCACATATTCTAAATCGGACAACAATAAATTAAATTTTTAAAATTTTTGTTAGAAATTTAAAAAGTAATTTTTAAAATCTTTGTTAGAAATTTGAAATATTTAATTTTAAACTCATATTCTAAATCTTACTAAAATAAATATATTTTTTAAAATCTTTGTTAGAAATTTAAAATGTTTAATTTTAAACACATATTCTAAATCAGATTTCAATAAATTAAATTTTTAAAATCTTTGTTAGAAATTTAAAATATTTAATTTTTAAAATCTTTGTTAGAAATTTAAAATATTTAATTTTTAAAATCTTTGTTAGAAATTTAAAATATTTAATTTTTAAAATCTTTGTTAGAAATTAAAAAAGTTTAATTTTTAAATTCTTTGTTAGAAATTTAAAAAGTTTAATTTTAAACAAATATTCTAAATCAGAAAGTTTAATTTTTAAAATCTTTGTTAGAAATTTAAAATGTTTAATTTTAAACACATATTCTAAATCAGACTTCAATAAATTTAATTTTTAAAACCTTAGTTAGAAATTTAAAAAGTTGGCTAGATAAACATGGCGCGCGAATAAGGAAAGAAAACGTAGTTAATTCCTTATTCGATTAAAACTTTCGCGTTTCCGGCTATAAATTGTTTACTGACGACAGGAGAAAGAAAAATGATTAAGGAATTCTCTGCTCCAACGGTCGCCTCCTGAAAAAGAACACCTGCCAACTGCAATTCTAAAAGTTCGTTCTGCGTGTGCAAGCCATATCACACACCACACCCTTCTTTATGGAAATTCAGTTCCTCTCTCACAATCGGACAAGGGCATGGGAAAACGTCAGTGACTTTAACCAGATGCCAAGTGCCTTATGATTCCCAGCGAGGTTTTTTTCAACGGTTTTAACGACTATCGAAATCGGATCTTATCATGGTTCTAATTAATGCTGCACCTGCAGTGGTTTATGTTCGCCATTCTCTCCGCGAGGTTTTTTTATTATTATTATTGCAAGCGCGAGCTATCGAAAACGGTTTTTCTTATCAACACAAGAGAAAGACCTTGACAGCTGCACTGGATTCGGCTTCAGAATGCTTGCTCGTTAATTCGAGGGCGCAGCTGCTGAGGCATTAGGTTTCAAAACAGAACGGGTGAACATTCCTATTCGCCAGTTGAATGACGCACGGGGAAATGTTAAATTCAAGAATGCTTGCTCGTTACTTCGAGGGCAGCTGCTGAGGCATTGGGTTTCAATTAAAGAACGGGTAAACATTCCAACGCGGGTTAAATGACGCACGGGGAAAGGACTGCTGAGTAGGGGGCCGTTCACATATCACGTAAGCACCTAAGGGCGTTTGCTATTTGCTTATTTTTCCTGACAAGGGGAGTATGAGTGATGCATGTAAGATATTACAAACACTGCATTTTCGAAAATCATAAATAATTTTAAATTTCAACCAAAAATAAATTTCACAAAAACTGAATAAGGAAAATATTTTAAGCATTTGTGACAGGGATAATTTTAATGATAGGTTAAGTATTCATAGAGAATAATGAATTTCAGAAACCTAAGCATAAATTAAGATTTTGCACAAAAAAAAGAACAAGGGGGGGGCAGGCAATTTTCTTACGTATAATTATGAGAGGGAGGTTTGTGGTTTGCTTATTTTTGCTGACAAGGGAATCTTGGGTATTCTTGCAGTATGCGATCCATCCAGTATTAGGGTGGTCCTTATTTTAAAAATTTGGATGATTTTAAGCGACGCCCTCCCAATTTTTTCCATCAAACAAATAAATTATTTTTGCAAAATTTTAGCTTTATCAAAAAATATTAACCCGTGCCGCAGAAGCCTTTAAGTTTCAATAAAGTGCTAATTTTTTTTTTTACAGAATAACTAAGAATCCAAAGATTAAACGCTCACATTTTGTTCATGATTTTTTTTATGAGGAACTAATAAAGTTATAATGTTACAAGTTTTATTCTTCTATCACCCCATTTTTGAGAGTAATAATTTTTTAATGTCAAAAAAACTTTTGCAAAGTTGTTTTTCTTACATTTTGAAAGAGCTAATAACTCAAGAACTATACAACTTAAAAACCTGAAATGAGTCACATTTTTTTAAAAATTTTATTCTCTTTGATTTTGTTTGCATCATAAACACCTTTTTAAAAAATTTGTTTTTAAATTAAAAAAGAAGAAAAAAAATTAAATAAAAAATATTTTTAGAAAAGTTTTTAAGAAAATTAAAGCTTTTTAACTAAAATAGACATTTCTATTAAATTTCAAGTAGAAAAAAAAATTAATCGTAGAAAAAAAAATAAAAATATCCATTGTTCTTAACCCAATGAGTATTTCATTAAATATTTTAAGAGCTAAATATGCAAATACAAATTTTAATATTTTTCTTTGAAATAACTACAACCTATGTCATGAATATACATGGAAAATGGTACTAAAAATGCTTAATTTATGATTTGTATAAAATTTGTCAAATTAATTTTTAAAAACGTTAAAAATAATTCTTTACGGTAATTTTTTGACCAATTTTTTTTTACATGATATTATTGAATTAACTTCTTAAAAAATCAAATACAGACGTGCTTCAGAAAATCGACGAATCAATATACATTTTAAAATTAATTACGTAGTTAAAAAAAAAAAAAACAATATGAAAGATTATTTAAAATAACTCATAAAAATTTCACTTTTCTAATAAAAGATAATTTTAAGTAAAACATACTCGAAAATAAATTAAAAATTTAAAAACAAACCATTAGTTGTGGTGGCGCCATCTATTACTCTAAATCAGGCTAACTAAACTAGTACATTGCAAACTGCAAGAATACAAACAATTGCCTCAGGGATCACATATACATCATAAAAAAAATTACAGTAGAATAAAAAAATATTTAGGTCCCGCGGATTTAAGTCGGTTTATAAAACTTTATCAGTTTTCAAATTGACCAAAATTGCCAAGATAAAATTTTGACTTAAAATTAATTTTTCTAAGATATTGCACTATTATGTGGGCTTGATTTCACATTTTTATTACCGTTAGTTTCAGATAAATAATTATTTAGTGTTAAACAATACTAATTAAGTTGTTTTGGTATTCTTGCGGTATGTCATCTACGTTTAGTTAGCTTGATGTGAGATAGATGGCGACACGAGAACTGATACTTCTTCAATTCATGTTTTTAAAATTTTTCATTTATTTTCTGATCTTTTATTAAAAAGTTAATGTCGCTAATTAGTTATCTTTTACTGAACAGTTAAATTTCGATTTTTAAAAAACAATTCATACTTTTTTTTTTATCAACTACTACATTAATTAATATTCGTAGATTTTCTGAGGCACGTTTATATTTTGATTTATTAAGAAATTATTTCAATCTTATCATACAGAAAAAATTAGTCGAAATATTATAGTAAGAAGGTATTTTCAAGGATTTATTTGTCATATTTTATCCAAATCAGAACTACAAACAGTTAAAGCATTTTTGATACCATCTTCCATGTTTATTGATGATGTAATGTCGGGTAGTTATTTCAAAGAAAAAATAAATAAATTTAAGTTTAATTATTTAGCTCATAAATCCTCATTGGGTTAAGAAAAACTTTGATTTCTAAATTCATTTATTAAATTAGTTGAAAAGCTGAGAAAATTTAACGGGGTCCTTTCATACAATTGTTCTGAATTCTTTTTCATTCATTTAATTTATTATTATTTTTTAAAATTTTCATTTTAATTTTGTTTTGTAAAATACAAGTAATAAAATAATTTATAATCAATTATTCTTAATTATGAAGGCAAAAATCACGTGGATTCAAAAACACTGTTCCAAAAAACATCAATTGTAGTGTCGCCATCTATCCAAATCAAGCTCACTAACTGGTAGCATGCAAGAATTTTTGTATTTTTTTTAACGCTAAAAATTCCAAGAGCTAATTAATCGAAAGACTAGTGACTGGTGTCATTTTGTTAGAAATTTTATATTCTTTAAATTAAATTAATGTGGATCATAACCAACTTTCTTTGAATTTTTTTTAATAAATTTTAACAAATTTTTTAACAAATGAAAACAATTTCAAATATTTTCTTAAATTTAAATTTTCGTTGCTTTTTAACTTCTAAAAGAAACATATCTACCCAATTTGAAGTTTAAAATCAATTTTAATCATAAGGGAAAAAATTAAAATTTAGTTCATAAAATCCCTTGAGGATATTTGTGTTCCTTTTGTAAAGGAACCCTGTACAAAATATTTTTAAAATATGTTATCAGAAAAAAGGACCTTTCACAAAATATTTTCATCTTAAAAAACGTATTTTACAAAATATGTTAGCTTAAAAATGAAGCTTATATTTATATTTTTTTTTTCTCTATGATCAAAATTGATTTCAAACTTCAAATTTGGAAGAAATGTTTCTTTTAGAAAAATGTTGTCCACCACAGCTTTACAATATTTTTCACTTTAAAAGATATTATTTTTATGCTTCTCTATGATAATTTTACCATGTTATCTGTCGCTGATTTTGATACACAAAATAATAGTCGGGGAATTTCACAAGATCAGGCCATTTCACAGAAAGTCTGGACAGAAAATCAAATAGTTCCCCCACTTCCAGAATAGTCCTCATTAAATTGACTATTTTTTTAATCTTTATATTTCTTACAGTTTTGTTAAAATTCCAATATTTTACCTTATAAATCTAAAACATTATGAAGGCGAAAATACCGTGGATTCAAAAGCATCAGTAGTGTCGCCATCTATCTAAATATAGCTAAATAACTGGTAGCATGCCAGAATACAGTTGTTGTTTGCATTCTTTTAATGCTAAAAATTCTAAGAGCTAATTAATCGAAAGACTAGTGACTGGTGTCATTTTGTTAGAAATTTTATACATTCTTTAAATTAATGTGGATCATAACCAACTTTATTTGAATTTTTTTAAATAAATTTTAACAAATTTTTAAACAAATGAAAATAATTTCAAATATTTTCTTAAATTTAAATTTTTGTTGTTTTTTAACTTCTAAAAGAAACATATCTACCCAATTTGAAGTTTAAAATTAATTTTAATCATAAGGAAAAAAAATTAAAATTTACAGTTCATAAAATCCCTTGAGGATATTTGGGTTCCTTTTGTAAAGGAACCCTGTACAAAATATTTTTAAAATATGTTATCAGAAAAAAGGACCTTTCACAAAATATTTTCATCTTAAAAAACGTATTTTACAAAATATGTTAGCTTAAAAATGAAGCTTATATTTATATATTTTTTTTCTCTATGATCAAAATTGATTTCAAATTTCAAATTTGGAAGAAATGTTTCTTTTAGAAAAATGTTGTCCACCACAGCTTTACAATATTTTTCACTTTAAAAGATATTATTTTTATGCTTCTCTATGATAATTTTACCATGTTATCTGTCGCTGATTTTGATACACAAAATAATAGTCAGGGAATTTCACAAGATCAGGCCATTTCACAGAAAGTCTGGACAGAAAATCAAATAGTTCCCCCACTTCCAGAATAGTCCTCATTAAATTGACTATTTTTTAATCTTTATATTTCTTAAAGTTTTGTTAAAATTCCAATCTTTTAACTTCTAAATCTAAAACATTATGAAGGCGAAAATCCCGTGGATTCAAAAGCATCAGTAGTGTTGCCGTCTATCCAAATATAGCTAAATAACTAGTAGCATGCCAGAATACCGTTGTTGTTTGCATTCTTTTAATGCTAAAAATTCTAAGAGCTAATTAATCGAAAGACTAGTGACTGGTGTCATTTTGTTTGAAATGTTATATTCTTTAAATTAATGCGGATCATAACAAACTTTCTTTCGATTTTTTAAAATAAATTTTAAACAAATGAAAACAATTTCAAATAATTTTTTTTTAATTTAAAGTTTTCAAAATTCAATTCAAAATTCAGAACAATTGTATGAAAGGATCCCGTTAAGTTTTCTCAGCTTTTCATCTAATTTAATAAATGATTTTAAAAATCAGAGTTGTTCTTAACCCAATGAGGATTTCATTAAATATATTATGAGCTAAATATTTAAACTTAAATTTATTTTTTTTTCTTTGAAATAAATACCCGACATTACATCATCAATATACATGTAAAATGGTATCAAAAATGCTTTAAATCTTTATAGTTATGATTTGGATAAAATATGACAAATTAATCTTTGAAAATACTGTAATATTTCGACTAATTTTTTTTGTATGATAATATTGAAATAATTTCTTAATAAATAGAAATATAAACGTGCCTTAGAAAATCTACGAATATTAATTAATGTAGTAGTTGATAAAAAAAAGTATGAATTGTTTTTTAAATATGGAAATTTAACTTCTTAATAAAAGATCAGAAAATAAATTAAAAATTTTGTAAACATGGATTGAAAAAGTATCAGTTGTGGTATCGCCATCTATCCTAAATCAAGCTAACTAAACTGGTAGATGGCATACTGCAAGCATACCAAAACTTAGCGAGTATCGTTTAATATTAAACAATTATTTCTCTCTAACGGTAATAAAATTATGAAACCAAGGGCACATTTTAAGGCATGATCTTAGAAAAAGTTAGTAAGTCAAAGTTATATCTTGGCATTTTTGGTCAATTTATTGAAAAATGATGAAATTTTAAAAACCAACTTAATTCTGCGACACCTAAATATTTTTTGATTCTGCTGAAATTTTTTTTATGATGAATATGTTACTCTTGAGGCAACTATGCCTTTTTGAATTTCACCCCAAAAGCTTTTTGTGATAAGCCCTACTGCCCATAGCCAGATAATTCTGCAAAATTGAATTTTTTATGCAGGAATTTAACGTAATTTTAGATACTAACCCAAAAAAATTATCGAAAATTGTTTTGCAGAGAAACCATATATTTCCTGGGAACAACCGTTCTACCAGTGACGGATTCTTTACTTATTTTAACGGAATAAATTTTGTTTCTGGGGAAATCAACGCGTTATTTCGAGCAGTGAGGGATTAATGCAATTTTGTGGTTGGGGCGGTTAGATGGAATGTTCAATTTACAGTAGGTCTTCCATAACAGATAATTAAATCCTTTCGAGACTTAAAACTGATTTGAAATAAGTTTAAAAATAGGGGAGAAGGGGGGCACATTAATTTGAAACAACTTTGACGTAAAAAATTTGTGGGCAGTACAGAAATCCAAGTCAAAAATTGAAAACAAAGTAAAAAGTAATCTGGGCAGTCTGCCAAAACATTCTGAAAATCATTAATATTGATTCTTACACAAAAATTACTGTGACCCATTTTTTAATGGTCAAATTTCAAAACAATTCCTGGGGGAAACCCACAATCCCCCTTTTTTAAACATAAATATCTAAATAATAACACACAAACTTAAGAAAAAAGTTGACTCAATGATTCGGAGTCTTATAATTTAGGAGGTGTGATCCAGTTAGGTCATATGAGACCTTCAAGCAGTGGCAGATTTCCAAATACGCTATACCACGGCTTACTTGATACTATACAGGCTAGCCGAGTTTTGAATAATGAAAACAATTTATTTGACATCTTTTCCCGCTTGGATCGCCACAAGTCCTACCGATACCAACCAACCAATAGGATAACACACTGAAAAATAAAGGTGTGTTTTCGTGACATAAACTGCTGATTGTAGGCCATTAGTGGCTGAGTTGAATTTTTGAGCCATTAAGCCCCGCCTTCAACTTTGTGGATTTGCTTTGCCAGTTGTCAGCTTTAGCCACCTACAGTTTTAATGATTTCCATATCTCGCCTGTATAGTATCTACTAGTAAGACGTGGCGGTAAATTTTCGACAGTGGAAACACAAGCACTGGAAAGACAGAGAACACTGTCTTCAGTTAAAGCACAATCCCAACCCCCCCCCACACAAGTTTTGAGTAAAACAACAAATCAATTATTCAATGCTTTAGACCTGGGGTCTCCGAACTACAGCCCACGGATACCTTTCTATCTACGAAAAAATTACGGATACGTGGGGTACTCAATTAAATGAAAAATTTTACAAGATCCCCCGAAATTCGGACTAGGGTTCCAAAATGTACCAAAACCCTGTTTTTTTTAGGGTCAAATTTCAAAAATTTTCTGGGGGAGAACCCCCCTTTTTACCACGTTTTTATTAGGTCGCTTTGTTGTCTGTCTGTTCGGGTGGAATTTAGAAATTGATTTTGAACTAACTTCCCGAAGAGGTAGAGACTTGAAATTTTGAACACAGTTCAGATCTGGATGACAATGCGATATTATCTCGTTGTTTCGGTTACCTTTGCTTCCCCTGAACCCCCAGGGGGGCTTTCGGGTGGAATTTAGAAATCAATTTTGAACTAACTTCCCGATGAGGTGGAGACTTGAAATTTCGAACACAGTTAAGATCTGGGTGACAATGCAATATAATCTCGTTGTTTCGGTTAAATTTGCTTCCCCTGAACCCCCAGGGGGGCTTATTTAGAAATCTATTTTTCCGATGAGGTAGAGACTTGTTGTACTTTTAACTGAATCTATAATAATAAAAGAGCTTTACCACTCACTCACTCACTCACTCACTCACTCATCAACGCACAGCAAAATCTACCGGGGCTAAGGACTCGAAACTTGGCAGGGTCAAAGACCTTACGGTGTATACGCGCACTAAGAAGGGATTTTTCGAAATATCTTTTTTCTGACCCACAGGGGGGTTTGGAGCGTTTTCGACGTTTTTGAGCCCAGCGGCGTCCCAAATGACCCCAGATCTTTGTTATTTCGCAGGAAGGTACCTAGCAACAATATCTAGAAAGGCATTTTTCAGATTTTGGATATTCGAATTTTAAGAGGTCTGAATATTCCAAAAACCCGTTTTTGCTGAACATAAACCAAGTTTTACATTTTCGAAGAAAACAATACCGAGAAATCGATATTACGAATTGAACTGTTGGTAATACCTTCTTGAGAGAATTTCAAAGAAAGTAATTTCTGGATTTTTCGATATTCCATTCTGGAGGGGGTGCACGGGGGTTTGAATATTCACTCCCGTTTTTAGTTTTTGGATCCTAGCACCAACATTATTAATGTGATTGTTATGAAATTTTAGCATGTTGTTCCTCACACAACCAGGAAGGTTTGCGAAAAAGAATTTTCTGAATCAAAGCATTCCAAGAAGTCTTTTTTGTCCCTTTTCTAAATTCTTATGCTTAGCCTCCAATGTTAAATTTATTGCGGTTATTGCTCTTTCCAGGACACGCAAAACCTCTATTGTTGGAAATATTTATTTTGAAATGTTTTATAACAGGTGAATTTTTAAAAATTATGATAAAGAAACAATTTTTAATGATTAAATAATTTTTTTATGATAACCAAAAACCGTTCCACTGAAAAATTTCATTCTTTTTTCTATTTAATCAAATTTAAGTATTTCCAGCAAAATTCAAATCAAACAGAGGCATTTTCAGTAGTTGGTATCGCTTCAAATGATGTTTACTTTTATTTCATGTTTGAAATTTCTTGAAATGAGTTGGTGATAAATCAGCAAAGGGGGGTTCAGGGGGTCTCCCCCTGATTTAAAAAAAATTATCATTATTAAAAAATGGTTATAAATACTAATTTATTCTAAACCGGTTTTTTTAAAGATTTTGTTTAAAATCTTAAAATTAATTGTTTTGTATTTTATAAAAATTTAGTGGGATGAGGGGGAAATAAGTTTCATCTATAGAAATTGCTGTTCAATAATATACCTTTATTGTGAAGCGAAGGCGGAGAAATTTGCTTCAATTATACATTTATAGTTTACTAGCTGATATGCCCGGCCTTGCACGGGTGGAGTGTATCAATTTATTAAAATTTTCTCAAGTTACATGCCTAATTTTCTGTAACCATAATTACCAATCATCCTGGTAGTTTTTCATATCCCGGTGTTCCCAGTATTTTTTCATATCCCGGTGCCTTTTTCATCTTGGTGTCCCCGGTGCCTTTTCATCTCGGTGTTCCCGGTGCATTTTCATCACCGTGCTCCCTGTGCCTTTTCCCTCCCGGTTCCAACTGTGTAAATCTAACCTAACCATCCAGTTCCGGTGTTGCACATTTAATTACGACAGTTACCCATTTATCCATTCTAAGTGAAAAAAAATCCATTAAAATTATTACAGACTTTTGAAATCCCAAAATTTGTAAATACCCCCTGTTTAAATTGAAAAAAAAAATCCCGTTAAACTACACCAAAGAAACAAATTATAAGGTTAAATAACAAATTGATCTAGTGTTTCTATCATCAACTTTCTAAAAAAACTGCATGATGTAATCTTTACTTTAACCAGTCTAATTCTTAAAACTTTCTATTTCAACTTAAAGTTTCATGGAAAATGAAGTTTTTAATAAGAAAATACTGTTATAAAGTTTTTTATAAGGGCCGTTTTTAATTTTTTAAATTATTAATAACCTTTTTAAAACAATTTTAGCCAAGTTTTATCTTTAAATACTTTGTTTTATGTTTAAAATTGTTTTTGTTGTATTATTTGCAACAATGCGAGTTAAACAGATCTTCTTTAGTGGAGAAGTAAGGCGATTTTTACAAAAAGGCCTAAAAGGGGGTGAAGGGGTGGTTTTAGAAGTTTGGAAATGATGTCATTGTCTTTCCCCCGTCCCCATACGTATGTGTACCAAGTTTGGTTCGATTCGGACGGGTAGTTTTGGAGAAATTGAGCCAAATCTGTTCCGGACAAACCCAGGCAGGCAGGAACCCAGGAACCCAGGGACACCTTCATTATATATAGAGAGATACCAATTGCAGAAATGGATGGAGGGAGCAAAGGACATTAAAGAGAAATAAATAAGGGGGGTTCAGAAGGTCCCCTGACTTTTTTCCTATTCTGAAAAACTACTCTTTAAAAACGGGGATGGGGATTTCACACATTAAATCTAAACAGGTGGGTTTTTTAAAGTTTTTTTTACATCTTAAAGAAGTAGTATGCCATCAAAAAAGAATCCTAGCGGGAAAGCAGTTGACTCTATAATCTAAATAACTCCTCGGAAATTGAAGTAAAGAAAAAATTCTTATTCATTTTAACACAGTTTGGTAAGCCTTTTTCCCCCGAGCAAAGGCGGGTATATCAGCTAGTCTCATTAATATTAGCAAAATGAGAATTCCACCAAAAAATGCATTAAAAGGTACATTAAACCTATTACATAAGAGGGGCTTAAGGGGTAATATTAGGTCTCCTTACCAGTGCAATGGGCCTGGTAATTAACTTTTTCTTAGAAGGACATATGGGCCCCTCTCGAAATAAATTTTCATTCACGCCGCTGTGATCCAAGATGTTGAAAAACAATTTAATTGTAAGGTTGTTATAGGTCTGCAAAGAGATTTTGTCGCTTGGCAGCCCTAGGAGAAACGGGACTCTGTACTTTTTTGGGGGTGGAGGGAAGTGGGATTGGCGTACGCCCGCCCGCCAACTTATTCCTCTCTCCAGAAACTATGCCAAAGTTGATGTTCCAAAGAATTGCGGGTTTCGCGTAGAGTTCTTTTCTTTGAGACCTGTCTACCTGTCTTGGTGGTGTAACTTTGAGTTCATTAGAGGTTAAACTTAAAACTGTTAAGCGACTGTATGCATGTTATATTTAATAATTATTTCCATTAAAAATAAGTTTAATCGACTTTTCTACTTGTGATAGGATACACAGTGCTGTCTTTAAAAAAAAAACTTTTTTATTTTCCTTCATAAAAGTTTTTTTAAAAATATAATTAAATAAAAATAGTGTTGTAACGGCTCATCCTTCCCAACATTTTAATGCCTAGTACTTATAATTCCAACTCTCGGTTACAATTTGGCAGACAATCAATAATTAAAAAAAATTGTCCAAAAAAAAGTGTCATCATAAGTAAACGTCCTTAGATAAAGGGTTAAAGAATGATTACTTTTCGTTGCACATCTAATACTTTTTTTTAATTCTTTCGTTTTACATTGAGAGCATTTTCTTATAAAGTACGATTTTAATGATTACGAACCACAACATTTCAGCTTTTTTTTTATTTGAGAAGTTCATTACTTAATCTTTCAATTGCATTGATTTTATGAGTTCACGGAAATAGGACAAAAACAAAATTTATTTAATCCGGAAATATCATTGCCTTTTAATAAAATAATAAAGTCCCACTCGTTTAAAAGGATGTTTAATTTTTTTATTAAAAAATGAACTAAAATTATCAATTAGTAGTAATTGAAGCTTATACATGTTTAAAAGCTATTTTTCAGAGCGAAATACGAATATTCTTTTTAAATTGAAAAAAAAATCAATTAAAAGTTAATGTTGATGTTAAAGAGCTTATGTCAGTTAAAAAAAAATATTTTGTTAACTCTTTTAAAATTTGAAACTTTACGGCAATAGTGAAGGCCCCCTCCCCCATAAACACATAGAGGTCCGTATTCACCTAAAGGGAAAATTTTATTTTTAAGAGGCCCTTTAAACGAAAGAAAAACGTCCATTCTCCGCGAAACACGCATAACCCTCGGAAAACTCCGACGTAATAGCCAAGAAAAGCGCAAAAGGGATCTTTCTAGGAACCCCGAACCGAAATGCTCCATGTGCGGTCCCCAAATCTGTGTGGGCTCTCCCGGGGGTCAGGGGAGGTCAAGAGACAAAATCTCGTTGCTGCACTCTACTTAATTATTCTTTCAAAACATAATCGAGAAACCCTATTTGAACTACCCACGAGCCGCTACTGATTTTGATTCTTTTTTTCGAAGTGATTATTTCCACGAAGGTTGAAGCATGCGCAGTAATAGGAGCTTGTTACTACGTGTTTTAAAACATTGAAATTATGTTATTGATCAAACCTGGCATCAGCACCAATGGCCTAGTGGTAGAGTGTGCGTCTAGTGACCTAATGGTCAACGGTTTGATTCCAGATAGCTACTTTGGGGACATCCATAAATTACCCGAGGTCAAAAGGGAGGAGGGGGGTCCAGGAAAATCTCACCAGGGGGAGTCAATTAAAATCTCACGTCAACTTTTAGTTTAGAAAATATACGTTTTTTCTTTAATATTTTTTAGTACAAGTTTAGATAAAATGCCTAGATTAGTCAAAACAGCAAATCATTAGCCAGTCAGTCGTGATAATTACAAGTTAAAATCATGGTTTTGATTTCAACGTTTCTTAAATCAAAATTTTGCAATCTGGATGGTAATTTTTATGCTGATAAAACAAAACTAGTGGTTGAGAAAATCTCACGTGGGGGCGTAGTTGGATAAAACAAAAAACTCTCTGCGCACAAAAATTCCTTCAAATATTTTCTGCAAACTAATTAAATGCCCCTAGTCATTTGAATTTTGACTTAAAAACATATTGAGAGTCCCATTGTTTACCTAAATACTGTATAATGCTTCATAAGCAACAACAGTAAGAAAAAAAATCAATTTAATTACCAAAAATGTAAATGATTTGAAAAGATTTTTTGCAAAATTCTAAATCTAGCTGCGCTCAGCGTGTGCTTCTATATTATCCAAGTATGGGAGGGGGGGTCCAGAAAAATCTCACCAAGGGGGAGGGAGGGGTCCAAAATTTGGAAAAAACACCTCACGTAATTTATGGATGTCCCTTTTTGAGATATTAGTTGTTACTTTCGTGGAAATAACCAGTACCTTCTTTTTTATTCAGACCTCGAGTACGTAGTTGGCCCCCAAATATGCTGTTTGAAAGTTAATGAGGCCCTCGGGCTGAAAAGTTTGGAGACCCCTGCCTTACAGCGAGAAAGAGTGAGCAAAGGCCTACATACCCTTGTCATTGCTTTGTTGCGGGGGCAGAATGGAACACCTTGAAGATCTGGTGCCTCTCTCCCTGAGCTACGGCACCACTGTCCAACTGTCTCGCGCCAAGACAGAGTACCGTCCTCGGCACCAAAAATTAGGCAGTTGCCATCAAAATCTGTCTGTCTTCACTCAGCTGGCTGCAACACAAAACAATGGGATCATCAGGTTTGAAGAAAATTTTTGCATATTTTAAATTAAAAAGTGTGTTTTGTAAATAATAATAATTGTTGTTTAATTGTAAGGATTTGTTCTTTTAAAACATATTGGAGGTTAGGGAAATGGAGCAGAGTCTTATAAATGGTAAACATCTTTTTATTTTACGAGAACGGACTCGAAACAACTTAACTAAACGACATCATAGCAAGGAAAAAGGAAGTAGCAACTACAGAAACTTCTAACTAACAAGGAGAGGATCCCAACGTGTCATCACCGATTTGGTTCATTTTTGGTGTGGAAGTAGTGCATGACTAGGACATCAATTTGTGAAAATCTTAAGAAGCAACTTTCAGAAATTTTGGAGAAAATCGCAATTAAAAATTTTGACATGTACTTATAAATTAAATAAGATTCGTAAGATTCGTGGTGTAGCGGTAAAAGCTGCGATTCCCAACCGAAAGGTCCTGTGGTCGAGTCTCGCTGCATACCATAATTTTTATTTTAATTTTCCACGCAATTAAGAGCACAGATATGAAATAAACTCATAATAATATTTAATTATTTATTTTAAAATATTTTTCCTTGTGTATAAAATTTTTTTTGGTAAATATATAATACTTACAATAAGATCATAAAAAATTGGTTTTAATAATTATTTTTTTGGGAAACAAGGAATGAAAAGATTTTTTTAAAACAAAAAGAAATAATTTTTATTTTTATAGATGAAGTTTTACCTTAATTTATCCCTAACTATCCAAAAGAAAGTACGCAATTTTGTTATGCTAAAAGGGTTTGTATAATGTGTCTGATTTGATAGTTAAAATAAATTTTTTTTTGGTAAATACTATAAAATATTTACAATAGGATCATAAAAAATTGGAGTTATTGGTTACCAGGTATTACCAGTTAGAAAAATTGTATAATTAGCAGAAAATTTGATTTTTCCCACAAAAAAAAATATTTAAAAAATGTTTCAAATTGATAATTATAAATATAAATATGTATGTACTACTTTATATCATATCTGTGCTCTTAATTGCGTGGGAAATAAAAATAAAAATTATGGTATGCAGCGATACTCGATCCCAGGACCTTTGGGTTGGGAATCGCAGCTTTTACCGCTACACCACGATCCGCTTGCAAGAGACTAATCTTATTAAATTTATAAGTACATGTTAAAATTTTTAATCGCGATTTTGTCCGAAATTTCTGAAAGTTGCTTCTTGATATTTTCACAAATTGATGTCCTAGTCATGCACTACTTACACACCAAAAATGAACCAAATTGGTGATGACACGTTGGGATCCTCTCCTTGTAAGTAACACAAAAATTACCTTATAATAAGAAGTGAAACCTTTCCCCACCAATAGGAAAGAAGACTCTTAAGAGTTAGGCTCTTGAGTTTGATGGATATGGAATGTACATCTGGATAACTTAAGTTTTACTCACAAAGGAACAAAGATACTGGGATTTCTGGAACTTTTAAATACAATCTAAAACTTATTAAATTGACCAAAATGTACAACAAAACACAAATGAGAACCCCCATTTGAACAACCCACGAGCTGCCACTGATTTTGATTCTTTTTCATTTGGAGTACGTAGTTGACACCCAAATTTGTTGTTTAATAGTTAAAGCGGCCCTTGGGCTGAAAAGTTAGGAGACCCCTGCCTTACAGCGAGAAAGAGTGAGCAAAGGCCAACATACCCTTGTCATTGCCTTGTTGCGGGGGCAGAATGGAACATCTTGAAGATCTGGTGCCTCTCTCCCTCAGCTATGGCACCACCAACAGTCTTGTGGCACCAAAAACGATGAACGCAGTTGCCATAATGCTCGGCCGGCTGCAACACAAACATTGGATCATCAGGTTTGAAGACGAAAAACCAACTGATATTTATCAGATTCAGGGACCAATCCAGGATTTTAAACTTAACCCCCTTTTTGGTGAAAAATTTTCACTGCATTTTAATTTTTGTGAAACTTTTTAACAGTTTTTAAATTTTTGTGAAATTTTTATTAACTTAAACAATTAATATTTTTAATGAAAACTATAAATTTAATGAAAGCAGCTTTAAATTCCTTTTTCCTTCAGTTTTTTAGCAACTTAAGTACTCAATTTCTTGCAAGTATTCATATAATTTAATAGTAATTTTAGAATAATTTTTGTGAAGGTGCAGATAAACGGTACCAAAATTGACCTGTATTAGTCCCTGAGATTTTATGAAGAAAATAACTAACCAATCAAATTAAACACTTCAGAGCAGTGTCTCTAAGCAGGTGAGGTTGGGTTTCGAAAGCTCACCAATGGGCTGGGCAAAGGACCAGCTGTCAGGGACCCAGAAATACCAGCGGGCTCAGCACGCCTGTGAAGAGAATTTCTTTTAAACCTACACAAACACTCATCAAGATAGTTGGATAAAACAAAAAACTCTCTGCGCACAGAAATTCCATCAAATATTATATGCAAACTAATTAGTGCCCCTAGTCATTTGAATTCTGACTTTAAAGCATAATGACACTATGACAGTCTCATTGTTTACCTAAATACTGTAATAATGTTTCATAAGCAACAACAGCACGAAAAAAATCAATTTATTTACCAAAAATTTAAATTATTTGCAAAGATGTTCTGCAAAATTCTAAAACAAGCTGCGCTCGGCATACACTTCTATATTATCCAAGTATGCTTATCAAAAGATGGTTCCAACAATAAAATACTATTATTTACTGAAATAGTTAAACAATAACTCCAGTAAAAAAATTAAATTTTATAATGGATGGCAACTTATTAAATTTGTGATGGCAACACCTAGTTGCGTTTGCAACAATGGACAATTTAAAATAATAGAAATACAGCCGCTTTTTCGGTAAAACAAACTGTTCTATTTCAGAAATCAGCATTAAAAGAGTGAGCAAAGGCCTACATACCCTTGTCCCTGTCAAGTGGGGGCAGCATGGCACACCTTGAATTAGATCATGTTCCACTATCCCTTAGCTATGGCACCAAAAGAATCAGAGTGACACCCTTGGCTCCAAAAATTAAGCAGTTGCCATGACGCTCTGTCTATCCTCGCTTGGCCGGCTGCAACACAAAACATCTGTATCATCAGGTTTGAAGAAAAATTTTGCATATTTTAAATTAAAAAGTGTCTTTTTTTGTAAATACAATAACGGACCCTTTATCCAGAAACCCGGCTCGCAATCAGAATTTTTTAAAAAGACTTGTTCCAGACTTGGCAATGATACCCGAATTGTTGACTAGATCAGCTTTGGTCATTCCAATACCAGTATCAACAATGGTTTAAGTTCCGTCAGTTTTGATGAGACTTTCACAGCTGATCTTTTCAAGAGCCTATACAATAGAACAAAGACTAAGTAACTAGTTTGATACACAAGAAAATTTACATGCTATATATTAAGATTATTTCCATATATATTAAGATTAGGATCCAAGGGGTCATGGCCCCCTCGAGAAACCCTAACAAATAGCTTAAGAAACATTTTTTAATGCTAAAATTCAAAAACATTTGAACGGATAACAATGAGTCACATGCCTACTTAAGCTAATAAGATTAAAATTTAATTTTTTGTGAAAAATCAATAGGAAAAAAGCAGGGTTGTTACGTTTAAAACACTTTGTTTAAAACAAAGCAAAAAAAACATTGTTTAAAACACATGTACTTTTTTAGTAATTCTTTTTTCTATGAACAGATGGCATAAGTATATAAAACTTAGTATTTACTTTCAACTGATTTTGATTTTTATTTGATTGACTTTATTTGGTTTTTTTTAGAAAGTTATTTAATAAAAAATACAAATAAACTTGTTTGAAAATCATATTTTTTTAATAACTGACCTGTTCTTTATGTTTTATTTTAATATGTTAAACGATCAATGCTGCTAATGTCGTCAAAATATGCAATGAACTGAAAAATGACTGAATGAATATGCATATAATAACTTATAAATGTTTAGCTCGTATCTTAAACATTTTAGCAAAATATTGACATTTCTAATGTTAAAGCTGAAGTTGTTGACATAGTAACATATATTTCCAAAACAATCATTTTACTTCGGCCAAGCTCCAAGAAACAGGTGGCTCAAGATGCCATCTGATGTCAAGAGTAGCTTTGTTAACCCATTTTCAATTTTAAAAACTTAATTTAATTTTTTTTTAATCATGGGTTTTTTTTTAAGAATTTCTGTGTCGAGGGTAAAAAAACAAAACAAATAAAACGTTTTAAACAAAAAAAACCACGTTTTTTGTTTTTTTTTAGAAAAAAACATGTTTTTTTCCAACCCTGGAAAAAAGTAATATTGCCTTTTGGAGCGTTAAAAAGGCTCCATACTTAAAAAAAGATATAGATTTAGTTGAAAGGGTTCAGCATAGGGCTACTAAATTGGTCAAGGGTATATCTAGTTTTAGTTACGAGGAAAGACTTAAGAAGTTAAATATGTTCACTTTAGAGAAAAGAAGGGCTAGAGGGGATTTGATTCAACTTTTTAAAATGTTAAAACAAGGGGACACAGAGGGACTAGATTTCTGTACGGGCAGGCCCGTGCTGGCCAGGGGGGACAGGGGGACGTGTCCCCCTGCGCCCTTTGCTCAGGCGCCCTTTTGAAGAGACAATTTTTTACATATTTTGTTAATACTCGTGCTTCTCAATGTTTTCTCTGGGCTCCTTACTTTTATGAAACTATAACTTAGTAATTTTACAATTCAGTTTTACTTCATCAGGTCTGAAGCATGGGGGCGTCAAGAAGTTTTTTTAACGCCCTCCCTCCCTCATTTTACCTTAACATCAAATTTCGTTATGAATTTTTAGTGCGCCTTTACTTAAAGATTAATCATATATTAACAAGGCAAGGTGGTTAATTTTCAAGGCACCGAATCCCTTAATTAAACACGTTGAAGTTGTCAGGGCATGGCATTTTAAACTGTCTAATGGGCGCCCTTAATCAAAACAGCAATACCCTTGAAAGTGTTAAGTCAAGGTAGTATTTTTTTTCACTAGGGGATCCCTAAGCGAAAAAGTAATACTACATTACCTTGATAGTGAAAAATTAGGCGGTGTTTTCAGGCCGCCATTTTTTATGCAAGTTAGCGCGAAATTTTATTTTAGCGGAGGAGCGGTTATTTTTTTTTTTGGGTGGGGGGGTAACCCAATGGGTCTCAGAATGAGTTAAAAATTTCTTTTAAGAGTCAAATTTTAAAAATTTTCTTGGGGAGGACCCCCAAACCCCCTCCCAAAATTTTGATGTATATTTATTAACTATAGTTTTTTTTTCATAGAAATTTGGTGGCTTATCAGGAGGCCCTCTTCATTTGCAACCGAAAATATCTCAAAATGACTACTTTTAACATTAAAATTTCTAAAATTTTTCTGGGGGAGAGCCCCCAGACCCCCTTTTTAATTTCCCTCATATTGTTGCACAAAATTTGTATATTACGTGCACCTCAGAATATTACATTTGCCAGGAATCATGGGGGAGGGGATTTTTTGCAGTATTTGTCAATATACTGGGCCCCCCTAGAAGAAATTTCTGGCTGCGCCATGCCCCTGGTTATTTAAACAAAGTTGCTTGACTTAGGGCCGTCCTTAGTTAATAGAAAGAAGTATCGAATGCAGGGCCATATCCAAAGAGGGTTCAAGGGTTCAACCCCCCTGAAATTTACACAAATTTTTATGTTGTTTTTTCCTTTAAAAGTTTTTTTCCTCCGGGTGTAACCCAAAGGGTCTCAAAATGAGTCAAAACAGTACTTTTAGGAGTAAAAATTTCAAAATTTTCTGAAGGAGGACCCCCGAACCCCCCTTGAATTTTCGAAATCCATTATAAACTTTTTTCCTTGAATATTTTCTGACTTACAAGGAGTTGTCCTCTTTTGGTGTAATTATCCGAAGGGGCTCAAAATGAGCCAACAAAATTCAAATTTCACAAAAATAAAATATTAAAAATAAAAAACAATCAAACTATCTCAAATAGCAGTATTGCTTTATTTTTTCTTGCACTGAGAAAAGGAATTTGTGAAACGTTGCCAATCTTAACAGAAAAGTAAGATTTTTGGCGGCGCCCTTTCACCCTTCGTCCACCGCCCTCTGAACGTACCCAGCACGGGCCTGTGTACGGGTAATAGAACGAGGGGTCACAGTTTAAAATTGAATAAGGCAAGTTTTAAACGGGATTGTAGGAAGCATTATTTTTTTAATAGATAAATGGAATGCATTACCTGAATCGATAGTTAACTCAAGTGGGGTGGACGAGTTTAAAAGAAAATTAGACGAATACTGGAAATCGGGGGGAGGTTGAATTGAATAGACTGGATCAACCTTGCTGGGCTTTTAGCCTGTAGTTGATCGACTATATTTGTATTTAACTATGTAACGAGGAGATTTTTACCAAAAATAATACGTGCTCTTTCAATTAATTAACATTTTTTTATTTCCTCAAATTACACCATCTTTTTCACTCCAAATCAACACAACAAAAAAACACATTCTCTTCTAAAAACAGAATTCTATTATTAATTTTAACAATTGCCAAAATTAGAAAAGTAAACTTAATTTAAAAATTATTTGTTAAAGTCAGTTCACTAGTCTACATTGTTTAAAATTTAAATGGTTTACTAGTCTACATTGTTTAAAATTTATATGGTTGATTAGTCCAGTCTCTAACATTACTCCCTCACCAGTAACTAAGTTACGATACCAAGCATTCATGGCAGAGGAAGGTGAGTCTATTGGAAAGTCCATTTCAACTCTGAAACCGGACGGGCAATTTCACCTGTCTCCCGGAACGGGTGTAGACTGGACTTTTACTGTCATCCACAGCTTTGGGAAGCTTTTCGCTGGAATGTTCATCATCCATCGTCCTTTTCTCACGGAAAGTATCAGTATCTGTAGATATCATGTATGCTGGCTTCAATCTATCCACAGAAATGTTGACTTTTTTACCTTTAATGAGTAGAGCAAAATATTTATCATTTCTGTCAGTTACTTGGAAAGGTCCTGTATATGTTGGTTCTAGAGGTTTTCTCACTCGGTCTGTTCTTACAAATACATGAGAACATGATTTTAAGTCTCTGTGAAAGAAGATTTTTTGATTCGCAATACTCTTGGATTTGTTAGGCTTTAAGTTATCCATGTACTCTACCAGCTTGCCTACCAACGTATCAGGGTCAACTTTACTTGTGTTTGGTGGATCGAAAAATTCTCCAGGTATCTTGATGTTCATTCCATATACCATTTCGGCAATCGAATGCTTCGTGTCTTCTCTTAGGGCAGATCTGAGACCCAAAAGAACTGTTGGTAATGTCTCAGTCCACTGAGCATTGTTATGTGCTTTTATAGCAGACTTTAAAGTTCTGTGGAGTCTCTCAATTTTTCCATTGCATTGAGGATGGTAAGCTGTAGTGTGAAGGACTTTAGCTCCACATATTGCAGCTAAACTTCGGAACATCTCTGATTCGAATTGTCGACCTTGATCAGTAATAATTTTGTAAGGTACGCCGAATCTGCATATCCAGTTCTCATAAAAGGCTTTACTGACTATTTCTGCAGTTATACATGGTAATGGTATGACTTCCATCCATCCAGTGAATCGGTCGATACAAGTTAAGCAATACACATTTCCATTTGAAGGAGGTAATGGGCCAATGAGGTCGATGTGTACTACACTAAAACGGGTGTCTGGTTCTTGATATTCTGAAAATTTTGATTTGGTGTGCCTCGTTACTTTGCATTTTTGGCATTGAATACACGCTTGAGCCCATTCTTTTACTTGCTTCTTCATTCCAGGCCACACAAACCTAGCAGTCATCTGTTTGATGGAAGATTTAATGCCGGGATGTGATAACCCATGAATTTGGTCAAAGAGTTGTCTTCTAAATTTAGGTGGAATGTAAGGCCGAATTTTCTTCTGTGAAGTGTCACACCATAAGATTTTTGAAGATGGGAGAACTGACTGGTTGAAATTAAGCGTTGTATCACTTTTCATCAGGTCTTTTAATTCCTGATCTGTACTTTGTTCTATGGCGATTCGGTCGTAATCAATTACAGAGATCCTAGATAGAGTATCAGCTACGATATTTTCTTGTCCACTAATATGTCGAATATCTGTCGTAAACTGGGAAATGTACTGTAGATGTCGCAGTTGTCTTGGGGATGCTTTCTCATTTTTTTGCTTAAATGTGAAGGTCAGGGGCTTGTGATCCGTTACGATCATGAATTCTCTGCCTTCTAACATATATTTGAAATGTTTGACTGAGAGATAAATACCCAAGAGTTCACGGTCATAAGTGCTGTAAGATCTTTGAGCACTATTCAGTTTCTTGGAATAAAAGGCAATTGGTCTCCAGTTTTCTTCTTCATATTGTTGAAGTACAGAGCCTATAGCACTGTCTGATGCGTCAGTGAACAAAGATAAAGGAAGTCCAGGTTTGGGAAAACATAGAAGAGCAGCATTGGCTAAATCTTGTTTACATTTTTCAAATTGTTGAATTGCATCCTCGGTCCATGGAACTTTTCTTTTATCTTTCTTCTTAGCACCTTTCAAGAACTCGTGAAGAACTGCTTGTGTCTGAGCAGCGTTTCTACAATATCTGCGATAAAAATTTATCATTCCCAGGAACGTACGTAGATCGTGTATGGTGTTTGGTAATGGGTAGTCAAGAATTGCTTGAACTTTACTAGGCAGGGGGGATGATCCTTTGGCAGATATCTGATACCCGAGAAACTCAATTTCTTCCACTCCTAGAATAGATTTTGATGCGTTGATTCGAAGACCATAATTATTTAATTTTTCAAAGACTATCTGTAGATGTTGTTTATGTTCTTCTTCTGTTTTTGAGGCGATGAGAATGTCGTCTAAATATGGAAAAGTGAAATCTAAGCCAAAAAATACTTCGTTAATGAATCTTTGGAAAGTAGCTGGAGCATTTCGCAGGCCAAAACTCATCACATTAAATTCAAATAATCCAAATGGGGTAATTATTGCAGTTTTGGGTTTGTCTTCTTCATCTATTGGGATTTGGTAGTAGGCTTTAACTAAATCAATTTTTGAAAATATTGTTTTTTCTTGTAAAATTAGATTAAAATCTTCTATTCTAGGAATTGGGTATCGGTCTGGTACCGTTACATCATTAAGGCGTCGGTAATCTCCGCAAGCTCTAAATGTTCCATCCTTTTTACTGACTAAATGTAAGGGACTAGCCCATTGAGACTTTGATGGTCGAATAATCCCCTTGTCCAACATGAACTGGAATTCCTGCTTTGCTAAGGCCAGTTTTTCCGGATCAAGTTGACGTGCTCGTGAATACACTGGAACACCTTTGGTCGTTATGTAGTGCTTCACATCATGTTTACATGAATTATTGAACACATATGGCTTCGTTAAGTCAGGATAGGATTTTAATGTATCATGAAATTTTGAATTGAGGTTATGATTCATAGTGCTGATTATGAGTTCTTCTGTAATAGATTTAATTTCTCCTATTACTGATAACTGAGTAACACCATCAATTAATTTCCTATTGTGAATATCAATTAGTAGATTAAATTGATTGAGAAAATCAGCTCCAATAATACCTCTATTAACTTTTGCAACTATGAATGGCCACTGGAATTGTCGTCTGAGTCCTAGGTCGAGATTTAGAGTTCTTTCACCATAAGTGGGAATATCTGTGCCATTAGCAGCATATAATTTATATGAGCATGGTGAAGTACTTGCATTGGTTGCTGGAATTAGGGATACATCTGCGCCACTATCCACTAAAAACCGTAATCCCGATTTCTTGTCCGTGACATATAGTCGGAATTTGCGGCTAACATCATTCCTAGCAGCAGCACTGGCCGCGGAGTCTACTGCTGACTCGCGTTTCCCGACTCTTTCCATTGACATGGTTGCTTACATTTTTCAGGAAAGCATTTAGCCCCAAATTTAAAATGATAATAGCAATATTTCCCATTTTCATTATACCGTTTTCTTGATCGTGAGCGGCTATTGCAATTTCTATTGTAACTATGAGCTCTTGATCTGGAGTTGTGGAGGGTCATGCTGGCAATTTGGTGTTCTAACGCAGCTATCTTTGTTTGTAAAGCCTCCACGACCGCCTCCTTCCCCACAGCAGTTATTTCCTGGTGTGGGTGGAGTTCAACAATTTTGTCAGCCATTGTGGCTAATTTGTCTAGATCCTCGTCGCTAACCACTACTATGTGTTTCACAGCATCTGGCATCTTTTCTAACCAAAGAGAACGTAACATGCTAAGAGGAATGTCTACCCCCAGTGATTTCATTCTAAGAAGAAGTTGGCTAGGTTTCATATCCCCAAGTTCCAATCCAGTAAGTAGACGCTTAATGCGTTGATTTTCACTTTCTTTGAAAATACTGAGCAATCTTTCCTTAGCAGCTGAGTATTTATTACTCTGAGAATCCTTAATAATATCCAAAATATTGTCTAAGAACTTTGGTTCTAACTGTGCTATTAAATAATTAAACATTGTCTCTTCGTTCTTAATACCACTAATTCTAAACTGTGCCTCTACTTGAAAGAACCACATTTCTGGTTTTTCTGTCCAGAATGGAGGAATTTGAACTCTTACTTTGCTTATTTCCATCGGCTGTTCCGGTCTAGAAGAAGACTGTTCAGCTGGAATTGGCTGTTCGTCCGGCATAACAACGATGTTACTGTCCGTAAGTCACCACTTGTAACGAGGAGATTTTTACCAAAAATAATACGTGCTCTTTCAATTAATTAACATTTTTTTATTTCCTCAAATTACACCATCTTTTTCACTCCAAATCAACACAACAAAAAAACACATTCTCTTCTAAAAACAGAATTCTATTATTAATTTTAACAATTGCCAAAATTAGAAAAGTAAACTTAATTTAAAAATTATTTGTTAAAGTCAGTTCACTAGTCTACATTGTTTAAAATTTAAATGGTTTACTAGTCTACATTGTTTAAAATTTATATGGTTGATTAGTCCAGTCTCTAACAACTACATTGAGAATCGGTTATCAAAAGACAAGCAAAATGATAATATGATACTTTACTCCCAGAAAATAGGAATTAGACAGAAGAATAAGCAAATTAGATAATCGAAATCAGATATCTAAATATTAAAATAACTGCAGTAAACTTACCAATTACCAAACTGCAAGACTCCCGCGTAGCGGTTTAGGTTTTGGTTTTTGGTTACATATTATGGTATTTTCTATTTTCCGGTCTGGCGTAGCGGTTTATAAATTTTTGTTTATGAAATTTGAAATATGTGTTGCCATATTTAAAAAAAGACGTTTCAAACTGGGCAAATAACAGAAACAGTGACTTTGTTTGCACACAGTTAGCAGCGTCACCTAACAAACAAAAATGAACTATAAGAAAAGGTTAAGTTTTAATCACATTCATCCGACAGACTTCAAATTAAACAGTTTTCAATGCTTCTAAAGTTTTATTCACTTAAAAAGGGTTACAGTATTTATAAGATTACAGTAACTCATTCTTTTTTACTTATTTCGAAATTCAGAAAACCTATCCTGTAGTTCAATTTTATTTCTTAGATGGCGCTGCTAATCGTGTGGAAACAAAGTCACCCCTTTGTTCGGTGTCGAATATGTAGTCTGACGGACAACAGAAGGGGGACTAATAAATAATATAATCGTTTTTAAGTAAATAAAACTGTAAAAGCATTGAAAAATGTTTAGTTAGTATATTTATTTCGTAAAAACTGCACTGATCCACATGATATGAATGTGATATTATTCTGCATTTTTTTTCATTGTTAGAAGAACTTACTACTCAACCCCTTGATTTGTAACTCACTTTAACTTCTGGTTTGGGGTTTGTTTATAATAAGACTATAAGTTTATAATAACGGTTTTGTGTAGTTCAGTAAGCCGTTAAGGCTAAGGTTTCAACGAAAACCTAAAAATTTCCAGCCCAGGTGATGTTCGAAGGTATTTATTTCCATTCTTTTTTATAAATTAACAGTGTTAACAATTCTCAATGTTAGTGCTAAATTCAAACAGTCTGGGCTGGGCGACGTCTTGGGAGAAATTGACCATTGCTAAATCCGTTAATGTCCTTTAAACGCCATTGAGTGAGCCCCATAAAAATTACTATGCCAGAATAAATTATTTTAGTCCCATGCTCTGACTGTTTGGATTATAGCCTGTATTTCCTCGCTAGGCGGACTGGTATTCTCTGCCTGCTACAATACCATCTCTGCCGCCAAGCGAGAAAAGACAAATGTATTCTAGGAATTCTGAGTGTAAATAAAACATTCCCGTGGGTACGAACCGGGTTTTCGGTGGTTCGAGCCCTGACCAATGGTAACCCGCTTTAGCTCACTTCCATGTTCAATCAAACAACGGTGATCAATGATTCCTAATATCAAAGTGTTTTTTTACGACGCACTGAGGTTCTGAGAGAGCTTATACAGTGGAAGCTCTTATAGCGACCTGCTCTTATAAAAATACTCTCTTATAAAGACCCAGAAATTAGTCTATAAGAGCACTTTTGTGCTCTTATAAAGACTAATCTTCGAATCGATTCAGCTTATCGAATACTTTTCTGGATCGGTTTGTGTGCGTCACACCAGAATTAGCCAATAAACAATTATCAGAGTATGACAAACAGCACCAAGTAACGATCGCATCTTCTTCTCGCTTGCTTTCGACCGGGGTAACCGACTACAATCCCAAACGAAACCTTTTTCTAATTGCATGCAGATGCAGGTGAAATTGATGTAATAAATTCAGGGCTCGTACATGTCCTGATATTCCTTAATTTCCTGAAATCTCAAAAAGCGTCCTGAAAAAACGTAATTTACCCCGATTTTCCTGATATTTTTTTGAAAGTATAAATATCAATTGTATACCGAGACTTATTTTCGATTTTCTTTCGGTTAACCGACTGTAACGAAAAAACGCACGTGCTCCTTAAAAGAGAAAGCACGTATTAGCCTCTTATTTACACGTCTTATTTTCAGTAAATCATCGTATTTTATTCGGGAATGAAGCGAAACCGAAACTATCTCCGCGGACGCCGCCGCGCCGGGGAAAACGCTGGCTGTTTAGAGGTTTAGAAATTCTGCTGATGATGAGATGGCAAAACGTCTGTTTCTCTTATCTCATTCTCTCGGTCGTCGGTGGGGCGGGGCCCCAGAATCCGTTGTGCGAAATGAATCAATCAGTTGTGCAATCGGGGGCAATACAGCAGTGGTTCTTAAACTTTCGATTGTCGCGGCCCCCTTTATGTATCTTCCAGACCTCGCGGCCCCCCAAGATTGTTAACATCCAAGGCCGCGGGCCTTTATAAAAACGGAGAAAACTTGATACAGAATCAAATTCATCTTGCCGCGGTGAAAATACCGAAGTTGGTGATGTAGCGAAAAGTTGGCATCTATAAAAGAAGCCATGGACGTATATAAGGGGGGGTTTAAGGGGTCCAGACACCCCCCTTAGCCTAGACCTTATGTCAGCCAAACAGAAAGGTTCCTGTCCCAAATATCCAAAAAATGAGTGAAAATACAACTTTTTCGGGTCCAATTTCACAAAATTTTCTGGGGGAGATAGTAACGGCACCTTGGTCCTGAGGTCTGCCCCCCCCCTAGTCAAAAGTTGAACCTATGCCTATGATACTCCATTTTGTCCCTCCTCATGATAATGGTTAACCTAAGCCTCCCTTGCTACGCTCAGAGGGAAATTCAAGGTATACAACCTCCCTTTCGAAACCTCAAACTTTTAATTTTTCTCCATAGAGAACGACCGACCAAAGCAAAGCTACTCCTTAATTTAATAAGGGGGTTCGAGGGTCCTCCTCCAAAAATGTTTAAATTTTAGTATACTAAAATGTCTTCTAAAGCTACTTTTTAGGGGGTTTTCAGGGAGCTTCGCGGGCCGCCAGTTGGAAAACCCTGTTTTAGTTAAACTTTCAGTGTCCACTGTGACCCTAAGGAGCCATTCATTACATAAGGATGATTTTGGCAATTTTTACCCCCCCCCTACCCCCATGTAAGGGTCCGTAAGATTTTTCAAACCCCTCCCCCCTATTCTTACGTAAGATTCCATCACGTTTTTCAAAACAACAGGTTTATTTTTTGTCTTAACTTAATGCTACTCCAATAAAAAAGATACATCTGATATACCTTCATTTTTAAAAAAAAAATTAAAACTTCAATAATATACCGAGATCTTCAGCATTTTTAAGTTTTTCTGGGGTTATTCAACATTAATTTGATTAGAGTAATTGGAATTTGTTTACATTAACTTGGAAAATCTTACGTTAGAATGGGTTTGACCCCCCCCCACCCCCCAAGTAAGGGTATGTAGAGATTTTTCCTATCCCCCCTCCCCCTCGGGACCCTTACGTAATTAATGAATGACCCCTAAGTTTCTTGAACACCCCCCTTATAAAATCTATAGCTATGTCTACGTCCGTGAAAGAAGCACTGGCTGGTATTTCTAAGTTTCTAACAAAGGGAAAGGTTTTTCCTTCTAATGCAGAAGTAGAAAATGATGTGCCGAGCCTAACTAAGCCTAAACTAAGATGAAATTACAATAAGTTTCTGGGGAAATTTTGGAACAAAAAAATTGTGTTCTGGGGAAATTTTGGGCCTTGAAACATTTTCTGCACCCCTGAGTTTAGGTAGTTTTTAATTTTACACACATGATGGATAACATTCTGGTTAAGGAAAAAGTAAACACTACATTATAATATCCAAAATGTCCTGAATTGTTTATAAAAATGTGTCCTGAAATTTTTTGAGGGTCTGTACGAGGCCTGTAAATTTTGTTAAGCATCAGACCTTTCTAAGGAAGCTAAGCCATGCAATAAATTAATATCAAAATCAAAATTTAAAAAGCAAATATTTATACACTGTAAAATATTGATCTTAAAAACTTTATATAAATTAAAATAAAAGCAAAAAATAAGGTAATGTAACATGAAATTGGTCAAGACTTCATAAAATAAGAAATAATTGTTTAAAGTGAGGAAAGATCAATTGGATGATTGGAACTGTGTTCTAAATCCCAATGATATCGTTTTCAGGTTGAGATTTCCTCCAGACTTTATAAATCAGTCTACTAAAAATACATCATTGAGGGAATCGAGTCCACCTTCCCGAAAAGCATCAAAATTGATAGTTTAGCTTAACGAGTTTATTGCTTTTAAACGAGTGATATTCTACACTCGAGTGTATCACTCGAAGTTTGCTCTTATAGCGACAAAAAACTTGGTACGGATTAATTACGCTATAAGAGCTTCCACTGTACTAACCTTTTATTAGATAGCTGTAAGCAGTTTGGTTCAAATTGCACAATTCGTATTTTTACTAGCATTTTTCTTAGCGCATGTTGACAAGCCGATTACCATAGCGAACACAACAATGTGTGATGTAGGAGAAGTGCGGCTGGGTGAAAAATTGTAGCACCATCTACATGAGTTTGTAGAAAATTCCTCCCATATATAGAGAGAGCCGAATTGGTAATTTTTCGCCAGCAACTAACCCACCTCCCTTCTCTCTTCTTCGAAAAAAGTGCTTAAGTAGCCAAGCTAGCTACCTCAGTTTCCTGCACCCCTACTCAAACTTGGACTTCCCTGTGGGATGAAGTAGACTATAACCTACGCGTGTTTTGTAGGACTAGAGATGTGAGTCGAGAATATTCTCTGGAGAACGAGAATATTCTCCAGGGGCGAGAATTTTGAGAATAATCGAGAATATTCTATTTTTTGATTGATAAATGGAGATAAATGTAAAAATGTTTGATAATATGAAATGGTTATGTAGTATTAGTGTTAGAAACCTGAAAATAATAACAAATTCAATTAAACTGACCATTTAAAAGTCACCCTACAGTTCAGAGAATATTCTCTGCTGTAATTTCATTATTTCGCACAATTTTCTTTTAAATAAGTAAATTTTTTTAATGCAAAAAAATTTTTTGAAAAATATTATAAGTAAGTTTTACTGGGAGAAAATACTCATACAATTAAAAGAGGAGTCTAAATTCTTTTCATATAGTTGTTATAAGCAAAGGTAATTACCAATAGTTGTCAAACTGAAGGACCTTTAAAACCTGAGATTCCGCTAAAATTTTGATAGAACTTTGTAAAATTAGAAAAATTTAACGTGAGAATATTCTTAAAGAACTCTAAATTACTGACATATTAACCGATACAGTTTAATTTACTTTCTACTTAAAAATTATTTATGAATGAATAGTTTGTCTAAACTTTTTGTTTGTCTAATTTTAATTCAGATTCATTAATATTTTGCTTTATGAGAATATTCTCAAAGTTACAATTAAATTTATATCTTTATTATCTTGTGTTCACATACAATAATTAAATTTTTAAATTTTCATTCACTATATGTATACTTATAAGTTTTAAGTGCATCTCATCATTTTATCTTCATGAGAATATTCTCATTAAGATTCCACAAAATAATTTCCAGAAAAGCATTTATTATATATACATAATTTATTTCAAAAACGCTATTTAACAGTTGTAAAATCTTAAGTTAATAGAATGTAACTGGCTGCTTTACCCATCAAACATGTTGTCTTATCAATTAAGTAGTGATTTTAAAATACTTTTCAATTTAATTTGGCTTTCTTTTATTTATGATGACTTCTCATTCTATAATTATCTTTTAATTTGAAGTTAATATATACCTTATAAAATTTTTTTTCCAAAAAAAAAATTATTTTAGTTGCTTCTAGAAGAATATTCTCGAAAATTCTCCTCTTGGAGAATATTCTCCAAAAGATTATTACCGAGAATTTTACATCTCTATGTAGGACCCTTCACAAAATTCAAATTCCCAAAAATGGACTCTTCCTTCACAAAAGTCCAAAGATCTATAATGGTTTGAAAATTTGTTTTCAGGAGTGTTTTAATAATTTTGGAATGGAATTTGCCAGTTTTGGACCTATTCCATAAGTTATGAATGCTGTGGTTGTACTGTGGGCCCTTCATTTTCACAAAATTCCTAAAACAGGACCCTGGCAGAAAAACCTGGATCACTGGTAACGGAATTACACCTTCCGAAAATCAAGCTTTTTATGCTTTGGCAATTCTTGGGTAACGGGATTACAAATCAGAGCAAATTCACTAGTTCTTACTTTAATTTGGCTAAGTAATTATTATTGTTTTTCTAATCTGATTTTTTGCAGGCATAAGTACCTACAGTAATAGAAAACAAAACATGCCTTTGAATGCTTTTTAAATGCTTGGCAACGGAATTACGTAAAAAAACATGTTAGATGTTTTGTGAATCTATCTAAGTTTTTTCTTTATTTTTTGTGGTTTAATATTCACATATTAACCTCTAAAAACACTTGTTACCGAGTCTATACTCTTGAATCAATATTTTTAATTGAATTTTATGTAGCGGTAACGGAATTACATCACTGGTAACTGGATCTGGAAAAAGTTTTAACCTTTCCCCGAACCTAATAAAATTTACCCGAACCTATTGTATTGCTCCTATGCCACTTTTTCCAGGTCCGCTGGTAACGGAATTACACCTTCTGAAAAATCAAGCTTTTTATACGTGGGCAAATCTTTGGTAACGGAATTACACCTTCTGAAAAATCAAGCTTTTTATACGTGGGCAAATCTTTGGTAACGGAATTACACCTTCTGAAAAATCAAGCTTTTTATACGTGGGCAAATCTTTGGTAACGGAATTACACCTTCTGAAAAATCAAGCTTTTTATACGTGGGCAAATCTTTGGTAACGGAATTACACCTTCTGAAAAATCAAGCTTTTTATACATGGGCAAATCTTTGGTAACGGAATTACACCTTCAGAAAAATCAAGCTTTTTATACGTGGGCAAATCTTTGGTAACGGAATTACACCTTCTGAAAAATTAAGCTTTTTATATGTGGGCAAATCTTTGGTAACGGAATTACACCTTCTGAAAAATCAAGCCTTTTATACGTGGGTAAATACGTGGGGTTCCCCTAAAAAATTAGGGGAAATTGCTCATTTTCTCCATAAACCTGGAAAATCATAAAGAATACCTTTTAAGAACATTCAAAAAACCAAGAATTATCAGAAAAAACGCAGTGAATTGATAGGTTTTTTTTTTTGCAGAAAAATCTTCAAAATTAATCTGGAAAAGTCGTTGAATTTTATTTCTAAAATTTAGGGGGGGACCCTGCTCTAAATTAAAAATATTGATTAAAGAGTATAAGTCAGAAACAAGTGATTCATAAGAATTTTAACTTGATAAACATCTCTTTTACCCATATCTTTTTTTTTACGTAATTCCGTTACCGAGCATTTAAAAATTTCTCAAAAATTTAAAAAGTGGTTTAGAAGTATTTCAAATGCATATTTTATTTTCTATTACATTACTCATGCCTTCAAAAAATCAGATTAGAAAAACAATAATAATAACTTAGTGAAATTAAAGTAAGAACTTGTGAATTTGCTCTGATTTGTAATTCCGTTACCAAAGATTTGCCCACGTATAAAAAGCTTGATTTTCAGAAGGCGTAATTCCGTTACCGCTACATAAAATTAAGCTTAAAATATTGATTCAAGAGTATAAACTCAGTAACAAGTGTTTTTTAGAGGTTAATATGTGATTAATAAGGTCACATAAAATAAAGAAAACAACTTTGATAGATTCACTGGAATTTCAAGTTGACTAAACAATTTTTTAACCATGTCTTTTTTTATATATAATTCCGTTACCGAGCATTTAAAAATTTCTCAAATATTCAATAAGTGGTTTAGAAGTACTATTTCAAATGCATTTTTTGTTTTCTATTACTGTACTTATGCCTGCAAAAAATCAGATTAGAAAAACAATAATAATAACTTAGTGAAATTAAAGTAAGAACTTGTGAATTTGCTGTGATTTGTAATTCCGTTACTAAAGATTTGCCCTTGTATTAAAAGCTTGATTTACAGAAGGCGTAATTCCGTTACCGAAGATGTAATTCAGTTACTGCTACATAAAATTAAGCTAAAAATATTGATTCAAGAGTATAAACTCAGTAACAAGTGTTTTTTAGAGGTCAATAATGTGATTAATAAGATCACATAAAATAAAGAAAACAACTTTGATAGATTCACAGGAATTTCAAGTTGACTAAACAATTTTTTAACCATGTCTTTTTTTAAGTAATTCCGTTACCGAGCATTTGAAAGCCCGAAGTATCGACCTTCACTGTCTCAGTTGTTTCTCATTTGTCGTTTTAGGCGAGCTGGCCAAATAGCAGAACCTGGACCGAGACAGTGTCCAGCCTGGTGGATTGCTTCTATCCCAGAGGACCTCATCATACGCTTGACGGGGACAAGGGTATGTAGGCCTTTGCTCACTCTTTCTCGCTGTAAGGTAGTGTTTGGTGTCAATTCAAATAGTTTTTCAATTGATTACAGTTCAACAATGAGGTATATTTACGTTTTGAGATTAAATTTTATTAAAATATTAAAGAAAAAAAACCTTCAAAATGACGTTTACATCAAGTATTTTCATAGCCTAGTTTCTGAGATATAAATTTTTGAAATTTCGTTATTTGTTTAGGTGCAAAAACAGTTTTGAATCACAAATCGTGTGCTGTGGTGTCACATCCAATAGAAGCCCGTTTTCTGATCATGTGACTTTTCTGGCGTTTTGGCCTAAAATAAAATAGAATTTCAAGTAATTTTAAACTCATTTTTAAACTTAAAAATCAGAAATTTGGGAGTTTTAAACCATATTGTATTAAAAAAAATTAAATTAAGCAAATCCCTTACTCATGCAAATACCTCATTGTAAAAATCTGTTTTGGTGTGCATGGGTGTCACTTATGAACTGAATTCTGTCCCTGGTTTGTTACAAAACGCTTAAAGGTTGTAAAAAAATGTCCCTACCGCCTCAGTTGATTATATGTTCTTATTGGTCATTTCAGGCGAGCCAGCCAAATGGCAGAACCAAGACTATCCAGCCTGGTGGATCACTTCTATCCCAGAGGACCTCATCATACGTCACCAGTGGATTTGGCTCTTGATTTCATCACCTAGCTAAGAAGCTTCCTGAAATTCACGTGACTTAACTATGTTTCAATATCCTAATCTCAAATTTCAGCCTGTTCACAAATGAGAAGCCAAAGGGTACAAGCAGTGCTGAAATTGGAGGGGGACGCCGTCCCCCGAAATGATTGGACCGTCCCCCGAAATATTTTTACCGTCCCCTTTCCCTAAAATATTTGTTTCCGCGAAAAAAAATTTTAAATTTAAGGTAAGATTTAAATACGAAAGCAAAAAGAAGAAATTTTTTTTTTCTGACCTAAATTCTCACTCGAATAAGTGTTCGGAATCGTCTATCAGCGTGCAGTCTCCCATTATTCCGATTCACAAATATATTTGTATTCGGATTATTAGGAGCAAGTTTCTAAAAACTTTCTGGAGAGGACCCCCCAGACCCCCTTTAAGTATTTTAATCTCTATTACTCACGATTTGCTGGACAAAAAATGAGTTAAAACCCGGTTTTTAGAGTATAATTTCCAAAAATTTTCTGGGGGAGAACCCCCAGACACCCCATTTCGTGCTTGGAATTCTATTATTCACAACTTTTTTAACATTAGGTTGAGCAAGAGGATTCAATTCCTACTGCATCTATTCATCAATGCAACATCAATTCCTACTGCATTCCTACCGCTACTGCATGGTAACACCAAGATGAATAATGTTTTTTTAATTTTTTTTTAACTTTCCATTGATATTTGTAAAGATGTAAATTATAACTGCATTTGTGCTTTTATTCCAGCATTTAAAAATGTCCCATTAGTCCTCACTTTCCCCTAACTATGCAATTTTAAGCAATCTATGACTTGATTATTAATTCGAGTAGGTACCAAAAATTAGTCATATTTTACCCTCCATCAATCATCTACTCTGTAAAAAGGCGAGTCCCCCCAAATATTTTTCTCCAATTTCAGCACTGGGTACAAGTGCCGTTTTTTTTAGTATTGGAGTTAAGTGCACTAAGTTCCCAATTACTTAAGAGGAAAATGTTTTCCAAAAGAAAGGTATTTCCCATTTGCAGGGTTCCCACTGGTCAGGGAATACCTGAAAAACTTTGAAAAGTCGGGGAATTTTAATTTCACCTAAAAAGCCAGGGGATAGTTTGGGAAAATTGCGCATTTTGGCCAAAAACCTGGAAAATGAACAATTTTTAATGTTTGTGTTCAATTTTGGCTCTAGAAAGTGGAAAAAATAGACCATTTATTGGAAATATATGTTCGTAAGAGCAAGAAATATCTGAAAAATGCCGTAAATAGCTAGTTTTTGGACCAAAAAATCTTCAAAATTGACCTTAAAAGTCAGATTTTTTTTTGTGTGGGGGAAACCCTGATCAATGTGTAGTCACTTGTACCCCTTGGCTTCTAGGCTCCTCAAATCACGCTTAGGGGGAATTAGAGGGGAAGGACTGAATCAGTGTTGCCAGATTGGGCTATAAGTAGCGGATTGGGCTCCTTTTGAAGGTCCTTTGCGACAAAAATTTTGTTTTGGGTGACAGGCTACTTAAAAATTAAATTTGGGCTACAACATTTTCAATCCGCGACTTTTGTGTTTTGAGAAAAAATTGAAATAATAATTACAAATTCACACTTCTGGTGTGGTAATGTTCCGAAGTTCCCCCGAAATTCAGACTTGGCGTACCAAAACAAGTTAAAACCCTGTTTTTGTGGTCAAATTTCCAAAAATTTTCTGGGGGAAGACCCCCTTTGGACTTGGAATTTCGTTGCTCACAACTTTTCTTATATGAAGTTCTGTAAGTCACATAATTCTACCTAAGTCACAAATTCTACCTGAAAATGTATTAAAGTTACATTGGACCTATTAAATATGCATTGAGGAATAATTTGGGGCCCCTCCTGAAATAAATTTCTATGTACAACACTGTTTTAGATTAATAATGTATCTAACTAATAAAAGGTTAAAAAATTAGAATATTTTATTGTAAAAATTTGATTTTATGAAAGATAATTTTGAAAATTAGTTCTAGTTGAAATAGCTCTTAAAAATTTAAAATAATATTTTTAAAAAGGAATGAGTTTGTATAATAATAATTAATTAACTTTGTTAAATCTATGTACCAACAATTTTACTACAGATTTAACATTTGGGCTCCAAAAATTTCAAATCCGCGACTTTTAGGGCTGTGATCCGCGACTTTTTCGTCCAAATGTCTGGCAACACTGGACTGAATGACTGAAATTCCCACGACTTTATTTGTTCAGGGGTCGATCCAGCCGAAAATTTTGGCCCTTTTGCTGCCCCTTCACAAAATTCCACCTGCCAAAACGGCCCGTTCACAAAATTCAAGTTCATAACAACGACCCTTTTTCAAAATTCAAATTAGCTTTAATCATTATTTGCCACGAAACATTCACAAAATCTTGTTTGTTTCAAATCAAAAATGTTTTTGTTTTCGAAAATTTGAAAAATTAAAATATAATTTGACTTTAATGTTTCACAAAAACATTTTCTTTTTCACATAAATGGGCCCCAAAAATTAAAACCTGGATCGATCCCTGCTCTTTCGATGTCCTTGTCGCAAATTTCAGTTAGGGGCTGTCAGTGGCGGATCCAGGGGGGGGGCCCTGGGGGCCATGGCCCCCCCCCCGAGAAACCCTAACAAATAGCTTAAAAAACACTTTCTTCATGCTAAAATTCAAAAAATTTTCTGGGGGAGAACCCCCAACCCCCCTTTAATATTTTGACATGTGACATCTGTTTTAGAGTGTTTTTCCCTTGAAAATTCTTCCGCTTAAAAGAAGCTGTTCTCTTTTGGGAAGTTTTAAAATAGATGAATACTATAGTTTGAAAGGGCGCATTTGCAAACATTTTCTGGGAGAGGACCCCCAGTCCTTTTCAAAATTTGGCATCTATTTATAATTTCATCCTTGAAAATTCTGTGGTTCATGCTTTTAAAATGAGCTGAAACTTTATTTTTAGAGGCAAATGTTCAAAATTTTTCTTGAGGGTTACCCCCCAGGACCCCTATTAATTTCTCATGGTTACTTATTTACTGTTTTCTACTTGAATTTGTTTCTCTCCTCTCCTTTTAAGAGTACAAGAAGTTGCTCTCTGTAGGTGTTATCCAATGGGTACCAAATGTACAAAAATGAGTAAAAAAACTTCTATTGGAAGCCAAATTTCACCAAATTTTCTGGGGGAGGACTCCCAGAACCCCCCTTTTGCTTTCGAGCTAGCATTATCTGATAAAACCTTTATAACTTTCACAAAGTTTCGAATTTTATTTATGTTATACTCGGAAAATTGGGAGCCAAACACCTCGCGAAACATAAGTATTGTTATGCCCCTACCAAAAAGGTTTCGCCCCCCCCCCCCACTTTCTAGAACAATGGCACGAGCCCTGGATAGCCTCTAAGTTACTATAAACCCCTAAAAGCTGCTTAAAAGCACTCTTCAAAAAAATTTCTGAGGCACTGAAAATTTCGAATGTAATACCCTCCGACTCTGACATGGCCCCCCCCCCGAAAATCTGGTCTGGATCCGCCCTTGCTTCGTCACGAGCCCACAGAGGGCGCAAGTGTAGATCTTTTGTCCGGTCGAAGGGCAGACGGAAACTGATCCGCCTGAAACACAGAAAGGATTTTGTTTATAAGACAGACATAACAAAACAGTTACAAAATACTGAAGAACATTGATATAGCATCGTCTCACACATGGGCGTGTCCCCCGAGAAACCCTCACAAATAACTTAAATAATTTAATGCTTAAATTCACAAATTTTTCTGGGGGAGACCCCCAGACCCACCCTCTAAAATTTTAGCATCGTTTTACAGTGTTTTCCCTTTGAAAATTCTGACGCTACAAACTATCCCCTTTTGGGTGTTCCCCAAAGAGTTTAAAAACAGATAAAATACTATAGTTTGAAGGGAAATAGTTAGAAGAATTTTCTGGGGGATGACCTCAGCCTCCTCAAAATTTTGGCATCTATTTATAATTTTTTTACTAAAAATTCTGTGGTTTACGAAGTCTCAAAATGATCAACTTCTAGAGGCAAATTTTCAAAAAGAATTTTTTGGGATGACCCCCTATTTTTACCTGGATAGATGGATTGGGTCGAAGAGTAAACGGAAACCAACCCGCCTGAAACACAGAAACGCATGTCCGTCATTTGCCGTCATAAAACAAGGCATGAAAACAGTTACTGTAGAACAGAGATTCTCGAACTGTGAGTCGCTACAATATTAAGAATTTGTCTCAATATCCCATCAACTCAGTCAGAGTAACGGACCTTTCATTCTGAATCCCTAACTCTAGAATGCTCCTAAATCCGGAACGTTTAAAGAGTTAACGTGAAAGGGATTTTTCCTGCAAAACTTATGTTGCCCCTGATGAGACGGAACAGTCAGGAATGTTTCAACAATAGTAAACGCGACTCAATCGCCAACCAAGCATTTAAAAACTTCCCAAAAAATTATTAATTCTTTTAGAATTATTTCAAATGCATATTTTGTTTTCGATTACTGTACTCATGCCAGCAAAAAATCAGATTACAAAAATAATAATAACAACTTGGTCAAATTAAAGTAAAAACTTTCGAATTTGCTCTGAAGCGTAATTCCGTTACCAAGCATTTAAAAATTTTCCAAAAAATTATTAATTCTTTTAGGATTATTTCAAATGCATATTTTGTTTTCTATTACTGTACTCATGCCACCAAAAAATCAGATTCTAAAAATAATAATAACAACTTGGTAAAATTAAAGTAAAAACTTGCAAATTTGCTCTGAAGCGTAATTCCGTTACCAAGCATTTAAAAATTTCCCAAAAAATTATTAATTCTTTTAGAATTATTTCAAATGCATATTTTGTTTTCAATTACTGTACTCATGCCAGCAAAAAATCAGATTACAAAAATAATAATAACTTGTACAAATTAAAGTAAAAACTTGCGAATTTGCTCTGAAGCGTAATTCCGTTACCAAGCATTTAAAAATTTCCCAAAAAAATATTAATTCTTTTAGAATTATTTCAAATGCATATTTTGTCTTCAAATACTGTACTCATGCCAGCAAAAAATCAGATTACAAAAATAATAATAACAACTTGTACAAATTAAAGTAAAAACTTTCAAATTTGCTCTGAAGCGTAATTCCGTTACCAAGCATTTAAAAATTTCCCAAAAAATTATTAATTCTTTTAGAATTATTTCAAATGCATATTTTGTTTTCAAATACTGTACTCATGCCAGCAAAAAATCAGATTACAAAAATAATAATAACAACTTGTACAAATTAAAGTAAAAACTTTCAAATTTGCTCTGAAGCGTAATTCCGTTACCAAGCATTAAAAAATTTCCCAAAAAATTATTAATTCTTTTAGAATTATTTCAAATGCATATTTTGTTTTCTATTACTGTACTCATGCCAGCAAAAAATCAGATTCTAAAAATAATAATAACAACTTGGTAAAATTAAAGTAAAAACTTGCGAATTTGCTCTGAAGCGTAATTCCGTTACCAAGCATTTAAAAATTTCCCAAAAAATTATTAATTCTTTTAGAATTATTTCAAATGCATATTTTGTTTTCAATTACTGTACTCATGCCAGCAAAAAATCAGATTACAAAAATAATAATAACAACTTGTACAAATTAAAGTAAAAACTTGTGAATTTGCTCTGAAGCGTAATTCCGTTACCAAGCATTTAAAAATTTCCCAAAAAAATATTAATTCTTTTAGAATTATTTCAAATGCATATTTTGTCTTCAAATACTGTACTCATGCCAGCAAAAAATCAGATTACAAAAATAATAATAACAACTTGTACAAATTAAAGTAAAAACTTGCGAATTTGCTCTGAAGCGTAATTCCGTTACCAAGCATTTAAAATTTTCCCAAAAAATTATTAATTCTTTTAGAATTATTTCAAATGCATATTTTGTTTTCAATTACTGTACTCATGCCAGCAAAAAATCAGATTACAAAAATAATAATAACAACTTGGTAAAATTAAAGTAAAAACTTGCGAATTTGCTCTGAAGCGTAATTCCGTTACCAAGCATTTAAAAATTTCCCAAAAAATTATTAATTCTTTTAGAATTGTTTCAAATGCATATTTTGTTTTCAATTACTGTACTCATGCCAGCAAAAAATCAGATTACAAAAATAATAATAACAACTTGTACAAATTAAAGTAAAAACTTGCGAATTTGCTCTGAAGCGTAATTCCGTTACCAAGCATTTAAAAATTTCCCAAAAAAATATTAATTCTTTTAGAATTATTTCAAATGCATATTTTGTTTTCAAATACTGTACTCATGCCAGCAAAAAATCAGATTACAAAAATAATAATAACAACTTGTACAAATTAAAGTAAAAACTTTCAAATTTGCTCTGAAGCGTAATTCCGTTACCAAGCATTTAAAAATTTCCCAAAAAATTATTAATTCTTTTAGAATTATTTCAAATGCATATTTTGTTTTCAAATACTGTACTCATGCCAGCAAAAAATCAGATTACAAAAATAATAATAACAACTAGTACAAATTAAAGTAAAAACTTTCAAATTTGCTCTGAAGCGTAATTCCGTTACCAAGCATTTAAAAATTTCCCAAAAAATTATTAATTCTTTTAGAATTATTTCAAATGCATATTTTGTTTTCTATTACTGTACTCATGCCAGCAAAAAATCAGATTACAAAAATAATAATAACAACTTGTACAAATTAAAGTAAAAACTTTCAAATTTGCTCTGAAGCGTAATTCTGTTACCAAGCATTTAAAAATTTCCCAAAAAATTATTAATTCTTTTAGAATTATTTCAAATGCATATTTTGTTTTCAAACACTGTACTCATGCCAGCAAAAAATCAGATTACAAAAATAATAATAACAACTTGTACAAATTAAAGTAAAAACTTTCAAATTTGCTCTGAAGCGTAATTCCGTTACCAAGCATTTAAAAATTTCCCAAAAAATTATTAATTCTTTTAGAATTATTTCAAATGCATATTTTGTTTTCTATTACTGTACTCATGCCAGCAAAAAATCAGATTACAAAAATAATAATAACAACTTGTACAAATTAAAGTAAAAACTTTCAAATTTGCTCTGAAGCGTAATTCCGTTACCAAGCATTTAAAAATTTCCCAAAAAATTATTAATTCTTTTAGAATTATTTCAAATGCATATTTTGTTTTCTATTACTGTACTCATGCCAGCAAAAAATCAGATTCTAAAAATAATAATAACAACTTGGTAAAATTAAAGTAAAAACTTGCGAATTTGCTCTGAAGCGTAATTCCGTTACCAAGCATTTAAAAATTTCCCAAAAAATTATTAATTCTTTTAGAATTATTTCAAATGCATATTTTGTTTTCAAACACTGTACTCATGCCAGCAAAAAATCAGATTACAAAAATAATAATAACAACTTGTACAAATTAAAGTAAAATCTTTCAAATTTGCTCTGAAGCGTAATTCCGTTACCAAGCATTTAAAAATTTCCCAAAAAATTATTAATTCTTTTAGAATTATTTCAAATGCATATTTTGTTTTCTATTACTGTACTCATGCCAGCAAAAAATCAGATTCTAAAAATAATAATAACAACTTGGTAAAATTAAAGTAAAAACTTTCAAATTTGCTCTGAAGCGTAATTCCGTTACCAAGCATTTAAAAATTTCCCAAAAAAATATTAATTCTTTTAGAATTATTTCAAATGCATATTTTGTTTTCAAATACTGTACTCATGCCAGCAAAAAATCAGATTACAAAAATAATAATAACAACTTGTACAAATTATAGTAAAAACTTTCAAATTTGCTCTGAAGCGTAATTCCGTTACCAAGCATTTAAAAATTTTCCAAAAAATTATTAATTCTTTTAGAATTATTTCAAATGCATATTTTGTTTTCTATTACTGTACTCATGCCAGCAAAAAATCAGATTACAAAAATAATAATAACAACTTGGTAAAATTAAAGTAAAAACTTTCATAATTTGCTCTGAAGCGTAATTCCGTTACCAAGCATTTAAAAATTTCCCAAAATATTATTAATTCTTTTAGAATTATTTCAAATGCATATTTTGTTTTTAATTACTGTACTCATGCCAGCAAAAAATCAGATTACAAAAATAATAATAACAACTTGTACAAATTAAAGTAAAAACTTGCGAATTTGCTCTGAAGCGTAATTCCGTTACCAAGCATTTAAAAATTTCCCAAAAAAATATTAATTCTTTTAGAATTATTTCAAATGCATATTTTGTTTTCAAATACTGTACTCATGCCAGCAAAAAATCAAATTACAAAAATAATAATAACAACTTGTACAAATTAAAGTAAAAACTTGCGAATTTGCTCTGAAGCGTAATTCCGTTACCAAGCATTTAAAAATTTCCCAAAAAATTATTAATTCTTTTAGAATTATTTCAAATGCATATTTTGTTTTCTATTACTGTACTCATGCCAGCAAAAAATCAGATTACAAAAATAATAATAACAACTTGGTAAAATTAAAGTAAAAACTTGCGAATTTGCTCTGAAGCGTAATTCCGTTACCAAGCATTTAAAAATTTCCCAAAAAAATATTAATTCTTTTAGAATTATTTCAAATGCATATTTTGTTTTCAAATACTGTACTCATGCCAGCAAAAAATCAGATTACAAAAATAATAATAACAACTTGTACAAATTATAGTAAAAACTTTCAAATTTGCTCTGAAGCGTAATTCCGTTACCAAGCATTTAAAAATTTTCCAAAAAATTATTAATTCTTTTAGAATTATTTCAAATGCATATTTTGTTTTCTATTACTGTACTCATGCCAGCAAAAAATCAGATTACAAAAATAATAATAACAACTAGTACAAATTAAAGTAAAAACTTTCAAATTTGCTCTGAAGCGTAATTCCGTTACCAAGCATTTAAAAATTTCCCAAAAAATTATTAATCCTTTTAGAATTATTTCAAATGCATATTTTGTTTTCTATTACTGTACTCATGCCAGCAAAAAATCAGATTCTAAAAATAATAACAACAACTTGGTAAAATTAAAGTAAAAACTTGCGAATTTGCTCTGAAGCGTAATTCCGTTACCAAGCATTTAAAAATTTCCCAAAAAATTATTAATTCTTTTAGAATTATTTCAAATGCATATTTTGTTTTCTATTACTGTACTCATGCCAGCAAAAAATCAGATTCTAAAAATAATAATAACAACTTGGTAAAATTAAAGTAAAAACTTGCGAATTTGCTCTGAAGCGTAATTCCGTTACCAAGCATTTAAAAATTTCCCAAAAAATTATTAATTCTTTTAGAATTATTTCAAATGCATATTTTGTTTTCAATTACTGTACTCATGCCAGCAAAAAATCAGATTACAAAAATAATAATAACAACTTGTACAAATTAAAGTAAAAACTTGCGAATTTGCTCTGAAGCGTAATTCCGTTACCAAGCATTTAAAAATTTCCCAAAAAAATATTTATTCTTTTAGAATTATTTCAAATGCATATTTTGTTCCTAACCTAATAAAATTTACCCGAACCTATTGTATTGCTCCTATGCCACTTTTTCCAGGTCCGCTGGTAACGGAATTACACCTTCTGAAAAATCAAGCTTTTTATACGTGGGCAAATCTTTGGTAACGGAATTACACCTTCTGAAAAATCAAGCCTTTTATATGTGGGTAAATACGTGGGGTTCCCCTAAAAAATTAGGGGAAATTGCTCATTTTCTCCATAAACCTGGAAAATCATAAAGAATACCTTTTAAGAACATTCAAAAAACCAAGAATTATCAGAAAAAACGCAGTGAATTGATAGGTTTTTTTTTTTGCAGAAAAATCTTCAAAATTAATCTGGAAAAGTCGTTGAATTTTATTTCTAAAATTTAGGGGGGACCCTGCTCTAAATTAAAAATATTGATTAAAGAGTATAAGTCAGAAACAAGTGATTCATAAGAATTTTAACTTGATAAACATCTCTTTTACCCATATCTTTTTTTTTACGTAATTCCGTTACCGAGCATTTAAAAATTTCTCAAAAATTTAAAAAGTGGTTTAGAAGTATTTCAAATGCATATTTTATTTTCTATTACATTACTCATGCCTGCAAAAAATCAGATTAGAAAAACAATAATAATAACTTAGTGAAATTAAAGTAAGAACTTGTGAATTTGCTCTGATTTGTAATTCCGTTACCAAAGATTTGCCCACGTATAAAAAGCTTGATTTTCAGAAGGCGTAATTCCGTTACCGCTACATAAAATTAAGCTTAAAATATTGATTCAAGAGTATAAACTCAGTAACAAGTGTTTTTTAGAGGTTAATATGTGAGTAATAAGGTCACATAAAATAAAGAAAACAACTTTGATAGATTCACTGGAATTTCAAGTTGACTAAACAATTTTTTAACCATGTCTTTTTTTTTATATAATTCCGTTACCGAGCATTTAAAAATTTCTCAAATATTCAATAAGTGGTTTAGAAGTACTATTTCAAATGCATTTTTTGTTTTCTATTACTGTACTTATGCCTGCAAAAAATCAGATTAGAAAAACAATAATAATAACTTAGTGAAATTAAAGTAAGAACTTGTGAATTTGCTGTGATTTGTAATTCCGTTACTAAAGATTTGCCCTTGTATTAAAAGCTTGATTTACAGAAGGCGTAATTCCGTTACCGAAGATGTAATTCAGTTACTGCTACATAAAATTAAGCTAAAAATATTGATTCAAGAGTATAAACTCAGTAACAAGTGTTTTTTAGAGGTTAATAATGTGATTAATAAGATCACATAAAATAAAGAAAACAACTTTGATAGATTCACAGGAATTTCAAGTTGACTAAACAATTTTTTAACCATGTCTTTTTTTATTTAATTCCCTTACCGAGCATTTGAAAGCCCGAAGTATCGACCTTCACTGTCTCAGTTCTTTCTCATTTGTCGTTTTAGGCGAGCTGGCCGAATAGCAGAACCTGGACCGAGACAGTGTCCAGCCTGGTGGATTGCTTCTATCCCAGAGGACCTCATCATACGCTTGACGGGGACAAGGGTATGTAGGCCTTTGCTCACTCTTTCTCGCTGTAAGGTAGTGTTTGGTGTCAATTCAAATAGTTTTTCAATTGATTACAGTTCAACAATGAGGTATATTTACGTTTTGAGATTAAATTTTATTAAAATATTAAAGAAAAAAAACCTTCAAAATGACGTTTACATCAAGTATTTTCATAGCCTAGTTTCTGAGATATAAATTTTTGAAATTTCGTTATTTGTTTAGGTGCAAAAACAGTTTTGAATCACAAATCGTGCGCTGTGGTGTCACATCCAATAGAAGCCCGTTTTCTGATCATGTGACTTTTCTGGCGTTTTGGCCTAAAATAAAATAGAATTTCAAGTAATTTTAAACTCATTTTTAAACTTAAAAATCAGAAATTTGGGAGTTTTAAACCATAATGTATTAAAAAAAATTAAATTAAGCAAATCCCTTACTCATGCAAATACCTCATTGTAAAAATCTGTTTTGGTGTGCATGGGTGTCACTTATGAACGGAATTCTGTCCCTGGTTTGTTACAAAACGCTTAAAGGTTGTAAAAAAATGTCCCTACCGCCTCAGTTGATTATATGTTCTTATTGGTCATTTCAGGCGAGCCAGCCAAATGGCAGAACCAAGACTATCCAGCCTGGTGGATCACTTCTATCCCAGAGGACCTCATCATACGTCACCAGTGGATTTGGCTCTTGATTTCATCACCTAGCTAAGAAGCTTCCTGAAATTCACGTGACTTAACTATGTTTCAATATCCTTATCTCCCGCCGTCCCCCGAAATATTTTTACCGTCCCCTTTCCCTAAAATATTTGTTTCCGCGAAAAAAAATTTTAAATTTAAGGTAAGATTTAAATACGAAAGCAAAAAGAAGAAAATTTTTTTTTTCTGACCTAAATTCTCACTCGAATAAGTGTTCGGAATCGTCTATCAGCTAGCTAAGAAAGCTAGTTTTTGGACCAAAATATCTTCAAAATTGACCTTAAAAGACAGATTTTTTTTTTGTGTGTGGGAAACCCTGATCAATGTGTAGTCACTTGTACCCCTTGGCTTCTAGGCTCCTCAAATCACGCTTAGGGGGAATTAGAGGGGAAGGACTGAATGACTGAAATTCCCACGACTTTATTTGTTCAGGGGTCGATCCAGCCGAAAATTTTGGCCCTTTTGCTGCCCCTTCACAAAATTCCACCTGCCAAAACGGCCCGTTCACAAAATTCAAGTTCATAACAACGACCCTTTTTCAAAATTCAAATTAGCTTTAATCATTATTTGCCACGAAACATTCACAAAATCTTGTTTGTTTCAAATCAAAAATGTTTTTGTTTTCGAAAATTTGAAAAATTAAAATATAATTTGACTTTAATGTTTCACAAAAACATTTTCTTTTTCACATAAATGGGCCCCAAAAATTAAAACCTGGATCGATCCCTGCTCTTTCGATGTCCTTGTCGCAAATTTCAGTTAGGGGCTGTCAGTGGCGGATCCAGGGGGGGGCCCTGGGGGCCATGGCCCCCCCCCCCAGAGAAACCCTAACAAATAGCTTAAAAAACACTTTCTTCATGCTAAAATTCAAAAAATTTTCTGGGGGAGAACCCCCAACCCCCCTTTAATATTTTGACATGTGACATCTGTTTTAGAGTGTTTTTCCCTTGAAAATTCTTCCGCTTAAAAGAAGCTGTTCTCTTTTGGGAAGTTTTAAAATAGATGAATACTATAGTTTGAAAGGGCGCATTTGCAAACATTTTCTGGGAGAGGACCCCCAGCCCTTTTCAAAATTTGGCATCTATTTATAATTTCATCCTTGAAAATTCTGTGGTTCATGCTTTTAAAATGAGCTGAAACTTTATTTTTAGAGGCAAATGTTCAAAATTTTTCTTGAGGGTTACCCCCCAGGACCCCTATTAATTTCTCATGGTTACTTATTTACTGTTTTCTACTTGAATTTGTTTCTCTCCTTTCCTTTTAAGAGTACAAGAAGTTGCTCTCTGTAGGTGTTATCCAATGGGTACCAAATGTACAAAAATGAGTAAAAAAACTTCTATTGGAAGCCAAATTTCACCAAATTTTCTGGGGGAGGACTCCCAGAACCCCCCTTTTGCTTTCGAGCTAGCATTATCTGATAAAACCTTTATAACTTTCACAAAGTTTCGAATTTTATTTATGTTATACTCGGAAAATTGGGAGCCAAACACCTCGCGAAACATAAGTATTGTTATGCCCCTACCAAAAAGGTTTCGCCCCTCCCCCACTTTCTAGAACAATGGCACGAGCCCTGGATAGCCTCTAAGTTACTATAAACCCCTAAAAGCTGCTTAAAAGCACTCTTCAAAAAAATTTCTGAGGCACTGAAAATTTCGAATGTAATACCCCCCGACTCTGACATGGCCCCCCCCGAAAATCTGGTCTGGATCCGCCCTTGGGGGCTGTTCACAAATCACATCACACACTTAGGGGAAGGGAAGGGGAAGCAGTGGAGTATCACACTTAGGTCTGCATTCAGAAACTTCAACACATAGAAGCCAGTGGAGTATATAAGGGGGGGGGGCGAGGGGGCCTTGGTCCCCCCGAAATTCGGACTAGGTGTACCAAAACAAGTTAAAACACTGTATTTTAGGAGCGAATTTCAAAATTTTTCTGGGGGAGGACCCCCTAACCCCCCTTTTGCACTTGGAATTTTATTATTAATAACTTTATTATAATAAGTTCATCACAATCCAAATCCTACCAAAAAATATATGTCCAAAATTCGGACAAAGTGTTCCAAAAATTTCTGAGGAAGGACCCCAGATCTCCTTTTGTACTAGGAACTCTATTTTAATAACTTTTTAAATATTAAGTTCATAAAAATATACATCCAAAATTCGGACTTAGTGTACCTCCAAAACAAGTTAAAACATATTTTAGGGGCAAATTTCGAAACATTTTCTGGGGGAGGACCCCCAGACCCCCCTTTGGTACAGCTGAGGAAAAAAAAAACGTTACAGTAGACTTTGCGGGCGAACGGGTGGGGTTAGAAAGATGCTGTTGGTGTCATTTTTCAGGATTTAGTGTATGCTTGAAAAAAGTAATTGACTATTTTTCTTTTAGAGGTCGTCTTCTGGCGCAACGCAATAAAAAGTGCAACTTTTTTCATGGCGACCCCCAATTTTTATTCGATTTTATGAAAGATCATCCTAATTTAACCCTAAAAACCGAGTTTAATTTAATTTGGTCATGAAACATAGCCCTGACAGACCGTCAAAAAATGAAAAATTCATATACAAAGCCTTAAATTAGTCGCCAACATCCGACCGCCAAGTAAGAATTTCTGTCAACCTACCAGTACTAGTGAACCGATTTTCATTAATATTTCAGTTTTAATTATCGAAACATGAGATAGATTTTTTTTTAAGTTTTAAGTTTTAATAAGCATGTAAATATTATGGTTAATTATTTTAATTTTTTTATTTATATTAGTTTATTAGTAATTTAATTTTTTTACTTGTGAATAAATACACGCTTTGACGGAGGGAGTAAATTGAGCTAATTTTCGTGTTGAAAACGTGTAAAGAAAAATAAAAACGCAAAAAGCGCCAAATCATCGATAAATCGCCAAGCCTAAAAAATAACTGTAACGTTTTTTTTTTCCTCAGCTGTACTTGTATTCTTATCAATTACCACTTTTCCCATATTAAGTTTTTAGGACCTAAATTATCACCTAAAAAGCTACATTGGACCTATTAAATTTGTGGGGGAGGGGCTGGGGAGTAATTTTTGGCCCCTCCCGAAATAAATTCCTATATACGCCACTGTTAGAAGCAGATATATTTTTAACTCCTCTGAGACAGTATTTCACTCCTTGAAAATTCAAAATACTCTTTAAAAAACTAGGCAGGAGTGTTTTCACTCTTTGAATTTTTCACAAAGGTTCAGCTTAAAAAATGCACCGTGCCCCACCGAAATTTTTTTTGCAGTGATTCCAATCAATTAGACTTTTTGCAAATACCTATGAAATTTAACTTTAAATAAATGCTTTGTGGCCATAATGGTGTAGCTGGAAAAAAATTTGGAAAGATTGGATCTACTTTTGGTTGTTTTAGTAGAGGAATAGATTGTATTTTTTTTCACCTGTTGTTCTGATGCTTAGATAGTTTGATACGGTTTTCGTGTCTCTGTATATGTAGTTTATGATATTTCCGTATTTCACTCCTATTACATGTTTTATAATATGTTATTGATCAATATTGATCAATTTTTTATTGATCAATTGATATTTTTAAAATTATGTTATTGATCAATCCTGGCTTCAGCACCGATGGCCTAGTGGTAGAGTGTGCGTCTAGTGACCTAATGGTGCCTGGTTTGATTCCAGGCTGCTGCTTTTGAGTATTTTGCTTCTATTTAACGTGTATTTTTTCTGAAGTAGCGAGATTAGTTAGGGTTGAGTTGTTACTTTCGTGGAAATAACCGGTGCCTTCACGAAATTCCTGAAATGGGCAGAATAACTTGGTTAGATGCTTATGGCATAAAACTGAGGCATGGTTAACAGAGCAATAAAGAGTGAGCTACGTCAAAGTATGGGTAAAAATGTTAAAAGCCATTTAACTGTCAGAAAAGACCATTTTATTTTAATTTATTCTTAAGAAATTCTTCATTAACCACATTATTAATACATCTTTGAGTAATCTCGTTTTGTTTTCCATACTTTCTTTTTTTGTATGATTTTGTACTCTTTTTTTTTTAGGTTTTCTAACAGGTTAGTCATTCTTTTTTATTGGTGTTTTCCATCATTGTAAATAATTGTAACTTTTGAAAAAATAAATTAAACTTGAAGTTTAACCCTGTGTTGACTGACATTTCTTCTTCTTTCCAACTTTTTTTTCACTTCTTTTTCTCTAAGAATTCGACTAACAAGGTGACAGCAAGGCCCAGAAACTGACTTCGGGTTTGATCTTGGCAAGTTTGCAGGGGCATATACAAGGGGTCTTGGGCCCCCCCCCCCTCAAAGTCTGGACTAAGTATACATCAGGTGTCATGGGGGGGCAATGCCCCCCAATTTATTCCTTTTTTTATGAGAGAAATTCATGTTTCCGAAGCCATCAAGGACAGATTGCCTCCCCAGAGTCCACCACCTAAATCCGCCCATGTAAGTACTATACCAAAGCAAGGTTAAACCATGGCTTACTAGATACTTATACAGGCTAGCCGAGTACGGAAATCATTGCAAATCCAGATGGGACCAACTGGCAAAGCATATCCACAGTGTTGAAGGCGGTGGGTGATATAGGTAGGTCTTGTAAGCGGGAAAAGTTGTCAAATGGTTTTCATTGTTTAAAACTCGGCTAGCCTGTAGAAGTATCTAGTAAGCCGTGGTTAAACCCTATTTTTAGGGTCAAATTTCCTAAAACTTTATGGGGAGGACCCCCAGATACACTTTTGTACTTAGAACTCTTAACATTCCCAACTTCTTAAATAACCTTCAAATCCAACCTAAGGGGACATCCATAAATTACGTGAGGTGACAGCAAATCATGGGCCAGTCAGTCGTGATAATCACAAGTTAGAACCATGTTTTCGATTCCAACGTGTTTTTGTATCTAAATTTTGCAATCTGGATGGAAATTTTTATGCCGATAAAACTAAACTAGTGGTTGAGAAAATCTCACTTGCGGGGGTCCAGCAAAATCTCACCAAGGGGGAGGGAGGGGTCCAAAATTTGGAAAAAACACCTCACGTAATTTATGGACGTCCCCTAAAAATGTATCCATCCAAAATTCGGGCTAGGTGTATCAAATCTAGTGAAAACCTGTCTGTAGAGTAAAATTTCCAAAAACTTTCTGGGGGAGGACCCCCAGACCCCCCATTCGGTATGTGGAACCTAATAACTAGTGGTCAAAAAATAGTTTACTAACTAGTCTGGGAAATTGTAGTTGTCTTGTAACTAGTAGTTAACTATTTTTTCCTGGGACTAGTTGTTAACTATTTCCCAAAATAGTTAACTAGTTTATTAATTTCATTACCTACTTTTTGACAAAATTCTAATAGTACATCTTTCTTATCTATATCACAAAAAACATTCATACTTCGCGCAAATATGGTCTTTATTTCTGGTTATGATATTTGAAGTACTCTACCTTTGATAAAAATTTTAAATATCTTTTTAAATTTTAAGTAAAAAAAAATTTAGGTAGTTAAAAATTTGAAAGTAGTTTTAACTAGTAGTTAATTAAAAAAGTAGTTAAACTAATAGTTGAACTACTTTAAAGTAAAAGTAGTTTAACTACTAGTTGATCGGTAGTTAACTACTAGTTGCAACTAGTTCTAGTTAACTAGTGCCGAACACTACTAATAACACAACTTTTCTTATTGAAAGCATGGTTCCCTCGGGTCAGGGAATACCTGGAAAAATCAGGGAATTTTAATTTCATTTAAAATGTCAGGGAAAGTTGCTTATTTTGGCCAAAAACCTGGAAAACCATACAAGTTACCTGGAAATTAATTGATCAGTATTTTGTTTGCATGTAAATGTTGGCTCCAGCTAGAAAGTGAAAAAATAGACCATTTATTGAAAATGTATGTTGAAAAAGCAAAAACAATTTCTGGAAAATGCTGTGAATTGCTAGGTTTTTTTTGTCCGAAAAAATCTTCACAATTGACCTGGAAAAGTCGGGGAATTTTATTACTAAAATTGAGTGGGTTATAACATAAAGTTCTCTAAAACGCAAATTTTAACACAAAAAAAAACAAACCCTTTTGCTGTCCCTTCACAAAATTCAAGTTCATAAAAACGACCCTTTTACAAAATTCAAATTTGCTTTAATCGTTATTTGCAAGAAAACGTTCACTAAATCTTGATTGTTTCAAACAAAATTTTTTTTTTCGATAATTTGAAAAATTAAAATATAATTTGACTTGAATTTTTCACAAAAAGTTATTTTCTTTTTCACAAAAATGGGCCCCAAAAAATAAAATCTGGATCGACCCCTGCTATGGTAATTATTTTTCTTTAACCACTCAAAAATTATTTTTAAAAATTAAAATATAATTTTTTGTGTATTTTTTTTTTATTTATACAAACCTTTTCAGCATATAATTGGAATTGAAATAGTTTACTTTAAAGAAATTAATAATTTTTAAAATTAATTTAATATCAATTTTATTTGCTGCGATAGTTTATTATTGAGGGCTAAGATTCCATAATTTGGCTTTTTCGTTAAATCCGGTTTTTTTTTTTTGTCGGGTGCCGAGAAAAAAAATGCCCCCAAAAATCCAGAGGCTGAAATGTTTTTACATCAGAGAAATAGGGTGGAAAAATTCGTAAAAACCATTACTTAATTTTTTAATAATATAATAAATGGTTGAAAAAATATTCCGTAATTAATTTTGAAATAATATCTAGTCGATAAAATAAAATTTCTTTCATAAAAAAAACCACAAGCTGAATAATAAATCCGAAACGTAAATAGTTGATTGTTGCAGTATTAGTTTTTTAAACGCCCGATAGATGGCAGCATCAAAATTCTAATCTAGGAGCTAAAATGTCTTTTACATCCGATAATTAGGGTGAAAAATTTGTAAAAGCCATTATTTAATTTATGAATAATATGTTCAATACAGGGTGTCCCAAATAGACTGACACACTACATTTTAAAAATCAATAACTCAAAAAAGATAAAAATACATGGTTTCTTGCAATTTACTCTAAAGAACATAGAATTTTACGACACAATCCCCCGATAGATGGCAGCACGATTTTCCATTATCTCATAGGGAAGTCGTATCCTATCCTTTACTATTCCCTGTCAGGGGATTTTGGAACCACGATTTACGAAAATTTGTGTCATAAAATTCTTTTTTTTTTTCAGGGTAGGATGCAAGAAACCACGTATTTTTATCTTTTTTAGTTTTTGAGTTATTAATTTTTAAAATGTGTCAGTCTTTCTTGGGACACCCTGTAATAAATGATTGCAAAAATATTCCTTTATTTATTTTAATTAATTTAAAATTTTGGAGTCTTTAAAAAAATTGTTTTCATAAACCTTGATGCGAAAATGTTGCTTTTACATCAGACAAATAGGGTGAAAAATTCGTAAAAACCATTACTTGATTTATGAATAATATATTAAGTAATGAATGATTGAAAAATAATCCCTAATAATTAATTTAAAATTTTGGAGTCGTTGGACAAAAATTTTTTTCATAAACCACAACATGAATACTAAATTTGAAACTCAATAATTGATTCTAGCAGTATTAGGTTGCCAGTCATCCGCTAGATGGCAGCTTCAAAATTTCTCCGCTTTTGAGTGAAAGTAAAATTGCCCTGTATGGTAGCGCCATCTCTCCGATATAAAAAACAACATTTCCTGTGCGTTAATTTCAATTAATTGTGTTCTTATGAAATTTATCAAAATTCACAAATAAAAATATTGTGGGATTGATTAATTTTTAAATATTAATAATCGACTCCCGAAGTGGCAAATTGATGTACTGAAGCGTAACGCATTTTTTTTAAACAAATACAATCTACATTGTAGCTAAAATAATTCTGAATATTGTAATAAAATTGTCGGGTAAAATTGGTGTTGAAATATTTAACTTTAAAGAAATTAATTAAAAAGTTAAATATTAATTTAATATTTTTTTTTTGGTGCGATAGTTCCTTATTGAACATAAAAATATCCATAATTTGGCTTTTTCATTAAATCCGGGGATTTTTTAATCAGGTGCCGAGAAAAAAAATGCCTCCAAAAATCCGGAGGCTAAAATGTCGTTTTTACATCAGAGAAATAGGGTGGAAAAATTCAAAATAAACGTTACTTAATTTATTAATAATTTATTAATTGATTGAAAAAATAATCCAAACTTAATTTAAAATTTTGGAATAATATCTAGTCGATAATAAAAATCTGTACATAAACCACATCCTTAATAACAAACTTGAAACTTAATAATTGACTGTAGCTGTATTAGTTTGTAAGTCACCCGATAGATGGCAGCTTCAAAATTTCTCCGCTTTTGAGTGAAATTTAAATGCCTTGAATAGTAGCGCCATCTCTCCGTTACAAGAAAAATATTTTCTGGGCGTTAATTTCAATGGAATTTCCGTATATTTAAAAATAGAAATAAAGCCATTTTTCTGGTAAAACAAATTGCTCTAATTTCAAAAATCAGCATTTTATGTACCAACTGACGCCACACAACTATTTATGACTTAGCAAATGTTTTCTTTTTAAAAGACGAACTTTTAAATTAAATAAAATAATTATTAAACATCTGAATCAAAAAATTTTTGCGACAAAATTTCTTTTTCAACCACCTTTATTAAATAAAAAAATAATAAAATGCGGGAATTGTCCATTTTCTGAAAAATGTGCTGTTAACTTTAACTAGTGTTCGGCAACTAGTGGTCAAAAAATAGTTAACTACCAACTACTAACTAGTCTGGGAAAATCTAGTTGCAACTAGTAGTTAAATAACTGTATTAATTAACTATTAATTGTAATTAACTATTTAATTTCTTTTCCTATTTTTTGCCCAATTTCTAATACATCTTTCTTATCACAAAAACGCGCAAAAAGGGCCTTTAATTCTGGTTATGGTATTTTGAGTACTCTTAATGAATGTGAATAATTTTAACTCTTAATGAATATCTTAATGAAATTTGTTACAGTACAATTTTTTCTATATTTGGATAAAAATTTTAATAAGATTTTTTTTTAAAGTAGTTGAAATTTTGAAAGTAGTTTCAACTAGTAGTTATTAAAAAAAAGTAGTTCAACTAATAGTTGAACTAGTTTAAACCAAAAGTAGTTAAACTACTAGTTAACTACTAGTTGATCAGTAGTTCTAGTTAACTAGTGCCGAACATTAACTTTAACAAACTGGGGTTCCTTGAAAATTCTGCCGCTTACAATGAGCCTTGTTCTTAATCCAAAAAGGTCTCAAAATAAGCTAAAACGCTATTTTGAGGGAGAAATTTCTAAAATTCCCCCCCCCCAAAAAAAAAAAAAATCCCAGAACCTTTTAATTATACTTTGAAATGACATTTTTTTTACTAAGATTTATTTTTTTTTTACTATTTTTTAAGATAATTTAAGATAAAAATTATATTATTTAAACATTTTATTCAAAACAATATTTAAAAAATCAATCCATTATCCAGTTTATTAAAACAGCAAATAGCTTACCGGATCATAGTGATATTATCTATGACAATTTTTTTAAACTTAAAAAGGATTTTCCAACAGTTGATATTTATCTTTAAATTCTGTGTATTTATTGTAGCCTACCATGTAAAGGGATTTTTTAATATGTATGATAGAATTTATTTATTTATAAAATTCTGAAATTAAGTTCGCCACAAAATTAAAATAAAAAAGACAAGTCATCTAAAACTTGACGCTAAAAAGAAAATATTGTTTGGTCAAAACCCCTCCCGAAACTAAAGTCTAGTTACGCCCCCCCCCCAACCAAAAACTGAATTGACCCCCCTGATAAGTTTAATAAACCCCTCTTTTTAGTTCATAACATTCTCCCAAAACGCTAACTCTAGCTGTTAAAAATCATAATCAACATAAAAAAAGCGGCAGGAAAAATCAACCACAAGAATTATTCATTATTATATGCAAGCTCAGCCCTCATAGCTTCATTCGCCGAACTCTCCACCAATCCACTGCAGAAGCGCTTGACTCCGCCTTTTTTTCGGGGCGTAACTTTAAGGCGATTGTCCAATCGGAGAGCTCAGATTTCGGAAAGCAGTCGTCGATTTCGGAAGTCCTGGATTTCGGTAGGAACGACTTTAAGGTCAATTTTCGACCCGTTATCGAGAAAATTCCAGGAAAAAAACCATCACACCACGTAGAAAAAACCCTTCTAAATCGATTTAAGCCATTCCCGATTAATTTAAACCGATATTTAGGGGAGAAATCGTCGTTTTAGCGAGCGATGTCGCGAAAAAAAGCTTGGCGATTTCGTGTTGGCGAGAACCCCGCTGCGGATTTCATCGAAGCGTGTGTTTGTTCTGGGCGAGAGGGGAAAACGCGAGGCGCCGGAAAGGCGATATTCGCCAGTTCTGGCGGCCTGGCTGGCGGGATTGAGAGCAGATGTTCTTTGTTGGGCTTTCTGCTGCAGTTCTGACGGTAGGGTTATTGTGAGAGAGGGAATCTTTTAATTAATGCCGTTTTTTTCGCTCTTTGTGAAAGGGAGAGCAGATGTTAGAAACGGAGCTAGTGGATCGCGGTTTTAATTAAGATTCAGGATCAATTGGTTGTTTTTTTACGCAAAAAATTTAAGTAATAGAATGGACAATGGGCAATTCCCGCATTTTTATTTATTCGATAGAGATATCCCAGAGAGGAATATAATTTTAATTGCGATGCTGATTAACTTTTTAATTTAATTTTGATTTTTAAAAAGGGCGCGACATGTGACGTTATTCAATCTGAAGAGTTAGGGCGAGCGCGCACGGGCGACTTTTGTCACGGTGACAAAGACAAAAACAACGTTGCTAAGGCTGTTGTTAAGGGCGGGACATATAAGCATGATACAGGAGTGGCTCGCAACTTTTTCAGATTGCTTCGCGATTTCACAGGAGTGGTCGAAACTTTTTGGGATTGCTTCGCGATTTCACAGGAGTGGTTCGCAACTTTTTGGGATTGCTTCGCGATTTCACAGGAGTGGTCGCAACTTTTTGGGATTGCTTCGCGATTTCATAGGAGTGGTTCGCAACTTTTTGGGATTGCTTCGCGATTTCACAGGAGTGGTTCGCAACTTTTTGGGATTGCTTCGCGATTTCACAGGAGTGGTTCGCAACATTTTGGGATTGCTTCGCGATTTCACAGGAGTGGTTCGCAACTTTTTCGGATTGCTTCGCGATTTCACAGGAGTGGTTCGCAACATTTTCGGATTGCTTCGCGATTTCACAGGAGTGGTTTGTAACACTTTCAGATTGCTTCGCGATTTCACAGGAGTGGTTTGTAACATTTTCGGATTGCTTCGCGATTTCACAGGAGTGGTTCGCAACTTTTTGGGATTGCTTCGCGATTTCACAGGAGTGGTCGAAACCTTTTGGGATTGCTTCGCGATTTCATAGGAGTGGTTCGCAACTCTTTGGGATTGCTTCGCGATTTCACAGGAGTGGATCGAAACTTTTTGGGATTGCTTCGCGATTTCATAGGAGTGGTTCGCAACTTTTTGGGATTGCTTCGCGATTTCACAGGAGTGGTCGCAACTTTCTGGGATTGCTTCGCGATTTCATAGGAGTGGTTCGCAACTTTTTGGGATTGCTTCGCGATTTCACAGGAGTGGTTCGCAACTTTTTCGGATTGCTTCGCGATTTCACAGGAGTGGTTCGCAACTTTTTGGGATTGCTTCGCGATTTCACAGGAGTGGTTCGCAACTTTTTCGGATTGCTTCGCGATTTCACAGGAGTGGTTCGCAACTTTTTGGGATTTCTTCGCGATTTCACAGGAGTGGTTCGCAACTTTTTGGGATTGCTTCGCGATTTCACAGGAGTGGTTCGCAACTTTTTGGGATTGCTTCGCGATTTCACAGGAGTGGTTCGCAACTTTTTGGGATTGCTTCGCGATTTCACAGGAGTGGTTCGCAACTTTCTGGGATTGCTTCGCGATTTCACAGGAGTGGTTCGCAACTTTTTGGGATTGCTTCGCGATTTCACAGGAGTGGTTCGCAACTTTTTGGGATTGCTTCGCGATTTCACAGGAGTGGTCGCAACTTTCTGGGATTGCTTCGCGATTTCATAGGAGTGGTTCGCAACTTTTTGGGATTGCTTCGCGATTTCACAGGAGTGGTTCGCAACTTTTTCGGATTGCTTCGCGATTTCACAGGAGTGGTTCGCAACTTTTTGGGATTGCTTCGCGATTTCACAGGAGTGGTTCGCAACTTTTTCGGATTGCTTCGCGATTTCACAGGAGTGGTTCGCAACTTTTTGGGATTGCTTCGCGATTTCACAGGAGTGGTTCGCAACTTTTTCGGATTGCTTCGCGATTTCACAGGAGTGGTTCGCAACTTTCTGGGATTGCTTCGCGATTTCACAGGAGTGGTTCGCAACTTTTTGGGATTGCTTCGCGATTTCATAGGAGTGGTTCGCAACTTTCTGGGATTGCTTCGCGATTTCACAGGAGTGGTTCGCAACTTTTTGGGATTGCTTCGCGATTTCATAGGAGTGGTTCGCAACTTTCTGGGATTGCTTCGCGATTTCACAGGAGTGGTTCGCAACTTTCTGGGATTGCTTCGCGATTTCACAGGAGTGGTTCGCAACTTTCTGGGATTGCTTCGCGATTTCACAGGAGTGGTTCGCAACTTTCTGGGATTGCTTCGCGATTTCATAGGAGTGGTTCGCAACTTTTTGGGATTGCTTCGCGATTTCATAGGAGTGGTTCGCAACTTTCTGGGATTGCTTCGCGATTTCATAGGAGTGGTTCGCAACTTTCTGGGATTGGTTCGCGATTTCATAGGAGTGGTTCGCAACTTTCTGGGATTGCTTCGCGATTTCATAGGAGTGGTTCGCAACTTTCTGGGATTGCTTCGCGATTTCATAGGAGTGGTTCGCAACTTTCTGGGATTGCTTCGCGATTTCATAGGAGTGGTTCGCAACATTTTCGGATTGCTTCGCGATTTCACAGGAGTGGTTCGCAACATTTTCGGATTGCTTCGCGATTTCACAGGAGTGGTTCGCAACATTTTCGGATTGCTTCGCGATTTCATAGTAGTGGTCGAAACTTTTTGGGATTGCTTCGCGATTTCACAGGAGTGGTTCGCAACATTTTCGGATTGCTTCGCGATTTCACAGGAGTGGTTCGCAACATTTTCGGATTGCTTCGCGATTTCACAGGAGTGGTTTGTAAAACTTTCAGATTGCTTCGCGATTTCACAGGAGTTAGGAGGAGGAGGTTATAGTGGGCAGAGATAAGGGGCGGTTTAAATATTACACAGGGTGTTTTAAAAGTTCTTTTCACGGATTTTCTTTGGAAACAACGTCTCCTAGGGTCATGGAAGTAAGGTCTACTCCTAGGTAAGTGACCATGGACAATTTTATGCCTTACCGATATAAAAAACAACATTTCCTGTGCGTTAATTTCAATTAATTGTGTTCTTATGAAATTTATCAAATTTCACAAATAAAAGTATTGTGGGATTGATTAATTTTTAAATATTAAAAATCGACTCCCGAAGAGGCAAATTAATTTACTGAAGCGTAACGCATTTTTTTTAAACAAATACAATCTACATTGTAGCTAAAATAATTCTGAATATTGTAATAAATTATCGGGTAAAATTGGTGTTGAAATATTTAACTTTAAAGAAATTAATTAAAAAGTTAAATATTAATTTAATATTTTTTTTTGGTGCGATAGTTCATTATTGAACATCAAAATATCCATAATTTGGCTTTTTCGTTAAATCCGGGGATTTTTTAATCAGGTGCCGAGAAAAAAAAATGCCCCCAAAAATCCGGAGGCCTAAATGTCGCTTTTACATCAGAGAAATAGGGTGGAAAAATTCGTAATATTACTTAATTTATTAATAATATATTAATTGATTGAAAAAATAATCCAAACTTAATTTAAAATTTTGGAATAATATCTAGTCTATAAAAAAATCTGTACATAAACCACAACCTTAATAACAAACTTGAAACTTAATAATTGACTGTAGCTGTATTAGTTTGTAAGTCACCCGATAGATGGTAGCATCAAAATTTCTCCTCTTTTGAGTGAAATTAAAATGCCTTGTATGGTAGCGCCATCTCCCCGTTAAAAGATATAACATTTTGTGTGCGTTAATTTCAATGGAGAATTCCCGTATATTTAAAAATAGAAATAAAGCCATTTTTCTGGTAAAACAAATTGTTCTAATTTCAAAAATCAGCATTTTATGTACCAACTGACGCCACACAACTATTTATGACTTAGCAAATGTTTTCTTTTTAAAAGACGAACTTTTAAATTAAATAAAATAATTATTAAACATCTGAATCAAAAAAAAATTTTGCGACAAAATTTCTTTTTCAGCCATCTTTATTATTAAATGAAAAAATAATAATAAAATGCGGAAATTTTCCATTGTGTTCCTATGAATTTTATGAAAATTTCAACTCTCTCAAAAATGTGCTGTTAACTTTAATTAGTGTTCGGCAACTAGTGGTCAAAAATAGTTAACTACCAACTACTAACTAGTCTGGGAAAATCTAGTTGCAACAAGTAGTTAACTATTTTTTCCTGGGACTAGTTACAACTAGTAGTTAACTGTTTCCCAAAGTAGTTAACTAGTCCAAAGTAGTTAACTATCCAAATTCTAATACATCTCTATTATCTATATCACAAAAAACGTGCAAAAAGGGCCTTTAATTCTGGTTATGGTATTTTGAGTACTCTACCATCCTAATTAAATTTGTTACAGTACAATTTTTTCTATATTTTGATAAAAATTTTAATAAGAATTTTATTGAAAGTAGTTGAAATTTTGAAAGTAGTTTCAACTAGTAGTTATTAAAAAAAAGTAGTTCAACTAATAGTTGAACTAGTTTAAACCAGAAGTAGTTAAACTACTAGTTGATCAGTAGTTTACTAGTTGCAACTAGCTCTAGTTAACTAGTGCCGAACATTAACTTTAACATACTGGGATTCCTTGAAAATTCTGCCGCTTACAATGAGCCGTGTTCATAATCCAAAAAGGTCTCAAAATAAGCTAAAACGCTATTTTGAGGGAGAAATTTCCAAAATTTTCCCCCCAAAAAAATCCCAGAACCTTTTAATTATACTTTGAAATCACATTTTTTTGACTAAGATTTATTTTTTATTACTATTTTTTAAGGTAATTTAAGAAAAAAATATATTATTTAAACATTTCATTCAAAACAATATTTAAAAAATCAATCCATAATCCAGTTTATTAAAATAGTAAATAGCTTACCGGATCATAGTGATATTTTCTATGACAATTTTTTTAAACTTAAAAAGGATTTTCAGACAGTTGATATTTATCTTTAAATTCTGTGTATTTATTGTACCCTACCATGCAAAGGGATTTTTTAATATGTTTGATAGAATTTATTTATTTATAAAATTCTGAAATTAAGTTCACCACAAAATTAAAATAAAAAAGACCAGTCATCTAAAACTTGACGCTAAAAAGAAAATTTTGTTTGTTCAAAACCCCTCCCGAAACTAAAGTCTAGTTACGCCCCTCCCAACCAAAAACTGAATTGACCCCCCTGATAAGTTTTATAAACCCCTCTTTTTAGTTCATAACATTCTCCCAAAACGCTAACTCTAGCTGTTAAAAATCATAATCAACATAAAAAAAGCGGCAGGAAAAATCAACCACAAGAATTATTCATTATTATATGCAAGCTCAGCCCTCATAGCTTCATTCGCCGAACTCTCCACCAATCCACTGCAGAAGCGCTTGACTCCGCCTTTTTTTCGGGGCGTAACTTTAAGGCGATTGTCCAATCGGAGAGCTCAGATTTCGGAAAGCAGCCGTCGATTTCGGAAGTCCTGGATTTCGGTAGGAACGACTTTAAGGTCGATTTTCGACCCGTTATCGGGAAAATTTCGGGAAAAAAAACATCACACCACGTAGAAAAAACCCTTCTAAATCGATTTAAGCCATTCCCGATCCATTTAAACCGATATTTAGGGGAGAAATCGTCGTTTTAGCGAGCGATGTCGCTGAAAAAAGCTTGGCGGTTTCGTCTTGGCGCTGCCGTTTTCATCGAAGCGTGTGTTTGTTCTAGGCGAGAGGGGAAAACGCGAGGCGCCGGAAAGGCGATTTTCGCCAGTTCTGGCGCCGCGTTGGCTGCGTTTGAGCAGATGCATTTGTTGAGCTTTCTGCCGCAGTTCTGACGGTAGGGTTATATTGTGAGAGATGGGATCTTTTTTAATCAATGCCGTTTTTTCGCTCGTTGAAAAGGGAAAGCAGATGTTTTGCGTTTGCTGTTATAGAAACGGAGCTAGTGGATCGCGGTTTTTTTTAATTAGATTCAGGATGAGTTTGGGGATGTTTTATTTACGCAAGAAGTAAAAGTAATAGAAGCGTGGATTATATTTTTCGGTAACTTGATCAGAGTTCGTTCTTTTATCAGGCATGAGATTTTTCAGACTTTTGGAGGATTATCAGATTTTTTTTTTAAGAATTATCTTGAAAATTTCAGACTTTTTAAATTTAAAAGAAATCAGCTTATGAAGTGAAATTTTTGACGGTGAATTTCATTTTTCTAAATTTAATTTGATGTTCTTAAATAATAAGGCTCTTTTATATGGTAAATTTTTATATTTAAGCCAATTTAGTATAATAGCTTAACACATTAAAACTTTTAATTTTAAAGTGTAAGAATTTTATGTCAAAATTAACGTTAACTAATTGTTATTAGTTTTTCCGATTTATTCTCGATTTAAGAGATAGAAAGTCTTTCGTGCAGTTTTCAGACTTTTTGCCAATCTCATCTCTGTTTTATAAGGGGCCATTCAAATATTAAGTAAGCACCTAAGGGTGGCTTGCTCTTTGCTTATATTTCCTGACTATCCCCCTATAGAGCATTTTCAATCACATGACTCGGAGCCTTAGCAACAGAAATGTTACAGTTTTCTGCCCTACAGAGGTTAACAGTTACAGAAAATGACTGGCCGTGGAATTCTGCTCCATTTGTCCTAGACACGAATCCATTACATTGTTGAAATATGAGGGGGCTTAATATTTTAGGTTCGGGTGGTTGTATGAAGCTGCGTCCCAGGGTACCCGGATATGATGACAAAAGGGGGCTATAGCCCCTAAAATTGAGGTTCTATCGGTAAAAAAGTGGCATGTCATTTAAAAATTTATCCCATAGGAATAGCATTGGCGGAAAGATAAAAGAACAATTAGCTAAGCAAAACTTAATTAACAACAAGGACATAAGAAGGGACTTCCTAGTTAAGTTTAACTAATTCTACTTAAATTTCATGTTGCTTGACCACTGGTCAAGATTACTTCTAGATGGCAAAAAATCAAAGTAAAGTAAATTTTTGAGTTACTAATTGATATTCGGTATTCCCTATTGTTGTAACATGTCTTTTTGGTTCCGGCTGACCATTGGTCAGTCCAGTCAACTTTTTACAACTTCTATGCTTTTGCACTGAAGTAGGTCATGTGGGGGCTCAAACGCCTAAAGACGGGTTACATTTTGTTCTTGACCGCTGGTCAAATCTCTTGACCAGAGGTCAATCCACTTTTTCTCGCTATTTTTAGCTTTTCTGACCTTCTCAGCCGGAACCAAAAAGACATGTTACAAGTTACAACAATAGGGAATACAGAATATCAATTAGTAACTCAAAAATTTACTTTACTTTGATTTTTTGCCATCTAGAAGTAATCTTGACCAGTGGTCAAGCAACATGAAATTTAAGTAGAATTAGTTAAACTTAACTAGGAAGTCCCTTCTTATGTCCTTGTTGTTAATTAAGTTTTACTTAGCTAATTGTTCTTTTATCTTTCCGTCAATGCTATTCCTATGGGATAAATTTTTAAATGACATGCCACTTTTTCACCGATAGAACCTCAATTTTAGGGGCTATAGCCCCCTTTTGTCATCATATCCGGGTACCCTGGGACGCAGCTTCATACAACCACCCGAACCTAAAATATTAAGCCCCCTCATATTTCAACAATGTAATGGATTCGTATCTAGGACAATTGAATTGTCGGGCAAACGTATACATGTCGGGCAATCGTACCTGTCTGGCAATCGTACCTGTCGGGCAAATGACTTGTCGGGCAATCGTACCTGTCGGGCAAGTGATCTGTCGGGCAATCGTCTGTCGGGCAATCGTACCTGTCGGGCAAGTGACCTGTCGGGCAATCGTACCTGTCGGGCAGACGGTGTCGGGCAGTTGATTGTCGGGATTTTGAACGGATCCCCCTAAAAACCGCCTTAGCAACAGATAAACAACGGCCTTAGCAACAGTTAAAAGCCCTACAGAAGGTACACAGTTAAAAGAAAATAACCGGTTGTAAGTTGTAACGTCACCTGAAAACACTATGATTTGGCAGGTTTTTTTTGCTTGTTGTGAAGGAAAGCAGATGTTTTGCGTTAGTTGTTTAAAACGAAGCTAATTAATTAGATTGAAGATGCGTTGGTTGTTTTTTTACGCAAGAAATTTAAGTGTGTTATATTATTCGGTAACTTTGCGGCAGCTGTTAAAAAAGGAGCTAGTGGATCGCGGTTTTAATTAGATGCAGGATTAATTGTTGGATGTTTTTTACGCAAGGAATTTAAGTATGAGGGGCGGTTCAAATATTACGTAAGCACCTAAGGGGGGTGGGGGTTGGGTATTTGCTTGTTTTTTCTGACAAGGGGGGAGGGGAGTGATGCTTACGTAAGATGTTACAAACACTGCAATTTCAAAAATCTCCTTTTTCTTTCATAAATAATTTCAAAATTCAACCACAAATAAATTAAAAAGAATGAACTAGGAAAAATATTTTAAGCATTTTTCACAAGGGAAGTTTTAAGAATTCCACGGCGGCCAGTCGTTTTCGGTAACTATTAACCTCTGTAGGGCAAAAAACTGTAACATTTCTGTTGCTAAAGCCGTTGTTAGGTCCGAGTCATGTGATCCAGTGGCGGATCCAGGATTTGGTTTTGGGGGGGGGGCTAAGAATTTTCATAATCCAATTGTATCTTCTTGATTATCTTAATATGGAAAAGGGGTAGTGAATTATCCTGCTCCAACCACTAAAAGGGGGGTCTGGGGTTCTCTCCCAGAAATCTTTTGGAAATTTAAGTAAAAAAAAACCACTTTTCGTTTTGTTTTGGTACGCCTCATCCGATTTCGGATATAGATTTCATGGTAGAATTTTTGTGTTTTTACAAACTTAATATAAAACAAAGTTGTAATAATAGAGTTACAAGTACTAAGGGGCTCTAGGGGTCTCCCCTAGAAAATTTCTGAAAATTTAAGTAAAAAAAACCACTTTTTAAAATTGTTTTAGTACACCTCATCCGAATTTCGGACATAGATTTTATGGTATAATTTTTGCTTTTTGACAAGCTTTATATAAAATTGAGTTTTGATAATAGAGTTATTACAAGTACTAAGGGGGTCTGGGGGTTCTCCCCTAGAAAATTTTGAAAATTCAAGTAAAAAAAAACACTTTTTCAACTCGTTTTGGTACGCCTCATCAGAATTTCGGATATAGATGTTATAGCAGAATCTTTGCGTTTTGAGAAACTTAATATAAAGTAGAATTGTTATAATAGAGTTACAAGCACCAAGGGGGTCTGGGGGTCCTCCCCAGAAAATTTTTGAAAATTTGACCCTAAAATAACATGGTTTTAACTCATTTTGGTGCATAAAATTCCATATTATATAGAGTAAAATTTTCCATTTGGGGGGGCTCAAGCCCCCTAGCCCCCCCTGGATCCGCCAGTGGAAAATGCTCTATACTTCTGAAGACTCTCAATTCTCGCCACTGGAATCCACTGACTGGATGCGACTAGGATTTCCTCACACAGCGTCGGGAAAATGCAGGGACGGGTTCCGTTCAAAATCCCGACAGTCAGAATCCCGACAGATCAGGTTCCCGACGACGAAATCCCGACAGGGTCAGAATCCCGACAGATCAAAATCCCGACTGGGTCAAAATCCCGACAGGTCAAAATCCCGACAGGTCAGAATCCCGACTGGGTCAAAATCCCGACAGGTCAAAATCCCGACAGGGTCAGAATCCCGACAAGTCAAAATCCCGACAGGTCAAAATCCCGACAGGTCGAAATCCCGACAGGGTCAGAATCCCGACAGGTCAAAATCCCGACAGGTCAGAATCCCGACAGGTCAAAATCCCGACAGGTCGAAATCCCGACAGGGTCAGAATCCCGACATGGTCAGATTCCCGACAGGGTCAAAATCCCGACAGGTCAAAATCCCGACAGTGTAATGTCACTCTTGAGCCGTGAGAGCATGAATTATTGAATTTTTTTGAAATTTTAAATTTTTTAAAATTGATTAAAAACTGGTTTAATACTACACTCCTGCGCGTGCAAGACTTTTTCTGGGCCTTTTTTCAGTGTTGATTACAGATATTTCATCAAAACTGACGATTGAAAGATTTTAAAATTTTAAACCAATTTTTAATCAATTTTAAAAAATTTAAAATTTTAAAATCTTTCAAACGTCAGTTTTGATGAAATATCTGTAATCAGCACTGAAAAAAACCCCAGAAAAAAGTCTTGCACGCGCAGGAGTGTAGTACCTATTAAACCATTTTTTAATCAATTTTAAAAAATTTAAAATTTTAAAATCTTTCTAACCACAGTATTGAAGAAACATCTGTAGTCAGCACTGAAAAGCTGCCTAGAAAAAAGTCTTGCACGCGCAGGAGTGTAGTATTAAACCATTTTTTAATCAATTTTAAAAAATTTAAAATTTTAAAATCTTTCTAACCACAGTATTGAAGAAACATCTGTAGTCAGCACTGAAAAGCTGCCTAGAAAAAAGTCTTGCACGCGCAGGAGTGTAGTATTAAACCAGTTTTTAATCAATTTTAAAAAATTTAAAATTTCAAAAAAATTCAATAATTCATGCTCTCATGGCTCAAGAGTGACATTACACTGTCGGGATTTTGACCTGTCGGGATTTTGACCCTGTCGGGATTTTGACCCTGTCGGGATTTCGACCTGTCGGGATTCTGACCCTGTCGGGATTTTGACCTGTCGGGATTCTGACCCTGTCGGGATTTTGACCCTGTCGGGATTATGACCTGTCGGGATTCTGACCCTGTCGGGATTTCGACCTGTCGGGATTCTGACCCTGTCGGGATTTTGACCTGTCGGGATTTTGACCCTGTCGGGATTTTGACCCTGTCGGGATTTTGAACTGTCGGGATTCTGACCCTGTCGGGATTATGAACTGTCGGGATTTCGACCGTCGGGAACCTGATCTGTCGGGATTCTGAGTGTCGGGATTTTGACCTACACCCACTTCTGAAGACTCTCAATTCTCGCCACTGGAATCCACTGACTGGATGCGACTAGGATTTCCTCACACAGCGTCGGGAAAATGCAGGGACTTTATCCATGATTTGATCTCTTTTTCGTCGCGAATTTCAGTTAAGGGCTTGCATAGGCGTAACTAGGGGGGGGGTTATTGGGGTTGTAACCCCCCCCATTACATCGACGGTTTCTAAAACATGAAAAACTGGGGGAAAAATTCCCTTTACAAGGAAGGCGGTTCACAAGGAACTGTTCTTTTAGGAACTAACCCAAAGGGCCTCAAAATGAGTTTAAACACTACATTGAGAGACAAATTTATTTTTTAATTTCTGGGGGAGAACCCCCAGACCCCCCTCTAAAATTTTTACGTCTGTTATACTGCTATACTGTATTGAAAATTAAGCCTCTTAGATGAAGTTTTCCCTTCGGCAGTTTTGCCAAAAAAAGTTGTTTATATTATATCTATATTATGAGACATTTTTTTTTAAATGGGAGTAATATTTTAGAGGGGTTGACTGGTCGGAGTAACACCCCCCATGAGTCAACTCTAGTTACGCCACTGAAGGGCTGTTTACACAAATTACATGGGTGTGGGTCAAAATCCCGACACTCAGAATCCCGACGGATCAGGTTCCCGACGGTCGAAATCCCGACAGTTCAGAATCCCGACAGGATCACAATCCCGACAGTTCAAAATCCCGACAGGGTCAAAATCCCGACAGGTCGAAATCCCGACAAGTCAAAATCCCGACAGGGTCAGAATCCCGACAGGTCGAAATCCCGACAGGGTCAAAATCCCGACATGTCAAAATCCCGACAGGGTCAGAATCCCGACAGGGTCAAAATCCCGACAGTGTAATGTCATTCTTAAGCCGTGAGAGCACGAATTATTGAATTGTTTTGAAAATTTAAATTTTTTAAAATTGATTAAAAAATAGTTTAATACTACACTCCTGTGCGTGCAACACTTTTTCTGGGCTGTTTTTCAGTGCTGATTACAGATGTTTCTTCGATAGTGTAGTTTGAATGATTTTAAAATTTTAAATTTTTTAAAAGTGATTAAAAAAATGGTTTAATACTACACTCCTGCGCGTGCAACACTTTTTCTGGGCTGTTTTTCAGTGCTGATTACAGATGTTTCTTCGATAGTGTAGTGAAGGTAGCTCAGTAGTGTCCTTAGTTAGGACTTGAAATAAAAAGCGAAGCGGACTGTATATACACAAGAATAATGCGTTTATTTCGCCTAGACGGCGGCAGAGTAAGAAGTACAAGACCGCTCTCGTTGAGCGTCAAGTAGAGACTGAATATATTTTACATAAGAGCATAGAGGGCGCTACTGAAACACTGAACAAACAGTATAGAGGGCGCCACCAGGGAAGCTGGTAGCCAACATCCCGGCCCCCGTTGAAATAATATTTCAAAAAATAAAATTATAACACATAAATGCACTCGAACACTAAACGAATAACAAATTAGCACACTTAAGTAAAACACTAAGGTAAAGGATAAGCAATAATCAATTAACTGAACAAGAATAAAGTCATTCGTAAATAAATGCTTAAGTATCTGTATTAGACACATCATTAGAAATTGGCAAGATACATATATATTGGATATAGCTCTTTTGTACTCTCCCTTAGAGGTTTTTACTTGTACCACACGAATGAAACCATCCTTACCTGGAATTACAGCAGTAATTCTTCCGATCAACCAATGTAAAGGAGAGAAATTGGGTTCCTTTAACAATACCATCGTTCCAACACTTAGAAATACAGGGTTAGGTTTTAATTTTTCAACAGGTAAAACTCCCATTATTTGGGTAACTTCAGTAGGTTTGACATGAAAGCAGTCAACACAATTATGAACAATTTTTCTAGAAATATTGCGACCATTAATTGGCCAGTATTGCTCTCTTACTGCATTCAACAGACCTAATGGACCAACATGTGAATTCACACTATGAAAATGCATAAAAATAATTTCAGTTAACATACTATCCTTTGGCAATACAATTGGATACTTTTTATCAAAGTTAAGAATAAAATTTGTAAGACGAATAAGGTTATCAAAGAAGTTAGTATTAGAGTTTGCAGTTAGAGTTACTTCAGAAAGAGTTTTTAGTTCATTAAGATAGAGTTTGTCAGTCAAACTTGGAGAATCTGGCAAGTCATCGTGTAGAGGAACGCTCAGTCTAGAAGGCTCCGGTCCATTCCACCAAAGTTCATTGGCATCAAGTCCCCTGGAAATGAGGTCAGCTGGGTTGTGTTCGGATGGAATGTGCTGCCACTGGAAGTCCTTGGACAGCTCCTGGATCTGGGCGACCCGGTTGCTGACGAACGTCTTCAACAGATGTGGGGATGTCTTGATCCATGCAAGAGCTATAGTTGAGTCAGACCACAGCTTCACGGAGTCAACTGGATGGCGTATGGCTCCCAAGACCTTCTGGACGAGCTGTGCGAGAAGCAGGCATGCAGACAATTCCAGGCGAGGAATCGTGAGAGACTTGAGAGGAGCAACTCGCGACTTGCTGGTTAAAAGTTGACTTTTAGGACTGGTAGAATCAGTAGAAACAGTTAGGTAAATAACTGCTCCATTAGCCTCGGCAGAAGCATCAGCAAACCCATGCAAGACCGTGTGGGTTGGATTTGGTTGAAGAGCAAATCTGGGGATTCTGATGTCTGCAATGAATCGCCGGTTTTCAGTAAAGGTAGGCCAGTCGCTGACCACATCAGGAGGAAGGGGTTCATTCCATTCCACTTTACGTTGCCATAGCTGCTGCATGAAGATTTTAGCTCGAGAAGTGACTGGTCCAAGAAGCCCAAGAGGATCGAAAATGGATGCTATTTCAGATAAGATATCTCTCTTTGTTAGAGGGAGTGAAGAGTTAGTAGAACCATTGAAGTAAAACGTGTCACTGGAACAGTTCCACAGCATACCTAGTGTCTTGACCGTCTTTGCGTCAGAGTTGCGATCCAACGAAAAGGTATCATTCTGGGTAGAAGCTTGAGGTTCGTTGCTGCACCATTTAAGCAGTTCCATCCCTCCTCGTTGTTGGAGTTGTGCCAACTCTAAACGAAGCCGATGTACGTCCTCAAGGTTTGATGAGCCCGAAAGGCAATCATCCATATAGAAATCTTGGCGTAACTCATCAGCAGATAAAGGGAAGTCCTTCCCCTCCACCTTCTTTGAACATAGAAGCATAGCTTCGGATGTGTTGGGTTTGAATGGCATCTGAACTACAAAGGTGCCATCTGTGTCTATCAAATGGGTTTTCTCAACATGTTCATTGCAATAGCTTAGTTCATCACTGATAAAAGGTTCTTTAGCATCTAAGTTCTCTATCTCCCAAAAAGATTTAAGGGGTTGGTCATGGGACTCTAAAGTCTTAGAAAGGAAACAGTGTATAGATGAAGCACTAGAAAAGTCTAAAATGCTGCCAGAAACTAAATATCCAAAGCAACTGTTTTGCAGGATTAAGTTATCCTTCAATAGAATTTTATCTTCCTTTAAAAATTGGAAGAAGAGCTCTGCACCCAAAAGAATGTCTATATTTTGAGGAATGTGAAAGTTTGGATCAGCTAATTGGATATTTCTTGGAATGTCCAACGCGGAGATATTCAATTTCTTAGATGGCGTAACGTCAGTTATTTTCGGAACCAAAAGAAAATCCACTTCCCAAATCGAATCTCCCTCTTTATTTGATAACTGAGCAGTTGATTTGAATTTAACCTCAACTGATGCGTCACTCAAACCGCAGATCGGGATGTTCACCCGTTCTTTCATGAGACCCAAAGCTTCAGCTGCCTTTATAGAAAGGAACGAGCATTCTGAAGCAGAATCCAGCACCGCTCTCAAGGTCCTTCTCTTGCCGAGAGAGTCCCGAACATAAACAACTGCAGTATTTATGAGAACCGTTTTCGATTTCCCGCTTGCAATCAAAGAAATTCGCGGTGAGTCAGGCACTGTTGGGAGCATGGTTGGGAGGGGCATCTGGTTAGAATCACTATCGTTTTCTGAAGGCGTGACCTTGGCTGAGTGCGAAAACGGAACTGAATATCGATGAAGAAGGGTGTGATGGCCTGATTGCTTACACACGTAACATGAACTTTTGGAATGGCAGCTCGAAGATGAATGAAAGGCACCTAAACAGTTATAACATAGTCTATGTTTCTTAACTACGTTAACACGATCTTCCAGTTTCAGTTCTTTGAATTTAAGACACCGGTACAAGGGATGCACTTGAGTTTTGCACACAATACACACTTGAGGAGATTTATGGAATTTTGAAATTAGAGTCCTTTTCCGTTCTGGCTGATGGTGTTTTTCCGGAATAGCAGAATTTATAGAGCTTAAAATTTGACATTTTCGCTCTAGGAAAACCAAAAAGTCATCTAATTCAGGAACATCCGTACCTTTAAGAGTTAATTCAAACTGTCTCCTTGTTTCTTTATCTAATTTTTCTGATATGATGTGAAATAACAATACGTTAGAAAATGTATCTCGTTGATACTTGAGGGACTTTAAGGTTCTTAAGTTTCTGTTAATATCATCTAAAAAGGCTCTCAGATCTTTAAAGGATTCAGACTTAACTGGAGACAAATTCATAATGTTTTTAATGTGACTGTCCACTATAATTCTTTTGTTTTCAAACCTACTTTCTAAAGCTTTAAATAGTGACTCATAAGTGTCATCAGAGGCCTCTATAGCTTTAGCTTCACCTTTAAGAGAGGCTTTTAGATAATACAGTTTTTCTTCGTTAGAAATATCTGAATCAACATCAATTAGGTTCTTAAATTGAATTTTAAAGTTATTCCACTCGTCAAATTTACCACTAAATGTGGGGAGTGGTATCTGGGGGAGCTTAACATATCTCTTAATTGCATCAGAACTACTTTTAGATTCATCTTTAAGCTCACAAACACTTAAATCAACAACAGAGTTCTTTTCAATGTCCTGAATTAGAGTTTTTATTCTTACCTCCAATTTATGTAGTTCGTCGTCTACTTCAGTCAAAGCGGTTTCAATGTCCGTAAACTGATCGTCTGCTACTGTTTCATAATACTGATCTTTGAGTAAATCAAACTTAGTTCCAAGTTTTTGCACAGTTTCTAGAAAAGTTTTGAGTTCAACTTCGGAAGGCTCATTGTCTTCAATAGCAGAAGTGGTTTTTGTAATTTGACCCTTGATGGCTCCACGTTTTCTGTTTAGAGTTGCAAGTGTAGTTTCACCTTTCTCAACTTTCGACATGGCGCTAAGTTCGGCGAATAGTTCACAGTTAATAAGCGATAAGCGTTTCGTCAAATCGAAACTAACATCAAGCGATATGAAATATGCGATCGGATCGTTCTCCGGTTCGTAAGGACCAATGAAGGTAGCTCAGTAGTGTCCTTAGTTAGGACTTGAAATAAAAAGCGAAGCGGACTGTATATACACAAGAATAATGCGTTTATTTCGCCTAGACGGCGGCAGAGTAAGAAGTACAAGACCGCTCTCGTTGAGCGTCAAGTAGAGACTGAATATATTTTACATAAGAGCATAGAGGGCGCTACTGAAACACTGAACAAACAGTATAGAGGGCGCCACCAGGGAAGCTGGTAGCCAACATGTAGTTTGAATGATTTTAAAATTTTAAATTTTTTTAAAATTGATTAAAAGTTGGTTTAAAATTTTAAAATCTTTCAAACGTCAGTTTTGATGAAATATCTGTAATCAGCACTGAAAAAAAGCCCAGAAAAAAGTCTTGCACGCGCAGGAGCGTAGTATTAAACAATTTTTAATCAATTTAAAAAAAATTTAAATTTTAAAATCTTTCAAAAGTCAGTTTTGATGAAATATCTGTAATCAGCACTGAAAAACAGCCCAGAAAAAGTCTAGCATGCGCAGGAGTGTAGTATTAAACCATTTTTAATCAATTTTAAAAAATTTTAAATTTCAAAACAATTCAATAGTTCATGCTCTCACGGCTTAAGAGTGATATTACACTGTCGGGATTTTGACCCTGTCGAGATTTCAACCTGTCGGGATTTTGACCCTGTCGGGATTTTGACCTGTCGGGATTCTGACCCTGTCTGGATTTCGACCTGTCGGGATTTCGACCTGTCGGGATTTCGACCTGTCGGGATTCTGACCCTGTCGGGATTCTGACCCTGTCGGGATTTTGACCCTGTCGGGATTTCAACCTGTCGGGATTTTGACCCTGTCGGGATTTCAACCTGTCGGGATTTTGACCCTGTCGGGATTTTGACCTGTCGGGATTCTGACCCTGTCGGGATTCTGACCTGTCGGGATTCTGACCCTGTCGGGATTCTGACCTGTCGGGATTCTGACCCTGTCGGGATTTTGACGTGTCGGGATTCTGACCCTGTCGGGATTTTGATTAGTCGGGATTCTGACCTGTCGGGATTTTGACCCTGTCGGGATTTTGATCTGTCGGGATTCTGACCCAGTCGGGATTTTGTCGTCGGGAACCTGTTCTGTCGGGATTCTGACCCAGTCGGGATTTTGTCGTCGGGAACCTGTTCTGTCGGGATTCTGACTGTCGGGATTTTGAACGGAACCCAAATTACATCACACAGTTAGGGGAAGGGAGGTGGTAGTAGTAGGGTTTCTGATTTCCCGGTGTTTTTGTCTTCCCGGGAAATTCCGGGAAATCCCGGGAATAACAAAATCATTCCCGGGATTCCCGGGAATTGATTAAAATTTTGCACTTCTTCATTTTAAGTTATTTTCAAACATCAAAATTATTTGAAGGTTCCTAGGGTGCATAAATATTTCTTTAAAAAGGGATTCAATTTGAGTAATATTGCTATATTAATTAGTTTTAGACAAAAAATATTTTTTCATGATTCCAGGAAGGATTAAAATCTAATAAAATTGAATACAAGTTTTTCACAAGCACAGAAATTGTTGCCATGTCTGGCAATAATTTCTCTGAAAAATACTTTGGCATTTCCCGGGAATAGTTTTAAATTGAGAATTTAATAATATTTTTTTTCCGGGAATGCATTTATAATATTTACAGTGAAACCCCGATGTAACCTCTTTCAGGGGACCAAAGAAAAATAACGTTAATGCGAGAAAACGTACAGTCGGAGTAGGACAGTAACGTAATACTCATTTGGGACCAATGAAATCTGACGTTAAATGCGGGAAACGTTAAATCGGGTTAATAAAATTTGAAATATTAATATTTCTCAGTAAACTTCAATATAAATTTAAAGTCCAATGATTAATAATCCAAAGTAAAAAGATGTAACAAAATTTTTATTTCCTTGTAATATTACCATAAAAAATGAATTTTCCTATTGATTTTCCCGGGAATTCCCGGGAAATAATCTTATTTCCCGGGATTACAAAATGTAGGAAAACTTAGCTATTTCCCGGGATCCCGGTTTCCCGGGATCCCGGGAAAGAAACCCAGTAGTGGGGCCCAACTGTTCTTTCACTAATGGGGAATGCAACGATTTTTCAAATTTAATTTATTTCGATAGGTTCGATTCGATTTCCTTTCAAAAAATATTTTTAATTTTTTTTTTCCGAAATCTGTTAATTTTTAAAAAATACAATGAGCAGAATAGGGTGGTCCTTATTTTTAAAGTTTGGAAATCCTTATACGTCGCCCCCCCACAAATTGTTCCATCATACAAATAAATGATTTTTGCAAAATTTTAGCTCAATCAATAAATAATAACACGTGCCCCCCAGGCCTCAAAGTTTCAAAAAAGTGCTGATTTTTTAAGTTTTTTTTTAATTGAATTTTTTTGCATGGTACAAATCGTATGAACACCCTCAAGGGAGTTTTTGAATTCCCCATAAGTGAATCGCTTTTTTTTTTGTTAAATTACGTAGAATGTTAAGGGACTTGCCAAAATTTCGAAAATTTTTATTTTTTTCTACATGATCAAATTTTATTTTCAGCTTGAAATTCGGCAGAAATGTTTATTTTGGGAGTTGGAAAACTTTAAATTTACTTAATAAAATTTCCTTTCAGAATTTTTTTTTATTTAATTTTTTTCCCATTTTTTTGAATTTTGAAAAAAAAATTTTTAAGAAAGGCAGTTATGTTGCACATCAAATCAAAGATAATAAAATTACAAACAAAATGGCACTAATTTCAGGTTTTTAAGTTGTATAGTTCTGAAGTTATTAGCTGTTTTAAAATGCGGAAAAAACAACTTTACAAGAGTTATTTTTACTTTAAAAAATTTTTACTACCGAAAGAGGGGTTATAGAAGAATGGAATCTGGAACACTATAACTATAACTATGTTAGATTTTCATAAAAAAATCAAGAAGAATATGGGAGGGTTTAATCTTTGTTTTTTTTATGTTTTGTAAAAAAATCAGCACTTTTTTGAAACTTTAAGGCCTGGGGGGCACGTGTTCAGTGGCGGATTTCCAAATGTGCCGCCTATAGGCTGAACCAAAAATTGCCGCCTATTCACTGTAAAAAATTCCTTTAAAATTTTCGGTTTTAAACTGGCAGCTGGGTTGGTTGTAAAAACAGTAAAAATTACGAAGTAAATCCATAAAAACAATGGTGTTTTACCATTTTAATCCATGTTTTTTGTTTTACAAGGTAAAATACCGTTGTTTTTATGGGATTTACTTAGTAAATTTTACGGTTTTCCACAACCAACTAAGCTGCCAGTTAAAAATCGTAAATTTTACGGGATTTTTTTTACAGTGTGCATGCACATAATGTCAAAATTTTACAATCTTAGCTGCAAGGTCTGTGGGTCAGCTCCAGATTTTGTTTTTTGAAATTGGCCTATTAAAGTAGTGATTTAGTTGATTTTGAGACCCTTTGGATAACATTTGAAGAGAACAGTTCCTTGTAAACCGCACAATTTTCAAGGTAAAAAAATTATAAATAAGGGGCTGGGGGTCCTCCCCCAGGAAATTTTTTAAAATTTTCCCCTTTAAACTAGTGTTTTATCTCATTTGAAACCACTTTGGGGAACACGCAAAGGGAACCGTTTCTTGTAAGCGGCAGAATTTCCGAAGGAAAAACACTATGTAACAGACTTCCAAATTGTGGAGGGGGGTTTGGGGTTTGGGCTCCCTCAAAAAAAAATTTTGAAATTTGATCCTCAAAATTGTGTTTTAAGTCCTTTTGAGACTTTTTGAAGTCTATTCCTCTCAAAAATCTCTCAACCTCTCAAAAGTCACGTCTCTCAAAAATATGCCGCCCCTCAAAAATCTGCCGCCCTAGGCTCCAGCCTACTCAGCCTGCTGGTAAATCCGCCACGGTAAATCTGCCACTACTGTGTTGTTATTATCCGAATGAGCTTAAATTTTGCATACATTATTATTTTCTATAGTGACACAAAACTAGGGGGCGACATCAACGAAATTCCATAAAAAATTTTTACCATACAAATAAGGACCACCCTAGTGCAGAATGGTTGCCTTCGGTATGAAAGCGATGGTTGAATCCTTTCCTTTGATTGGTTGAAGATTCGGGCGAAAGCAGTAGGGACGTCACACCTCCAATTTTAGCGAGCGTAGTTTTTGAAAATTAATTTAAAAAAAAAACTAATGATCGAAAAAATTTAAAATTTTGAAGAAATGCGTTTTGTATTAACCCCATCAATGACTTCCAATATAGTCCAGTAAATCTACTGAAAAAAAGGGTCAGACCGGGAAAAAATTGCAAAAATGCTTCAATTTTTCCACACTTATTCTAAATTTTATTGAAAAATTGGCCTGATATTCGTTTTTTTAAATGAAATTTTGTCTCTTTTTAATTTAATTATTTTTTAGATGATTTGTCACTGAATATTATTAAAATATTTTCTGTTATATTGGATTGAATGATTTTACCTGCATTTTTAATGTTCATTTTAATAAATTAATTAATTAACTTATGATTTAATCATCAATTGTAGTTTTTTTATGTTATATAGCTATATAACTACAATATCCATGGAAAAATGACCTTGGCAAATGCTTCAAACGTTTTTAAGAAGAATTTTAAAAAAGGACGATTTTTGAGGCCAGAAAAATTGAAAATTTGAAATAAATTAAACTTTTTATTGTCCGATTTTCTTTTAATTTTAGTATGTCATTATGTAAGTCATTTCTAAGGGATAACCGTTTGAATTACTTCTTTTGCATTTATTTTGTGGTTTTGAGCGATGTTTTATTTTTTTCGAATATCCAATTTTTCAAATAATTTTTAAAAATTGAAATTTTAAATTTTTAAAATTTTAATTGGAATATTCGTATTCAGCACTGAAAAATAGCCTATAAACATGTATCATAAGTCTCGATTACTATTAATTGATTTTTTGAAATTTTTTTTCGGCCATTTTTTAAAAATTTAAAAAATATTAAACTTCCCGCGGACCGATTTTGTCCGATTTTTAGTATGTTATTATTGAGGTCATTCCCAAGTGAAAACCGTTGAAAAACTAAATGTTGCAATTTTTTCCCGGTTAAGTCACAGATTGCCTGGACTAATAGTCAAAATCTTGCATTCCCTATTAACTGCTTCAAGAGCCTTTCTTTTGTTGTTTGATTTAACAGAGTAAAAAAATTTTCGTAATGAATGATAAATTTGGGGGGGGGGGATATTTTTTAATTTTGGAACTGTGACTTAACAATGGGGGGGGATGAAGGGGTTCCCTCTGAAAATCGTGTGATGCAATTTGTGCCCTAACCATTCATAGCTTTAAGTTTTGAAATCCATTTTTTCAGTGATTCATCTTCCCTACTCATTGAGACTCCCTCATAACCAGCGTCGTAATTAATTTAATACAAACAGGGTTGGTTCCCACTGATCAAAGAAAACCTGAGAAAGTCGGGGAATTTCTCTCTATATTAAAAAAATATGGGAACATTGCTCATCTGGTCCAAAAACCTAGAAAATCATACAGGATCCCTACTGAAAAAAATCTTTACTTTTCCTTTAAAAAAAATCTGCAGAATATCTGCAGTTATTTGAACATCTTCATTCTGAAGAAAATCTTAAGATAATGTTCTTAAGAAAATCTTAAGATTATGTTTTCTTAAGATTTTCTTGAAAATGAAGATGTTCAAATAACTGCAGATATTCTGCAAATTTTTTTTTCTGAAGATTTTCTCCAAAGCATTTAAATCTTCAAATATTCTTCAGAAAGAAATGATCCGCAAACCTGGAATATATTTCAATAAATTCCAGGCTTGGTATATTCTTTCTAAAGAATATTTAAAGATTCAAATATTTTGCAGAAAATATCATGTTTATAAAATAAGATTCTGTAAAAGCAATATATTTTGAAGAAAATTTGAAGATTTTGATCATTCTGAAAAATGTCTTTATAATTGTCTTCAATATTTCTGCAGATTATATAAAGATACAACAGGTCTTTAAAATGTCTGTGAATTGTCTTCAAAAATTCTGAAGACAGTTTAAAGATACAATATGTCTTTAAAATGTCTGCAAATTTTCTTCAAAACTTCTGAAGACAATTTAAAGGTAGTGGTGAAACTGCTAAAAAACTTAAGAATTTCTGTAGAAAGTGGCTTTTTCTGAAGAAAATCTTCAGATTATTTTTAGTGGGGAAGGTTGGTACTTACGTATTATCCTGTCGACCGTGACGCTGAATCCGAAAACGTTATCAAAGCCCATTGACTGTTAACAATTTTTAATTACAAGACATTAAAATTAACAATTTTTAATGTCTTGTGACAATTTTGGCTCTAGAAAGTGACAAAAAATAGACAATTTATTAAAAAAAAATTCTGTTCATAAAAGCAAGGATATCCTAAAGATGCTGTGTATTATTTGACCAAAAAATCTGACCTGGAAAAGTCAGGGAATTTTATTTCTGAAATTGAGTGGGAACACTGTACAAAGTTATGAAAGGTTTCAAATTTACAGGAACTTTTTAGCTAATATACTGTAAATTATCTTAAAGGCATGTTAAGCAGGGGTTCATCTAGAAAGGAAATTCTAAATCTTCAAAAAAAGGACCCTTCACGAAAGGGCAAGGATCAAAAGTAGTTTTGTTTTCTGAATGTGTTTATCTTTTAGGAACTTCCCTGTTCCCAACTGCCTAGCAAAAAAATACAGACAATAATATGTAGGGATCTAAAAAATCGTTCGATTCGATTCCGGAATCGATTCCTGAGGTTCGATTCTTTCGATTCCAGGATTCGATTCCTGAGGTTCGATTCCAAACTGGAATCGATTCCTGAGGTTCGATTCCAAACTGGAATCGATTCCTGAGGTTCGATTCCAACCTGGAATCGATTCCTTAGGGCCAGAATCGAAAAAGTAGAATCGGAAGAAAAAAAAATTCCAAATTGAAACTGTCACTGTTTCCGTGTCTCCTTCAAGGTCGATCCCCGAATTCTCTCAGCTCTCCCCCCAATCAATGGGTTTTTTAGGGCCACCGTAAAGTTTTATTACATCCAGTGCTTGAATGTAATAAAACAATTTGCGGCCGGACCACCAGCAGCTTATCTCCCCTATCTCCCTCAATCTCTTTGTATCTCCCCTCGCACTCGCACCTGAGAACTGTCGAAAATTTACCACATGAAGACGCCGGTGCCATAAACTCAGGTTTCTTCTTGGAGATAATTGTTTTATTACATCCAAGTTTTATTACATCCAGAAAGTCTACGGTGGCCCTTAACCTCGCGGAGAGGAAGGGGGGTCAGGGGTCAACCGGGGGACTGAGCACTGGAAGCTTGTTTTTCTTGTTTTTTGACTGAATGTAGGGAGCGGGTTGAAGTGCAAGTGAGAGAGAGGGCCACCGTAGACTTTCTGGATGTAATAAAACTTGGATGTAATAAAACAATTATCTCCAAGAAGAAACCTGAGTTTATGGCGCCGGCGTCTTCATGTGGTAAATTTTCGACAGTTCTCAGGTGCGAGTGCGAGGGGAGATACAAAGAGATTGAGGGAGATAGGGGAGATAAGCTGCTGGTGGTCCGGCCGCAAATTGTTTTATTACATTCAAGCACTGGATGTAATAAAACTTTACGGTGGCCCAGAATCAAATCAGAGAGCGCGTTTTCGTTTCGGCAGGCAGGAATCGAGTAAAGTTCATCTTATTAAAACTTCAATTATACTAATGGGATGGAATCGAAAGGAATTTCCAATATCAAATGATTAATTCACATAAGTCATTACTCCCAGAAATCGAAAGAATTAGAAAAAAATCCTGAACTAAAAATTAAATTTTGAAATAGTTCCGGTTTTTTTTAGTTTCATGGAATCGAAAGAATTTCTCCTTGGAATCGAAAGAATCGGGAAAAAAATCCTGAACGCAAAATTAAGTTTTTGAAATTGCTCCATTTTTTTGCGAGAATGAGAGCGGCTCGAAAAGGGGCACTGCGAGAAACCGGAAAAAATACTCGCTCAGATGGTGGCAGCGGTTTCTCAGTAGAGATTATTCACAAGTCAAGTTTATCGCTATGTTATCGGGGATGTGATTTTTGGCCGTAAATTCGGCGAGGTCACTTTGTTGGGGGGGGGGGGGGTGATCACCCCAATCACCCCCCCCGTGGATCCGCCACTGAGGGGATCTTGAGTGATACTTTTTAGAAAATCCCCAACATTTTGACATTTTTCTCAAAAGGTAAAGGGGATGGTCTGTGTGTGGAAACGTGCGCTTAGAGCCGTCCTGGATCCGCGTCTGAAATGTGTGGTAATTTCATTCGATTTAAAGTCATTGTCCCTTTTCCATTTCCTAATTTAATCCATTTTCATGCTGGGTCTAGTGTTGCAAAGGCTGGAAAAAACCCGGTTTAAACCCGGGAATAAACCGGGTTTTTTGGGAAGGGAATTTTGAAAATTTCCGGGAGTTTTCGGGAATTTTGACCTTTGACACAGGAGAAGGAAAAACATCTCATCTTGGTTAAGAAATCTTATTTATTTTGAAATTAATAAGTAGTTATAACATTATTAATAATATGACAAACATTAATAAGTTTAAAAATAACAAGTGTTTTTAAAAGAAATGAAAATTTTAACCTTAAGCCTAAAGATGGCCGTCTTTGTTTATGTTCAAAACTTCCTCAAAATTCCCAAAAATTCCGGGTTTATTCCCCAAAATTCCCCGGTTTTTACCCATGTTTCAAAAACTGGGAATTTTGCATCTCCAGAGGCTTGTTTCTTGCTGGACAAATTCATTAGTCATCCATAATGTTCCCGTAATCGTTTCCTCCATTCAAGCAGGTGTTGTTTGAGAGTTAGTATCTTTTTCGGAGGTTTGCAGTGCTAAAAACGAAAACACACCCAGACATCTGGAATTCATTTCCGGTGCTTTCGGTGCAGGTGGATCCTGATGAAAGGAATTATATATTCATTGGGTTTCAAAATTTCGTCTTTGTCACACTGTTTTTGTTGTACTGCATTGTTTTTATTAGCTATCCTTTTGATTTAGGAGGTTTGAAGGTTTGGCTAATTAAGTTTCCTATTCAAGGTTTTTTTTTACAGGTGTTCATAAGAGTAATAAGAAATTTCATCTGCCTAAATTTGCACTCTAATTTTTTTTGTTGTGATACTTTTATTCATATCGTCTAAAAATCAATCACTTAGATTGTAGAATGGGTTTGTTTATTTATTCAGTTTATTTTTGCACATACGGATTGATTCTTTTGCTCAAATTCTTTTTAATGTTTTTTTTTCATCTTGTGGTTACTGGGTCATTTACAAGTACATTACATTAAGTGGTTTAGGGTATTTTCGTCCCCGAAAAAATTATCGATTACTTCCTCCAGTGTTACCAGTAACATCGACATCCTATGAATATGTTTATGCGCATGCTCCGGATCTTAGCGATCTCGGACACGATTCTAGGTATCACTACTGTCTCTAATCAGCACAAATGTTAAGAGTGACCGCAATTAAAAAATCTGCGTAGAAGTGACAATGCCTCGTCAAGAGGAATCTAGAATCGTAATTTTATTTTTTTTTTAATTAATTTAAAAAGGGTTTTATATTACACGCCTGCACGTGCAAGACTTTTTTCTGGGCTCATTTTCAGTGCTGATTACAGATATTACATCAAACCTGTGGTTTGAAAGATTTTAAAATTTTAATTTTTTAAAAATTGATTTAAAAAGGGTTTAATACTATCCTCCTGCACTTACAAGACTTTTTCCTGGGCTGCTTTTCAGTTCTGATTACAGATATTTCATCAAAACTGTGGTTTGAAAGATTTTAAAATTTTAAATTTTTTAAAATTGATTTAAAAAGGGTTTCATACCACCCTCCTGCACTTGCAAGACTTTTTTCTGGGCTCATTTTCAGTACTGATTACAGATATTTCATCAAAACTGTGGTTTGAAAGATTTTAAAATTTTAAATTTTTTAAATTGATTTAAAAAGGGTTTAATACTATCCTCCTGCACTTGCAAGAATTTTTTCTGGGCTCATTTTCAGTGCTGATTACAAATATTTCATCAAAACTGTGGTTTTTAAAATTTAAAATTTTTTTTAAATTGATTTAAAAAGGGTTTAATACTAACCTCCTGCACTTGCAAGACTTTTTTCTGGGCTCATTTTCAGTACTGATTACAGATATTTCATCAAAATTGTGGTTTGAAAGATTTTAAAATTTTAAATTTTTTTAAATTGATTTAAAAATGGTTTAATACTACCCTCCTGCACTTGCAAGACTTTTTTCTGGGCAGCTTTTAAGTAGTGCTGATTACAGATATTTTATCAGAACTGTGGTTTGAAAGATTTTAAAATTTTAAATTTTTTAAATTGATTTAAAAAGGGTTTAATACTACCCTCCTGCACTTGCAAGACTTTTTTCTGGGCTGCTTTTAAGTGTTGATTAAGATATTTCATCAAAATTGTGGTTTGAAAGATTTTAAAATTTTAAATTTTTTTAAATTGATTTAAAAAGGGTTTAATACTACCCTCCTGCACGTGTAAAACTTTTTTCTGGGCTGCTTTTCATTGCTGTTTACAGATATTTCATCTAAACTGTGGTTTGAAAGATTTTAAAATTTAAAATTTTTTTAAATTGATTTAAAAAGGGTTTAATACTACCCTCCTGCACTTGCAAGAGTTTTTTCTGGGCTGCTTTTTAGTGCTGATTACAGATATTTCATCAAAATTGTGGTTTGAAAGATTTTAAAATTTTAATTTTTTTTAAATTGATTTAAAAAGGGTTTAATACTACCCTCCTGCACTTGCAAGAGTTTTTTTCTGGGCTGCTTTTCAGTGCTGATTACAGATATTTCATCAAAACTGTGGTTTGAAAGATTTTAAAAGTAAAATTTTTTTAAATTGATTTAAAAAAAATTTAAAATCTTTCAAACCACTGTATTGATGAAATATCTGTTATCAGCACTGAAAAACAGCCCAGAAAAAAGTTTTACACGTGCAGGAGGGTAATATTCAACCCTTTTTAAATCAATTTAAAAAAATTTGAAATTTTAAAATCTTTGAAACCACAATTTTGATGAAATATCTTAATCAGCACTTAAAAGCAGCCCAGATAAAAGTCTTGCAAGTGCAGGAGGGTAGTATTAAACCCTTTTTAAATCAATTTAAAAAAATTTAAAATTTTAAAATCTTTCAAACCACAGTTTAGATGAAATATCTGTAAACAGCAATGAAAAGCAGCCCAGAAAAAAGTTTTACACGTGCAGGAGGGTAGTATTAAACCCTTTTTAAATCAATTTAAAAAAATTTAAAATTTTAAAATCTTTCAAACCACAGTTTAGATGAAATATCTGTAAACAGCAATGAAAAGCAGCCCAGATAAAACTCTTGCAAGTGCAGGAGGGTAGTATTAAACCCTTTTTAAATGAATTTTAAAAAATTTTAAATTTTAAAATCTTTCAAACCACAGTTCTGATAAAATATCTGTAATCAGCACTTAAAAGCAGCCCAGAAAAAAGTCTTGCAAGTGCAGGAGGGTAGTAAAAAACCCTTTTTAAATCAATTTTAAAAAATTTAAAATTTTAAAATCATTCAAACCACAGTTTAGATGAAATATCTTAATCAGCACTTAAAAGCAGCCCAGAAAAGAGTCTTGCAAGTGCAGGAGGGTAGTATTAAACCCTTTTTAAATCAATTTAAAAAAATTTAAAATTTTAAAATCTTTCAAACCACAGTTCTGATAAAATATCTGTAATCAGCACTTAAAAGCAGCCCAGAAAAAAGTCTTGCAAGTGCAGGAGGGTAGTATAAACCCTTTTTAAATCAATTTTAAAAAATTTAAAATTTTAAAATCTTTCAAACCACAGTTTAGATAAATATATGTAATCAGCACTGAAAATCAGCCCAGAAAAAAGTCTTGCACACGCAGGAGTGTAGTATAAAACCCTTTTTAAATCAATTAGAAAAAATAAAATTACAAATCCAGATTCCTCTTGACGAGGCATTGTCACTACTACGCAGTTTTTACAATTGCGGTCACTCTTAACATTTGTGCTGATTAGAGACAGTAGTGATACCTAGAATCGTGTCCGAGATCGCTAAGATCCGGAGCATGCGCATAAACATATTCATAGGATGTCGATGTTACTGGTAACACTGAAGGAAGTAATCGATAATTTTTTCGGGGACGAAATGTCCGGGGACCAAATGTCCGGGGACGAAAATACCCTAAACCGTGCAAAATTCAGCACTTAAAAGCAGCCCAGAAAAAAGTCTTGCAAGTGCAGGAGGGTAGTATTAAAACCTTTTTAAATCAATTTAAAAAAAATTAAAATTTTAAAATCTTTCAAACCACAGTTCTGATAAAATATCTGTAATCAGCACTTAAAAGCAGCCCAGAAAAAAGTCTTGCAAGTGCAGGAGGGTAGTTTTAAACCCTTTTTAAATCAATTTAAAAAAATTTAAAATTTTAAAATCTTTTAAACCACAGTTTTGATAAAATATCTGTAATCAGCACTTAAAAGGAGCCCAGAAAAAAGTCTTGCAAGTGCAGGAGGGTAGTATTAAACCCTTTTTAAATCAATTAAAAAAAATTTAAAATTTTAAAATCTTTCAAACCACAATTTTGATGAAATATCTGTAATCTGCACTGAAAATCAGCCCAGAAAAAAGTTTTACACGTGCAGGAGGGTAGTATGAAACCCTTTTTAAATGAATTTAAAAAAATTTAAAATTTTAAAATCTTTCAAACCACAGTTTTGATGAAATATCTGTAATCAGCACTAAAAAGCAGCCCAGAAAAAACTCTTGCTAGTGCAAGAGGGTTAGTATTAAACCCTTTTTAAATCAATTTAAAAAAATTTAAAATTTTAAAATCCTTCAAACTTCAGTTTTGATTAAATATCTGTAATCAGCACTAAAAAGCAGCCCAGAAAAAACTCTTGCTAGTGCAAGAGGGTTAGTATTAAACCCTTTTTAAATCAATTTAAAAAAATTTAAAATTTTAAAATCCTTCAAACTTCAGTTTTGATTAAATATCTGTAATCAGCACTAAAAAGCAGCCCAGAAAAAACTCTTGCTAGTGCAAGAGGGTTAGTATTAAACCCTTTTTAAATCAATTTAAAAAAATTTAAAATTTTAAAATCTTTCAAACCACAGTTTTGATGAAATATCTGTAATCAGCACTAAAAAGCAGCCCAGAAAAAAGTCTTGCAAGTGCAGGAGGGTAGTATTAAACCCTTTTTAAATGAATTTTAAAAAAAATTAAAATTTTAAAATCTTTCAAACCACAGTTTTGATGAAATATCTGTAATCAACACTGTAAAGCAGCCCAGAAAAAACTCTTTGCAAGTGCAGGAGGGTAGTATTTAACCCTTTTTAAATAAATTAAAAAAAAATTAAAATTTTAAAATCTTTCAAACCACAGTTTTGATGAAATATCTGTAATCAGCACTAAAAAGCAGCCCAGAAAAAACTCTTGCAAGTTCAGGAGGGTAGTATTAAACCCTTTTTAAATGAATTTAAAATAAAATAAAATTTTAAAATCTTTCAAACCACAGTTTTGATGAAATATCTGTAATCAGCACTAAAAAGCAGCCCAGAAAAAACTCTTGCAAGTGCAGGAGGGTAGTATTAAACCCTTTTTAAATCAATTTAAAAAATTTAAAATTTTAAAATCTTTCAAACCACAATTTTGATGAAATATCTGTAATCAGCACTAAAAAGCAGCCCAGAAAAAACTCTTGCAAGTGCAGGAGGGTAGTATTAAACCCTTTTTAAATCAATTTAAAAAATTTAAAATTTTAAAATCTTTCAAACCACAGTTTTGATGAAATATCTGTAATCAGCACTAAAAAGCAGCCCAGAAAAAACTCTTGCAAGTTCAGGAGGGTAGTATTAAACCCTTTTTAAATGAATTTAAAAAAAAATAAAATTTTAAAATCTTTCAAACCACAGTTTTGATGAAATATCTGTAATCAGCACTAAAAAGCAGCCCAGAAAAAACTCTTGCAAGTGCAGGAGGGTAGTATTAAACCCTTTTTAAATCAATTTAAAAAAATTTAAAATTTTAAAATCTTTCAAACCACAGTTTTGATGAAATATCTGTAATCAGCACTAAAAAGCAGCCCAGAAAAAAGTCTTGCAAGTGCAGGAGGGTAGTATTAAACCCTTTTTAAATGAATTTTAAAAAAAATTAAAATTTTAAAATCTTTCAAACCACAGTTTTGATGAAATATCTGTAATCAACACTGTAAAGCAGCCCAGAAAAAACTCTTTGCAAGTGCAGGAGGGTAGTATTTAACCCTTTTTAAATAAATTAAAAAAAAATTAAAATTTTAAAATCTTTCAAACCACAGTTTTGATGAAATATCTGTAATCAGCACTAAAAAGCAGCCCAGAAAAAACTCTTGCAAGTTCAGGAGGGTAGTATTAAACCCTTTTTAAATGAATTTAAAAAAAAATAAAATTATAAAATCTTTCAAACCACAGTTTTGATGAAATATCTGTAATCAGCACTAAAAAGCAGCCCAGAAAAAACTCTTGCAAGTGCAGGAGGGTAGTATTAAACCCTTTTTAAATCAATTTAAAAAATTTAAAATTTTAAAATCTTTCAAACCACAATTTTGATGAAATATCTGTAATCAGCACTGAAAATCAGCCCAGAAAAAAGTCTTGCAAGTGCAGGAGGGTGGTATTAAACCCTTTTTTAATCAATTTTAAAAAAATTAAAATTTTAAAATCTTTCAAACCACAGAAAAAAGTCTTGCACGTGCAGGAGTGTAGTGTATAACCCTTTTTAAATCAATTAGAAAAAATAAAATTACAAATCTAGATTCCTCTTGACGAGGCATTGTCACTACTACGCAGTTTTTACAATTGCGGTCACTCTTAACATTTGTGCTGATTAGAGACAGTAGTGATACCTAGACTAGAATCGTGTCCGAGATCGCTAAGATCCGGAACATGCGCATAAACATATTCATAGGATGTCGATGTTACTGGTAACACTGGAGGAACTAGTCGATAATTTTTCGGGGACGAAAACGATGTATCCCACATTAAGTACATTACATTTACGCTACGAGGAGTTCATTTTTATCTTGGCATGGCGTTTCACTGTTTATCCAGGTGGTTTTCGTAAAAACTCCAAAATTGGCTTGAATGTAATTTCTTTTTTGTTGTGTTTCTCTTAATTTTTTTTCATTAACAGTGGACTGTGGATTGTTTTCTTTGTTCCATTTTTATGTTTTTGGTCCATTTTCATAGTTTCTTCTGTGAAACTTTTTTTTCCCTTAATCTTAATTTAATTTTTCTTGCCATCCATAATCAGTTTCTTCAGTGATTTTTTCCCCATATTTTTGAAATACGGTATGGTGGTTTCGCTTCAAGTAATTTTAATGGTTTTATTTTATTTTTTCTTCATTGTATATGGGGGGGATTTTATTTAAACATGACTTGTGTCCTACTATTTTTAAATCCAGGTTTGCATATGACAGGAATACAAGACATTATTTTTGTCTTCATATGTAGATTTCGTTTGAATTTTATGTTTTTGTTTGTCATGTTGTACAACTTAAAAACTTATCTTACTATGAAATATACATTATATGCTTTTCCCTTCGGTTCCATTTTTGTACGAGTTGTATTTTGTGACACGTACTTTTTAGGTTCGATTTCTATAGTTTCTTTGTAAAACTTTTTTCCACATTCTTTTTCCTAAAATATGGTTAAGAAATGTGAATTGATGATTCAAATGATATGATGAATAGATTCAAACTTAGCATAGTGCTATTTATAACTTCATTTTTGCGAATTTCTTGCCTTTTAATGCTTTATGACAAAAAACATCTGCTCGTACGGTTAAAAATATGAAATATGCTTTAAATATTTTAGCATACTAAAGAATGAATAAAAAAAACAAAGAAAAAACGTGAATGTCTATTCGCTCATCTGCCGAAAACTGTATCCAAACGAAGATCTTTCAAATCAGTATCTTTCCAATACAAAGGAGCACGTGTCTCACTGATTGAAAAACCGTACCGAGGGCATATACGAGGTAAATAAAAAAGACAGCTGGCGCATCAGCTGTCATTTCCTTCTTCCAAGGGCTAGAACCTAGAACCATCATAACAACCTACCACCTGCGAGGGAGAAAAAAAAAGAAAAACCTGCCGAATGGTGTGGGATTCCAGATTTCCGAATAAAGGGTTCATTACGGTATTGCGGAAAAATGAATGCGGAATGGTGAAATTAGTCTCCTTCTTTTTGAGAGGAGAAAGAATTGATCACGTGATCTGTTCGTTCTAAATTGGAATGGACGATGCATTTTCGGAGATGATGTTTTCTGTAGAAAAAAAGAGCTCCTACAGATGTTTTCTGTAGGAGCTGATATTCTCTTGTGGAAAAGCAGCAGTGATGAAAGGAAAGGATTAATAAACACCTGCCTGTTGGTTGAATTAATTGCGTAGTGGTGTTTACTGTTCCGAATACTGTTTAATTAGTTTTCTTCCTGGGACGTTTTTGAGGGAGGAGAAGATGAAATACGATAGTTTTGGATCGCTTGTGCGGTTTGCATAAAAATTCATCGGAGTTCTTTGCAGTATGCGATCTACCTAAATACGATCAAAATATCCAAGCAAATATGAGTAGATCGTGAAGGAAGGTATTCTGGAAACTTGGTCTAATGAGCGCAATATTTCGTAAAAAAAAAGGTAAATTAACTAAGAGATATTTCCCAAGTATAAAGCATGTTGAATCTACTTGAAGCATTTCTACGCCAATTTTGAAATCACATAATTGATGGACATGGTAACAATATCTATACAGGGTGATTCAGCTAAGTGTTTCACAACTTCTAGGGGAGGTAGGGTACATCAAGACGAACAAGAATTGAGGTAGGTTACGGGGTCGCAAGTGGGGTCTAAAGGGTTAAAATCACGGGTGAAAATTAGCAAAAAACCTCGCATATCTGGGCAGAAAGAGATACAATTGTTCGATTCCGATATTTTTTACATTCAACCAATTCAAATTTTTCATGTAAAAACGAGATGCAAGTGTTTATTCTAATCAAAAACAGACCAATAATTGAATGAGGCATGCGTTGTAGGTAGATTAAAGTTACAACTGTCCCTTGGTCAGATTTTAGTTCTTTGCGCCATATAACTCCAACCAACCAAACAACCAACAAAACTCTAGTATTAAGATGTTTTTGTCGTGACACATTCTAACTACAGTCTATCAACTTACAAAGCATGCCTGTTTCATTTATTGGTCTGTTTTTGATTAGAATAAACACTTTCATCTCGTTTTTACATGAAAAATTTGAATTGGTTGAATGCAAAAAATGTCGGAATCGAACAATTGTATCTCTTTCTGCCCAGATAAGCGAGTTTTTTTGCGAATTTTCACCCTTGATTTTAACCCCTTAGACCCCACTTGCGACCCCCTAACCTATACCGATTCTTGTTCGTCTTGATGTACCCTACCTCCCCTAGAAATCACCCTGTATAAATAGATGCATATTTTTCACCCTGTGCTTTGGTGGAGATGTTAATCATGATGGTTATAATTACCCTTCCCCAGAAAAAATATATCAAAGTCTCCATTGAGGAAAATAAACAATCTGGTCAGCATCTTTTACAGAACTGATTTCAAATAAAAATTTATTTATATTGTTCGTTTTTATAGAAAAAAAAAACATGCAATTATCTTCATTGTAATTATTCACATAACTTTTTATGCTTCAAAACTTTTTTCTTGTAACTTTCTGATGGTGAAGGATGTTAAAAGCAATTAAAGGTTGATGCATATTAAGGCATCAGGCATGAAGTAATAGACGACATTAGTCATTACGTCACTTGCTTGTTTGGAAACGTTGATTCCATCAGTGATTGGTTCCGTACGGATTTACTTCCAATCACGGAACCAATCACGGATAGAATCAACGTTTCCAAACAAGCAAGTGACGTAATGACTAATGTCGTCTATTACTTCATGCCTGATGCCTTAATATGCATCAACCTTTAACTTGCTTGTTTGGAAACGTTGATTCCATCAGTGATTGGTTCCGTACGGATCCGTACGGATTTACTTCCAATCACGGAACCAATCACGGATAGAATCAACGTTTCCAAACAAGCAAGTGACGTCACACTAATGTCGTCTATTGGTATTCAGGTTTTTGGCATTGTTTTTTTGGTGGGTTATAAATACAGTCGACTCCGCTTATCGTGATCACGGTTAATCAATCGGATAATGTTGACCGATCACTCCTATTTAACTTACAGCACATAATGTATCGTTTTATGTTATCAAAAACTGGTTGAAATCCCCTAAAAACCTCCCTTTTCCCATTTGAAGGCCAATTGTAGTCCATAATCATACAAAATGAGTCATTAACTAGTTAGTGTTCCACTCCCATTTTAAAGTTGCAAAATGCATCATACTATAGGTATGTTTGAAATACCAGGCATACTAGGTTAAGGTTTTGAAAACTTCAATTATGGCTACACATAGCTGTGATTCTAACGCAAAACTCAAATTACACTGTTTGAGACTTTCTATACTCGACTGCAACGTTTCTTGAACGTCCGTCACAAATGCGGAAGGAGAAATCGGTAAACACAGAGCCTGTTGGGTTGGTAGGAGGAGGATTGAAAAGGCACTGTACGTATAGTGTTTTCAGGTGACGTCACAACCGGTTATTTTCTTTTAACTGTTGCTAAGGCCGATGTTTATCTGTTGCTAAGGCGGTTTTTAGGTATGGGGTCACGTGATTGCAAATGCTCCAATAGAGGAATTCCACGGCCAGTCATTTTCTGTAACTGTTTACCTCTGTAGGGCAAAAAACTGTAACATTTTCTGTTGCCAAGGCCGTTGTTAGGTCCGAGTCATGTGATTGAAAATGCTCTATATACATGGGTTTAACGAAGTATGAATGTTTTCCTATTAAAACAGTTCCTGTTTTTAAATTGACGTTCTTCATTTCACTCAAAATTCAGACACCGCGATGGGAACTAGTACTTTGTTTGTTAGTGACGTCGTAGGGTCAACTTAAGTTGCCGTCTAGTATAGGTATGTTTGAAAATACCACAGGCATACTAGGTTAAGGTTTTGAAAACCTCAATTATGACTACACATAGCTGTGATTCTAATGCCAAACACTATAGTTACGCTGTTTGAGACTCTTAGAATCAAATCGCTTGTTATTGTTATCATTTTACTCTTGGACAAGTGTGATCACATTAAGCAGAGTCGACTGTACTTTCTTTTGTGGGGGGGGGGTGTTTAATCTTTGCACAGTTGGTATGTTTTTCTGTATTTCATAGTGTTTGTCTTGTTTTTAGTCTGTCGTTAGCATGGGCGGATGTAAGGGGGACCATAGGGGGGTAATGCCCTCCCACCTTTTTGAGAAAATTCCGTTTGTGTAAGGGAAAGTCATGTTTCCATCAGGGAAAGTCATGTTTCCATCAGGGACAGCTTGCTCCCCCCCCCAGGGTCCACCATCTAAATCCGCCCATAGCCTCTGGATCTTCGGGTCACAGGGGTGCCAGTTTTCCTTTCGGCCCCCTACAGAAAAGATCCAACAGTTTGTCACCTTAACATCAACTATCTCCGAGTTCGTTAAACTTCGCGAATCCCGATCATTGGGCGATCATATCGTTGGAGAAGCTCATTTGATTGGCCGGCATCGTCGAGCTGGAAAAATCAAAACCAATCAAATGAGTTTCTCAAAGATCCGATCGCTAAGGATCCCGAAGTTTGCCGAACTCGGAGATAGTTAAGGTGAGGAACTGTCCTGATGAAAAGAGTGAGAACTGGATGGATCCGCCTAAGGGTGACCCCTGAAGAAGTCCTTGGGCGGTTTCCAGGTTTTAATTTAATTTCATTATGTTTTATAGTTGCTGCACTTAGCGCACTATTTACATTATGATTAATTTAATCTAGTGTTATTTTATTAAATTTAAAAAAAATATATTTTATTATACTTTTCAACATGAATTGATGCAGGAAAAATGAAATATAGTGCCTCTGTCAAACATTGAATTTCCAGTGCTGCTCACTCTACCTCAGTGGTTCCCAAACTATTTTGCTCGTGGAACCCCCCAATTTGTTGCCAATGATCCCTGAATATTTTTTAATCAACGACTTTTCAAAATTTAATATTAAATGAAACAAGCCAACTTAAAATGTTAAAAAAAGTTTTGATTAAGCGAGTTCCAAGAACCATCAGGGGGTTTGGGGGTCCCCCCCAGAAAATTTTTGGAAATTTGACTATAAAAAGAGGGGTTTAACTTGTTTTGGTACACCTAATCCGAATTTCGGACATACATTTTTAAGAATTTAATTTTTTTTATTTGAATTTGCATTTTGATGAACTTAATATAAAAAAGCACCATTCTTATTTTCTTTAAGGAAATAGAATTTATCACGCGGAACCCCTAAATTTTTTAGTGGAACCCTCTTTGGGAACCACTGCTCTCAGGGCCGTAACCAGACTTTTGTTTCGGGGGGGGTTTTGACTCCAATATTTTCTGAGGTATCTCCTTACGGGTACTTATTTATACGTTAAGTTTTAGATGGCAACAATGGATTGAAATTTTGATGCACTAAATTTTAAAATTGTATAAACAATATGAATTCCAAGTAAAAGGGGGGTCTGGGAGTCCCCCCCAGAAAAATTTTGGGAAATTTGCCCCTCAAAAGAGTGTTTTAGCTCATTTTGAGACCCTTTAGATTACACCCAAAGAGCAACAGTCATTGTAAGCGGCCGAATTTTCAATGTAAAAAGAAGGTATATTGTAATAAATGGCAAAATGCTGAGGGGGGTTTTGGGTTTCTACTCCAGAAAAATTTTTGAATTTTTCCCTTAAAGTGGCATTTTAACTCATTTTGAGACACTAGGTTACATCAGAGAGAATTACTCCTTGAAAATCACACAAGTTTGAAGGAAAAACCGTACTTAATAGATTTCAAAATTTTGAGGGGGTTTGGGGGTCCTCCCCCAGAAAAATTTTGGAAATTTTACCCTTAAGCATAGGGTTTTGACTCATTTTGAGACCCTTTGGGTTATACCCGAAGAGGATTGCTCCTTGTGAGACATAATTTTCAAGAAAAATAGCAGTATAAAAATTGATGTCAAAATTTCGGGGGGGGTTTCAACCCCTAAACCCCCCCCCCTTGGATACGGCCCTGACTGCTCTACCTTATACAGAAATTTGAAAATAACCTTTTGGACTCTGTTAGGATTTTTCCTCTGTGGTGTAGGCTTTCCTGCAACAGGGGATGAGGAACAACAAGAGCATGTTTCTGATTAATTTTTGAGTTTAATTTTGTCGAATCTATTTCTCTTGGTCGTGCTGTTTGTGTTTTGTAGCAGTTCCCGGCAACTTCCAAGAGAGTTGAACACTGAGGGAGGTTTCTCCAGACGAGGTAAATCATTCGGTGAGTGACAATTTTTTTTATTCGAAGTGGTTATTTCCACGACAGTTGAAGCGTGTTTTATAACATTAACTATTATTGTGTTATTGAACAATTTTGGCATCAGTACCGATGGCCTAGTGGTAGAGTGTGTGTTTGGTAACCTCCCCGGTTAGATTCCTGGCTGCTACTTTTAAGTATTTTGCTTTAACTAGTAATTTTTCAGAAGTAGCGAGATTAGTTTGAGTATAGTTGTTACTTTCGTGGAAATAAACACAGCTAATGTATTAAATATACTCCTTTGCGCATATAATAAAAAATTTTCCGACCAATTATCTCTTTTAGAGAATTCATCATGGGCGTAGCCAGGGGGAGGCAGGGAGGGGTAGCTTCCCCCCCCCCTAAATTCTCAGTTTGTTTAATTTTTTTTTGAAAAACTTTATTAAAGCAATAGTACATAATTTTCCTTGAAAATTGTGTGGCTTACAAGAATCGGTTCTGTTCGGCCCAAAGAGTCTCAAAATGAGCTAAAACACTACTTTGTGGGGCGAATTTTAAAAAAATTCTGGGGGAGGACCCCCCAGACCCTCCATTTTTAAGCTCACACTCATATTACCCATATTTTTACGTTAGGTGTGCAAAAGTTCAAATCCTTTGTATAAGTATCCTAAAATTTAGCGTGTAAAAGTACTCGTACCCTACTCGTAAAAGTACACTAGTCACTAGTCACTAGTATTCACATCAAGAGCAAATTTAAGTATCCTTGCACCCCCCCTAACATGAAACCTGGCTGCGCCCATGGAATTCATAATAACGAATTTTTAAACCTCTTTGCGTCCTCCAAGGTGCACCACTAGTAGCCTTTGAAAACTTTCAATAGTGGCATGAAAATGATAAATTTTATTTTGAAAACGGCAAAAATAACATTAATTAACGAAAAAGCTAATATGTTTAAAAATCTTAAATTCCACATCAAACGTATTTTACATTCAAAAATTTTCACTGACTTCCCCATTTTTGTCACTGATTTCCTTCCATGTACTTTTTTTAGTACACCAGTTTCTAAATAATACTTTAAGTTCTTAAATTTTCTATTTCTTTTAATAAAAACAATTGTTTTACTGGTGAGTGGTTTGGGGTATCTCTGGACATTTCTCAAGGTTCCCCACTTGACACTTTGGATATTAAACTTAATTTCTCTTTTAGGTTTAACAAAACATTTTCTTTTCTAAACTATTAATAGATACAATTATTTTAATTTCAATATAATTATAAAAACATAAATGAAGACTGGACTTCAAAAACGAGCTAAGTGCCAAAAAGTAAATTCCCCGTATTTCATCATTTTAAATTTGATTCTCCATAGTCATCTTTCACACATAAGTCATCTTTCAGGCTTTTTTGAACTAACTAATCATCATAGTCGGGGGGGGCACTTAGCTGGTTTTATAGGGTGTTGGTGATGGCACTTAGATATGCTTTTCGGGTCTAACTCATTTTTTTTAGTTTTGGCTGAAGTCCAGTCTTCAAATGTTCATTAAAAAATCTGCAACTTCAAATGATTTTGTAATTTTGCACCACACAAAACAAGAAAACTGATGTAAATAATTATCCAGCCGCACCAAAGATTCCAAAACACGTTGAAGAGTAGATTTTAGTTTCTTTTTTTTTACCTAAAGATCATAATTATATGAAATTGCGTCTCAAAAGTTGAGTGTCCCAAGTTGTGTCCCGTACTATGTCTACAGTAATAGTTTTTAACTCCTCTGAGAGAGTTTATCACTCCTTGAAAATCGGAATTACTCTTTAAAAAACTAGACAGGAGTATTTTCACTCTTTCAATTTTTCACAAAGGTTTAGTAGCTTCAGCCACGGCATCCTAATTATCCTACTTTTTTAATTACTAGGGGGCCTGCCCCCTGCTCGCTATCGCTCACCAACCCCCGTAACTGCTTCGCAGTTCTTTAAAGATCGCTTGTTCATCTCAACAATCCAGCACAACCCTCTTCTAGAGACCCTATATATAGAGAGACTGGACAACGGCTCACCGGTATTATCGGTATTTCCGCCATTTTAGTTACAACTTTCCTATACTTTAACATTACGAAATGTTGAAAATCGTGGAAAATGCTGTTAAAAGTTTTGAAAAATACCAAAAGAAGAGTTAAAATGTAAACAAATAAGTTATTAAAAATTTATTTGTTTACTTTCTTTTATAAATATTGCCAAATAAATTCAAAAAACTAAATATTTTATTGTTTAACTGGTTGGCGACTTTATTGGCATCCGCCGTTGGCTACCAAGACTAGTGAACCATCTATTTGGATACGAAATTAAAAATCAAGTAATACAACTAGGAATTGAGACTAGTTTCCTGACTACTAGTCCATAACATTTCTCCTCGAAAAGAGCGATAGCGAGCCAAATGTTGCCTGTAGCAACCCAACAATCATTCACACTCACTTTGATTTTTTAAAATGCTTTTTCTAAGATAAAAATAATTAATAACAAAAAAAAAGAACATCAATTCGTGTTCGGAATGAATTGTTGAAATTTTTGATATAGTTTTCGCTTTGATTTTTGTGCACTAATAAGAGTTTTAGGCGGATGAATTAGCATTACAGTCTATGGAGATCCATGCATTTTGTAACTAAAATGGAGGCGAAAAGTTCATTGTCCAGTCTCTCTATATATAGGGTCTCTACCCTCTTCTCGGCTTATACCTCTTATATCCTCTTGTAATACCGAAAATACCTATCTCTTGCTTATAGAACTGCATTCTGTGGCTTAAAATTATTTAATTCGGATCATTCCCCTAAATTAACAACAAAAATGTTGCTGTAATATATTCCTTTTCTAGCTTATCAATTATTTAATCGAAACGTTAAAAAATATCCAGTCTACTAATAATCAACAACCATTTTGTAGAAAAAACATTGTTGAAAATGAAAGAAATCAGATTCATCATAAAACTCGTTTGTTTCTCTAAGTGAACGGCCACAGAAAGAGAAGAAAAAATTAAAACTTTGAATCTTAGTAACTCTAAAACTAATTAGAATTTTTTGACAAATAAAACGCCAATCTTTTTATAAAAGATAATTGTATGTGTCTTTAAAATATCATAGTTCTACTGCAATTAGTTTTTCTTTTATAATGAAAAAACCGAAAAACCGTAAAAAATTTCGAAACTTTAAAACTTTTTTACTCCAAAACTAATTCGAAATTCAAAAAAGGGGCGACGAGGTGCAAAACTTCATACCTAAGAGTATGCGGCTACAAAAAATCATATTTCTGCTGCGAATAGATTTTGCTGGGGGCGAACTCGCAGCAGAAAAAAATAATATTCAACTTTGACATTAAATAATTCCAGAACTAATTATCTCAATTATTAGCTATTGGAACGAAAAGGACCCTCATACATTTGTCTACAAATGGTCAAAATTTCATAAATTTCCGTTCAACAGTTTTTGCGTAGTGACAGTTCATAATTGTCAAAGTGAAGATTTTCTGAAACAGCGGCGGCAGCGGCGGCGACTGTTACTTTTTTTAATATAGAGAGATGTTTTGTTACAGCCATACTACTTTTTCATTTATGGTTCTGATGCTTAGATAGTTATATTGGAGTAGTTTTAATTTAGCCATAGGAATTTGTTTATTGTTCTGATGCTTAGGGAGTTTGATTGATTGAAACCCAAAATAGCATCCTCATTTTTTTTTACAATTTCATTTTGTCCATTAAAAAGTAAGCGTTTTTAATAGAAATTTTGTCTCTGTATATGTGGGTTATGCTATTTCCGTATTTCACTCCTCATAATTCAATTTCACTCCTCCAAAAAAAATCCTAGGAATTACACTGACAGTAGACATTGTGGGATGGGGTTAGAAGGTTACTTTAACCCCCAATTTTCATCCTTTAACCCAGAGGTTCTCAAACTGTGGGTCGCGAGTCAATTTTAAATGGGTCGCTAAGGTTTTTGATTTATATCAAAACATATATCTTTTTCATGATATCTTAACATGCTGCGTTGGTTTACGTATGAAAATGGCCTGTTAGAAAAAATAGGCAATTTTAATTACTATTAAGAATGGGTTAAATTGTTGAAAATTGACTGTTTAAGTCAGTGGTTCCCAACCGGTGGAACATAAGTGGGCCGTGGAGAGGCTCGGAAGCACACAAAAAAAAATCCTAGGAATTACACTGACAGTAGACATTGTGGGATGGGGTTAGAAGGTTACTTTAACCCCCAATTTTCATCCTTTAACCCAGAGGTTCTCAAACTGTGGGTCGCGAGTCAATTTTAAATGGGTCGCTAAGGTTTTTGATTTATATCAAAACATATATCTTTTTCATGATATCTTAACATGCTGCGTTGGTTTACGTATGAAAATGGCCTGTTAGAAAAAATAGGCAATTTTAATTACTATTAAGAATGGGTTAAATTGTTGAAAATTGACTGTTTAAGTCAGTGGTTCCCAACCGGTGGAACATAAGTGGGCCGTGGAGAGGCTCGGAAGCACACAAAAAAAAATCCTAGGAATTACACTGACAGTAGACATTGTGGGATGGGGTTAGAAGGTTACTTTAACCCCCAATTTTCATCCTTTAACCCAGAGGTTCTCAAACTGTGGGTCGCGAGTCAATTTTAAATGGGTCGCTAAGGTTTTTGATTTATATCAAAACATATATCTTTTTCATGATATCTTAACATGCTGCGTTGGTTTACGTATGAAAATGGCCTGTTAGAAAAAATAGGCAATTTTAATTACTATTAAGAATGGGTTAAATTGTTGAAAATTGACTGTTTAAGTCAGTGGTTCCCAACCGGTGGAACATAAGTGGGCCGTGGAGAGGCTCGGAAGCACACAAAAAAAAATCCTAGGAATTACACTGACAGTAGACATTGTGGGATGGGGTTAGAAGGTTACTTTAACCCCCAATTTTCATCCTTTAACCCAGAGGTTCTCAAACTGTGGGTCGCGAGTCAATTTTAAATGGGTCGCTAAGGTTTTTGATTTATATCAAAACATATATCTTTTTCATGATATCTTAACATGCTGCGTTGGTTTACGTATGAAAATGGCCTGTTAGAAAAAATAGGCAATTTTAATTACTATTAAGAACTAGCTGTTACGACCCGGCAAAGCCGGGTCTTACAGCTAGGCTAGCCTTTTATGCGAGCTTCGCTCGTTACTACTTCAAGTTCCTATTAATTATACATTAAATAAGAAGTTTAACTTTAATAATTTATTATTGTTGAATTAGAAACCAACTTCCCTAAAAGTAACTTTTTAACCTTTATTAAGTAAACCAACTTTCTTGAAAGATATTTATTTAAAAGCTATTATATTATTTTAAATTTAAAATTTTAATTACTTTTATTTATTTATTTTTCTGATTATTGCGAGATGGCATCGAGTCAGTGAGTGACGTGGGCTTTTATATTTTTCTGATGATTATGATTATTATTGCGAGATGGCATCATAGTGTGCGAGCGTTCCAGAATCAGTGAGTCAGTGAGTCAGTGAGTGACGTGGGCTTTTATATGAGAGATGGGTTAAATTGTTGAAAATTGACTGTTTAAGTCAGTGGTTCCCAACCGGTGGAACATAAGTGGGCCGTGGAGAGGCTCGGAAGCACACAAAAAAAAATCCTAGGAATTACACTGACAGTAGACATTGTGGGATGGGGTTAGAAGGTTACTTTAACCCCCAATTTTCATCCTTTAACCCAGAGGTTCTCAAACTGTGGGTCGCGAGTCAATTTTAAATGGGTCGCTAAGGTTTTTGATTTATATCAAAACATATATCTTTTTCATGATATCTTAGCATGCTGCGTTGGTTTACGTATGAAAATGGCCTGTTAGAAAAAATAGGCAATTTTAATTACTATTAAGAATGGGTTAAATTGTTGAAAATTGACTGTTTAAGTCAGTGGTTCCCAACCGGTGGAACATAAGTGGGCCGTGGAGAGGCTCGGAAGCACACAAAAAAAAATCCTAGGAATTACACTGACAGTAGACATTGTGGGATGGGGTTAGAAGGTTACTTTAACCCCCAATTTTCATCCTTTAACCCAGAGGTTCTCAAACTGTGGGTCGCGAGTCAATTTTAAATGGGTCGCTAAGGTTTTTGATTTATATCAAAACATATATCTTTTTCATGATATCTTAGCATGCTGCGTTGGTTTACGTATGAAAATGGCCTGTTAGAAAAAATAGGCAATTTTAATTACTATTAAGAATGGGTTAAATTGTTGAAAATTGACTGTTTAAGTCAGTGGTTCCCAACCGGTGGAACATAAGTGGGCCGTGGAGAGGCTCGGAAGCACACAAAAAAAAATCCTAGGAATTACACTGACAGTAGACATTGTGGGATGGGGTTAGAAGGTTACTTTAACCCCCAATTTTCATCCTTTAACCCAGAGGTTCTCAAACTGTGGGTCGCGAGTCAATTTTAAATGGGTCGCTAAGGTTTTTGATTTATATCAAAACATATATCTTTTTCATGATATCTTAACATGCTGCGTTGGTTTACGTATGAAAATGGCCTGTTAGAAAAAATAGGCAAGTTTAATTACTATTAAGAATGGGTTAAATTGTTGAAAATTGACTGTTTAAGTCAGTGGTTCCAGTGGCGGATTTACCAGCAGGCTGAGTAGGCTAGAGCCTAGGGCGGCAGATTTTTGAGGGGCGGCAGATTTTTGAGAGACGTGACTTTTGAGAGGTTGAGAGATTTTTGAGAGGAATAGACTTCAAAAAGTCTCAAAAGGACTTAAAACACAATTTTGAGGATCAAATTTCAAAATTTTTTTTTGAGGGAGCCCAAACCCCAAACCCCCCTCCACAATTTGGAAGTCTGTTACATAGTGTTTTTCCTTTGGAAATTCTGCCGCTTACAAGAAACGGTTCCCTTTGCGTGTTCCCCAAAGTGGTTTCAAATGAGATAAAACACTAGTTTAAAGGGGAAAGTTTTAAAAAATTTCCTGGGGGAAGACCCCCAGCCCCTTACTTATAATTTTTTTACCTTGAAAATTGTGCGGTTTACAAGGAACTGTTCTCTTCAAATGTTATCCAAAGGGTCTCAAAATCAACTAAATCACTACTTTAATAGGCCAATTTCAAAAAAAAAAAATCTGGAGCTGACCCACAGACCTTGCAGCTAAGATTGTAAAATTTTGACATTATGTGCACACTGTAAAAAAAATCCCGTAAAATTTACGATTTTTAACTGGCAGCTTGGTTGGTTGTGGAAAACCGTAAAATTTACGAAGTAAATCCATAAAAACAACGGTATTTTACCTTGTAAAACAAAAAACATGGATTAAAATGGTTAAACACCATTGTTTTTATGGATTTCCTTCGTAATTTTTACTGTTTTTACAACCAACCCAGCTGCCAGTTTAAAACCGTAAATTTTAAAGGAATTTTTTACAGTGAATAGGCGGCAATTTTTGGTTCAGCCTATAGGCGGCACATTTGGAAATCCGCCACTGAGTGGTTCCCAACCGGTGGAACATAAGTGGGCCGTGGAGAGGCTCGGAAGCACACAATCCTATTAATACTAACATAAATTTGAATAAATTGAACAAGATACGAATATTGTGGGGATAACAGTCACCACTAAATTAATAAACTTTATTAATTAATGCTTCTTATACTTTTATTTCGGAACATTTTTTATTATATTCATTTTGGTAAACTTAATTTCAACAATGAACAGCCCATTGTTACAAAAAAAACAGGTATAGTCCTTGAAATACAAACCCATACTCCAAATTGTACCCTAAAAACAGTACTATGAGAATAAAATATTAAAGTTTTAGCCCAGTCCGCCAATTGGAGTCCTTCTAGGGTGAAGTGGATTTTTTTCAAATTCTTACTTAATTGACTGTCAATTTGTAATGAATAATTGGAATTAAACATGCTTAGCACTAAAATGTTAAGGAGGATAAGCCGTTACAACAGTTTTTTGTTCGATTTAATTATCCTTTTTATTAAGCTTTTAATGGAGAAAATATTAAACAGTGGGTTGTTTTTAAAGGACAGCACTATACTTTCTTGCACTATAAATATTTAATTGTAGTTCTGAAAAAAGTTGGAGAACATTTTGTGGTTTCACAAAGATTTACTTATCTCACAACAAAATTACTAAATCTCGTGAGATGTCGTTGAACGTTTCATAGTTGGATTTCAGAATATTATATATATTCTTAGTTAGGGATAATGAACTTTTTCATCTTGAAATTTTGTGAAGATGAGGATTTTAAGCCACAAAAGGGTGGTCCGTGAAGATTCCAATTTTAGACTTCCGCGGACTTCTCTGAGTTGGGAACCACTAGTTTAAGCTATCCTTCTAACCCCAGCCATTCTGCCACTATTGCCTACTGTAACGGTTTTTATATTTCCCAGTGCTAAGGTCTTAAGTTTCTAAAGTTCTAAGATTTATTTTGGCGTGCTTTTTCAGAATATGGAATAAAATTTGGGTCTTCCATAGAAATAGGTACTCGTTGCGTATAAAGATGGCTTCTTACATAAAAACTGTGAATTGTTATTATTGAGAATGGGTTATAGTTTAAAAACTGGTGGTTAAAATATTCTTTTGACCCAGCCTTTCGCCCACCGGTTTGTTGAATGGGTTGATTGCTCTGAACGCCACATATGGGCATCAGCTGCATTTTGCCCGTGAGGAGCGTGTAATTTCTGACCCTTCTTGCAAGCTGCAAATTGGATATCAACAATGCAGATGTGTCGGACAGCTCAACTGGCTCAACTCTGCCTCACACATTGCAAATGGCCTCATCTTGCCTCTCTCAACATGCTGGGCATGGAACTCGTTCTTTTGAGGGACTGGATAGGGGACAGATTTTCCGATCACTCTTTTGGTCAGGATTCAGGAATGATATTGTTGTTCCAACCTGTAAACGGACATTTTGTTTGTTCCCTCGCCAGACCCCCGTTTTAAAGACTCTCCGAGACAGGGAGACTTGTGCTGCGGCACTTGTAAACCCCTGATCTGCCACAATCAGCAATTACCTCCCTCGGGTCTAACAGCTAAAAAGTATTCTGAAGCTACTTTTGGGGGTTCTCAAGCGGGCTTCACACAAAAGGAGTTGGAAATCCCTTTCATAAACACTGCAGTGTAAACAAAATTATCGTAAATCAACGTTTTTAAACTGGTAGCTGGGTTGGTTGTGGGAAACCGTAAAAATTTCAGAGTAAATCCGTAAAAACGACTGCCATTTCAATCCATGATTCTTGTTTTACAAGGTTGTTTTTAAGGATTTATTTCGTAATTTTTACGGTTTTGCACAACCAACCCAGCTACCAGTTTAAAACCGTGAATTTTATGGGATTTTTTAAAAAGTGTGATAGAAGGTTCGGTGAGGAGCTACTACTACTGTATTGCTGCACCTCCATAAAAGCGAGGTTGTCAGATCTCTTATAGTGTATTTACTAACTTTATTCCCTTTCAGAGACTAAACTGAGAAAAGCTGTATACTGGAGATTGTAGGTGCTCAAATAGGTGAGTTTGTAGAACGAGACATACGCCTTCCCTAGAGTGACATTTGTCACATATTTCACAAAGCATCGCAAAAGAGTTTTAAAGTTTCATTTCATCCTACGCCCCACCTAAAACACTTATAGGAAAAATACTATTTATTAAATTGAACGGGTATTAGGATCAAAGGGAGGAACATGTTATTCCTATTACTACAACAGTTCAAAAGGTTCTCTAGATAGATCACTGTTTCATCGCCTAGCAGTCAAAATGACTGCCTCCGAGGGTTCTCAGTGGCTTCTATAGTGTTAAAAGAAGAAGATACCTCTCCTTGTGAATTGAGCAGGATAACTATATTTAGAAATGCCAAATCAATGTGTACAAGTGCTGTAACTACTAGCTCAGTCAGTCACCAATAATAAAATTAAGAAAAAATTTTCAAGTCTAGCAAATCCAAAATTTTTGTAAATTCAAATCCTTTATTCAGTCACCTGTGAAAGAATTAGTGAAAAATCTATGTAGGAAATGCGACGCCAAGGGTAGGTGGTTGGGGTTTGTGGATGGAACTGACGTTACATTCTTAGTCTTAGATTCTTAAATTTGTTTCAAAAATAGGGTTATTTTTAAAGAATCTGACTGAAAATTAGTGTAAAAGTCTTCAAAAATAGGGTTATTTCTAAAGAATCTGACCGGTACGGTTACAGTTAACGTCGAAATTTAAAAAAATTAAATCCCCCCGTGAATGCGCAGGAAAATTTATAAATTCCAATCAGAATTTATTTCCGAGTGCTATACCCGGTGAGAAGGCTCAGACTCGAACCAGGGTTCGACCTGAGGGCCTTTCGGATGGCAGTCTGGTGTGCTAACCACCAAGCCATCCGTTCCTGCAGCTGTGAAAATCTTCTAATTAATATGAAGTTGATAATCCACCATGTTGTTAGAAATTTTATTTCACTTTTTGTAATATAGATGGCGCCAGCACCGTGTGACGCATAGAGCGGAATGCGCATGCGCGTGGACTTCCTATTTTAGGAAAGTTTAATAAAATAGTATTAGCGGGGGATAGAACCCAGGAACTGCCGCATGCTACGCAGGCACTAACACCCCAAGCCATCCGTTCCTACAGCTGTGACAATGTTCTAATTAATATAAAGTTGATATATAGAAGATAGTTAATAGAAATAATAGAATAGGTATAGATAGAATAGGAATATAATAGATAGAATAGGAATATATTGATAGAATAAGGATAGAATATAATAGAATAGGAATAGAATATAACAGATAGAAAAATTTTAAGTTTATAAATAGGAAACACCGGGGATCGAACACAGGTCGAGAGCATGCTAACAACACACTCATCCACTGAGCCATCGACTCACACTGTTTAAGTAACTAATAATAAATCTAGATATTATTTTTTAAAAATTTAAATAAATAAATAGAAAAAATACCCGAGGATAGAACCCAGGTATATAGCATGCTAACCCCACATGCATCCACTGGGCCATTGGCTCACATAGGTATTGAAACATATAATAGCTGTGTTGTATAATAATACAAGAGCTTGGTTGATTGGTTGGTGAGGTAAACTTATGATACCTGTGTTGTATAATACAAGAGGTTGGTTGATTGGTTGGTGAGGTTTTATGGTGCAAAAGATAAATAAAATAAATAATACAAGAGGTTAATTAACCAGAAGGCACTTTTAACAGAGCCTGGTTTGATTGGTTGGTTGAAATTTCTCTAGGAAAATATATATTTTTTCTTTTAATAAAATGAGAACCGGGGATAGAACCCAGGAACTGCCGCATGCTACGCAGGCACTAACACACCAAGCCATCCGGTCCTGCAGCTGCGACATACTTAATTTAAAGTTGATATATAGAAGATAGTTAATAGAATAAATAGAAATATAGAATATAGTTAATAATAGAATAGAAGACATAGAATAGGATATAGAATAGAAGATAGAATAAATATAAAATTAAAGTTAATAAATAGAAAAATCGGGGATCGAACCCAGGTATAGAGCATGCAAGCCACACACTCATCCACTAAGGACTAAGCCATCGACTCACACAACGACAGAAACTAATAATAGCTGTGGATTTTAATTTTTTATTGTTGGTTGATTGGTTGGTACTTTAATTTTTGAATTTAAATAGAAAAAAGGTAATTGGTTGAAATTTCTCTCTTGGGAAAATATATAAGTTTTTCTTTTAATAAAATAATCACCGGGGATAGAACCCAGGAACTGCCGCATTCAGTAACTTAAAAACTTATTATAACATCTTCTTTATTGGGTTAACTTAAGACGCATCGCATTATTTTCAGTTCCTTTCTAGGACTCTTTTGAATAACCTTATTGCATTTAAAACGGGGATCGAACCCGGAGCTTGTGCAACACTATTTAAGCTTCTCTTGAGGACGAGTGTCAAAGTATAGGACAGTGAGTGCCCTTCCCAGATTCTTATGGAAATGCTCAACTCAAAGAAGATATGGAATCGCCACCAGAGGGCAACACGATATAACCTGTAACCAGACATTTTGTTCGTTAACGAGACTTGGCAGAAATAGGGGGGTCTCTACCTCAACTCAGACAGGGTTGTTTCTGTGGGCGTCCTTTTTTTTTTGGGACCCCCTTGTATTGCTACATACCACCTGTGTCTTGGTTCTGAAATAAAATACAATTTTAAAAAAACTTTGTCTTTATTTAACAAACACAAATATTTCAATTCACTGGAGCCAGCTGTCACAATCTGAAAAAACAATGTAAGTATACATTTATAAAAAAAAAACTTCACACAAATAAAATGTATATAAAAGTTCTAATTTTTAAAACTTCTAAAACTAAAGAAAAGAAGTTGGAAACTCTATAACAGGGGTTTCAAACTTCCAAGAAATCGAAATCACAAGTCAAGTGGCGGGCGTAATTTGGCTCCTTTTTATCCATTATATATTTTTCGGGGGACTTTCATATGGAACTATTCAAACGAGAGAGGGACGAACGTTATTTACATATTCTGAAAAGATAGTACTCTATTTTCAAAAACTTCAGAAGATTTATAAATTTTTGACCCTATACTACATCTAAAATTAATTAAAAAGGAGTCTTCCTCCAGAAAATGTTTGTAAATTTCCCTAAAAATAGTGTTTCACCTCATTTTTGGATACTCCATTTTGTTCTTCATCGTGATAAGGGTTGACCTTAAGCCTTCCTTGCTACGCTCAGAGGGAACCTCCAACCTCCCTCTCGAAACCTCAAATTTTTCACCATAGAAAACGACCGCGCCCACTCCATAGGGAGTTTGGGGTCCTTCCTGGGGAATTTTAGTATGCTAAAAAGTGTTCTGAAGCTACTTTTGTTTTGATGGGGGGGGGGCCGCCAGTTGGAAACCCTTGCTCTAGAGAAAAGGGGGGGATTTGATTCAACTTTTTAAAGTGATAAAGCTAGTGTTCGGCAACTAGTGGTCAAAAAGTAGTTAACTACCAACTACTAACTAGTCTGTGAAAATCTAGTTTCAACTAGTAGTTAACTATTTTTTCCTGGGACTAGTTGCAACTAGTAGTTAACTATTTCTCAAAGTAGTTAACTACTAGTTAACTAGTCTATTTAATTTCATAACCTATTTTTTGCCCAAATTCTAATAATCTTTCTTATCTATATCACAAAAAACTTTATGCTTCACTCGAAACGGGCCTTTATTTCTGGTTATGGTATTTGAGTACTCTACCATGACATTGTAGTTATAAATAGCAGTGTAATTTTTGTATATTTTGATAAAAATTTTAAATATTTTTGAAATTTTAAACAAAAATTTTTTTAAAGTAGTTGAAAATTTGAAAGTAGTTTCAACTATAGTAGTTATTAAAAAAAGTAGTTCAACTACTAGTTAAACTAGTTTAAACAAAAAGTAGTTAAACTACTAGTTAACTAGTCTATTTAATTTCATAACCTATTTTTTGCCCAAATTCTAATAATCTTTCTTATCTATATCACAAAAAACTTTATGCTTCACTCGAAACGGGCCTTTATTTCTGGTTATGGTATTTGAGTACTCTACCATGACATTGTAGTTATAAATAGCAGTGTAATTTTTTGTATATTTTGATAAAAATTTTAAATATTTTTGAAATTTTAAACAAAAATTTTTTTTAAAGTAGTTGAAAATTTGAAAGTAGTTTCAACTATAGTAGTTATTAAAAAAAGTAGTTCAACTACTAGTTAAACTAGTTTAAACAAAAAGTAGTTAAACTACTAGTTAACTACTAGTTGATCGGTTGTTAACTACTAGTTGCAACTAGTTCTAGTTAACTAGTGCCGAACACTAGATAAAGCAAGGGGGCACATAGGGTCTATGGACTTCAGTCCAGAATAGAACGAGGGGATTCAAATTGAATAAGGTACAATTTAACCGGGAAAGCAAAAACTATTATTTCTGTTTACAGAGTAAAGTGGATAAATTGAATGCTTTGCCAGAAACTAAACAGCATAATTTCTCCTTACTTATACTATTAACAATTCTTTGTTTGATTCTTTATTCAAACTATAGATTTCTACATTTTCCTTCTTTCAAATAAAAAGCAATTCAGCTAATAAATATTTTAAAATTTGAACTTCATTCAGTACTAGACATCGTCGCGAAATGAGAAAAACGCGATCGTGAACTAAATATCCAACCGTCGAGTTGTTTTTCCTGCCCTACGTCGAAAAGCGCAAAGTCAACTTTGCAGGCAAAAGTTGGGGGAAAAAATTCGCATTATTTCATTGAAATTCCACACCTCGATAGGGAATTGATTCTTGAACGTATATACGAAGTGGTTAATGCTACGACAGTTGAAGCATGCGCAGTAGTAGAAGTTTATTATTGCGTGTTTTATAACATTAAAATAACCGATCAATCCTGGTAGCAGCACCGATAGACCAGTGGTATAGTGTGCGGCTAGTAACCCAATGGTTCGATTACTTTTGTTATTATGCTTTCATTTAATTTTTCAAAAAATAGCGAGATTAGAGTAGACTTTCGTAGCAATAACCAGTGCCTTTAAATTATTTAAAAATACACCCTGAATTAACTTTAAAACCTTTTAGAAATTAAAATTCAAGGATTTCCTAGGCTTTTATTACTGTCAACTGTACGCAGGGATGCCATAACGTAATAAGGAGGATGCCGTAGTTTAACTAAACATACTTTATTATAATGCTAAAAGTTCATAATTTAAAATCAACAAAACGTAAAATAACACTGAACGCAAGAACAAGAGCTTAGAAACCGGATCGTACAAAAATGAGTGAGCTTTTATTGATGAGGTAACGTGCGTCGCAGCGCACCCTGTCTGCGCACTCGTCGCTAGATACAATGCTGCCACTCACATACTCCCACCTTTGAGTGTGTTTATCATCACTCAAACAAAACATCTCAAACATACCTAGGAAATTTACTACCAAACAAGTTAAGAAACAGCAACCGTTACCTCTTATGAAACAGCACCCTCTACCTCCAACCTGTAAAGCCTCTGTATGGGTCTCAGAAATTCAGAACTCTCAGTTTTAACTAAAGCAAGTCTAACATTGCCGTCCCTACCAGGAAAAAGCTTTACAACCCTCGCTAAATTCCAGTAGATTCTCTTTTTGTTGCTATCCTCTAACAAAACAATCTCACCCTCTTTAAGGGGCTTTATCTTAAATTTACTAACTGCTTGTTTTAACTGGCCTAAATACTCAATCCGAAATCTAGACCTCAAGGACTCTCTTACTCTCTGCAGATAACCTGCTCTTCTCCCCAAAACAGACTTATCAATTGTATCAAGATCCACGACTCCGGACTGCGGAATTTCCCTTAGAAAAATTTCAGGCGTAAGAGGAGAAAGATGGATCCTCAGACACATAAGTCAAAGGACGACTGTTAACTATCCTTTCACAGTCACACAAAACTGTTATCAGTTCCTCATAACCCAGAGAGGCCTTACCCAAGATTTTCCTCAAAATAACTTTTACTACTTTGATCAGACGCTCCCACCATCCGCCCCACCAGGCGGCGGACGGAGGATTGAATTTCCACTCAATCTTTTGCTCTTGAGCCCTATCCCTGAGACCATCCCAGTCAATTGCCAGTAACGCCCTTCCCGCGCCTACAAAATTTTTGCCATTGTCCGAGTAAATTGTCGTAGGCCGCCCGCGACGGGCAATGAAACGCCTTAAAGCCTGGAAAAAAACCTCAGTCGACAAGGACGTAATTAACTCCAAATGTAAGGCACGGTAAACAGCACAAGTGAAGAGCACAATGTATGCCTTTTTACCGTCGCGCAGATACAGGGGACCTGCAAGGTCACAACCTGTAACCTCAAAAACTGCCGCATCGCGTACTCGATCTCTTGGCAAGATCCCCGGGACAGTCTCACATGGCTTTGATTTAAACCTTTTACATCTAACACAATTTTTAATACAGTTTTTTATAGTCTTGCGACTTTTCAGAACCCAGTATTTTTCCCTCAAGTGAGTCATTATCATTGACGTTCCCGCATGCAACAACTCAATATGAACATACATAATTAAAGATTGAACAACAGAATGGACCAGACTCCCATCTTCATGTTAATCAGGCCACTCGCTTTCAAGGCCTCTCAGCCTGTTAGGGCCCTCCCACCATCTAACCTGGACTAACTGCTCGGGAGAACAACCCCTAGATCCCAAGGCGGCGGGGTTTTTCGATCTGGCGTTTACCAATCGTATGTTTACCTGACCCTGAGATTCTGTTCTAATGAAAACACAGGCTCCGTAGGCTAGTTGACTAGCATCACCAAATAAACGTAAACTTATTTTTACATCCTTTACAGCTTCCAGCCATCTAGGGATTTTTATCTTGGAAATCTGATTACAGCTCTCAGATGCATGCACTTTACTGTTACAAAAAACACACATATCAAACCTTTTAAATTTACCTTCACTATTAGAAACTACACTTTTATTAGCAGTTAATAGTTCATGGGAAGTAGGCACATATATACTTGTCTTATCTATACACTTCTTACCACAAGACCAGAAAAGACTTTAGCTAATTTCAACTTAGCTTGAGAGTCTACTTCAGACTTCAAAAACTCTACTATTAGATCTAAGTCTGACTTACCCCCAACTTTCATGTTTGACTTTTGCCTTTCGTAAATTAACAACAAATTAGGTGGTATTGCAGATTCTATCAACGGGTACAAAAAGTCAGCGTACTTATCTTGAGCGAGTCCCAAAACTTTCAAGGATCGCAAGTGTGTCATCAGCTGGTCGTACAGGGCACTCAAGTCTGTTTTGCTTTTGTCGGAAGTGACCAATTTCAACAGATCCCTTACGTAGATCTGTACCAGGACACTTTCGTTCCCAAACCTTTCTTTGAGGGAGAGAACGGCTGGTTCGTAGTTCTCGCTGCTCGCAAGATAACTCTCCAGGATGCTCCTGGCCTTTGAGTTTGCTTCCATGGACTGCAGAAGGTACGAAAACTTGTCCCGCTTATCTATTCGGGGGTCTTTGTGAATCTTCTCAAATTGATTCCAAAATGGAAGCCAATTCCTTGGATCGCCATCAAACTTAATTAGCTCAATCTCAGGCAGCTTGTAGAAGTTTCCCTTAGAGTTCTCGCAAACTGTAGATTTCAGCTTCTTCGTAGTACGTATTTTCAGCTCCATGAAACTATCGTAATAATCCTCTGACGTCGAGATCTCTTCATCGTAGGCTTCTTGGGTACAGCTAGTAGACTGCATCAACCGTAGGTATTCTTCCTGAGCAATTTTTAGCTGTTCCTTCTTCTCAATCAGTCTTTCCAGAGCTATCTCCAGCTGCTCTTCAGTCGTAGGTTCGCCATCCTCCAGTATACTTCGTAGCTTATTTGCAGATCTCGTAAACCCGCTCCTTAACGCTGTGCGATGAAGCTTCAGTTGGCTCAGCATCTTCGTAGGATCTGTCATCGTATAGGCAGGTTGCTGAGTCACTTCCTCTTCATCCTCAGTTTCAGGTATCGAGCGGTAAGATCCGGAAGATCATCTAGGTTGATCATCACATCAGACCCTCAGATCCAAGCAAGGTGTCCCGGCAGGGATGCCAAATGTCAACTGTACGCAGGGATGCCATAACGTAATAAGGAGGATGCCGTAGTTTAACTAAACATACTTTATTATAATGCTAAAAGTTCATAATTTAAAATCAACAAAACGTAAAATAACACTGAACGCAAGAACAAGAGCTTAGAAACCGGATCGTACAAAAATGAGTGAGCTTTTATTGATGAGGTAACGTGCGTCGCAGCGCACCCTGTCTGCGCACTCGTCGCTAGATACAATGCTGCCACTCACTATTACATTAAATAGTTCTCTTCCCATTCCAGGCCTTGAAAATCAAACTCAAAATTCCAGGACTTTCAAGGCACCCTGTTTCTTGTTTGATTAATTCTTTTTAAAATGGTTTCTGTTAATCAAATATAAATATTTTTTTTGTAAAAGGATGTTCGAAATTAAAAAATCAGACTACTCAGTTTTTGAAAGGTGCTCTTCTAAGCAGAAATTGATTTAATTAATTACTCAAATTTGATCTACCAGTAATAAATTTTTACATCGATAAGGGGCCATTCAAATATTACATAAGCAATATTTTGGTCATTTTTGACCCCCCCCCAGCCCAACCCCCCTTTGTTCTTTGTTTTGTACAAAATCTTTAGTAATGCTTCGATTTCTGAAATCCATTGTGCCATGAACTTAATCCGATCGATCGTTAAAACTTTCCTTGTGAAAAATGCTTAAAATTTCCTAATTCAGTTTTTTTTTTTTTTGGTGAAATTTATAAGCAAATAGCAAGCCCCCTCCCCCTTAGGTGCTTACGCAATATTTGAACAACCCCCAACTAACATAACATCGATAACTAAGAACATAAATGTAGATAAAAATAAACCGCAATTTTTAGCGAAATTCACGATCCTGTAACACGGCTACGTTGTTCTTTCTTGCAGAGTGGCCCTATGTATGGACGTCCATGGGTATAGCCCCTTTGCCTACACAACTAAAATATCGAGCCCCACCCTCATATTCCAGCAGACTTTTATCTGAGACTAGCTGATATGCCCGGCCTTGCACGGGTGGAGTCTATCAATTTATTTTTTTAAAGTTTTCTCAAGTTACATGCCTAATTTTCTGTAACCGTAATTACCAATCATCCCGGTATTCCCGGTAGTTTTTCATATCCAGGTGTTCCCTGTATTTTTTCATATCTTGGTTCTCCCGGTATTTTTACATATCCCAGTGTTCCCGGTACCTTTTTCATATCCCTCTGTTCCCGATGCCTTTTCCCACCAAATTATCCATTCTTAGTGAAAAAAATCAATTAAAATTATTACAGATATTTAAAATCCCAAAATTTGTAAATACCCCCTGTTTAAGTTGAAAAAAAAAATCCCTCTAAACTACCCCAGAGAAACAAATTATAAGGTTAAATAACAACTGATCTAGTGTTTCTATCATCAACTTTCTAAAAAAAAAACTTTCCATTATTACTTTAACCAGTCTAATTCTTAAAACTTTCTGTTTCAACTTAAAATTTCATGGAAAATGGAGTTTTTAATAAGAAAATACTGTTATAAAGTTTTTTATAAGGACAGTTTTCAAGTTTTAAAAGTATTTATAACCTTTTTTTAAAAAAAATTAGTGCAGTTTCATCTTTAAATACTTAGTTTTATGTTTAAAATTGTTTTTGTTGTATTATTTGCAACAATGCGAGTTAAACAGATCTTCTTTAGTGGAGAAGTAAGGCGATTTTTACAAAAAGGCCTAAAAGGGGGTGAAGGGGTGGTTTTAGGAATTTGAAACTTGTGTCATTGCCTTTCCCCCGTCCTCAAACGTATGTGTACCAAGTTTGGTTCGAATCTGATGAGTAGTTTAGGAGAAATTGCGCCACATCTGATCCGGACAAACCCAGGAACCCAGCCAGGCAGGCAGGGACACCTTGATTATATATAGAGAGATGTCGGGATTTCGAACGGATCCTAAAAAGCTTTCCTTTGGTTGTTTACTCCGCATGGCAAGGTGCGCTTTTTCTCTCCTCTGCAAAGTGATCCGTTGCCATGGTGATTCCTTTATCAACAAACCGTTCGAAACGGCGAAAGATGCGATTCGAGGCAGCTGATCATTTCAAATTCAGAAACTAAAAGGAAGATTTTACGTAACTTTTCCCAGTGCAAGATGGGGGGGGGCTCTAGAGGTTCATTACTCCAAAGTTTTCCTTCATTTTCGAAGCAGTTTGAAGCCTATTTTTAAGAATGGGCTATGACCAACTTTGTAACCACAGCGTGATTAAATAACAACCAGAGAGAGACAATAAGATTTGATGAAACATTCATTATAAATAGATCCTTCATTTTACCGCTTTCATTTCGACCGAAAATGCAGGGGTCCAAATGATCGTGCGTGGGGGGGGGACCGAACCAGGCAGTGGCGGATTAAAGCAATTCTGTGGGAGGGGGCGGTTAGATGAAATATTCAATTTACAGTAGGTCCTCCCTGGGATATAATTTTTAAAAAATATCTTTAAAACTAGTACTGTTAAGCTAACTACTGTCAAGCTTAATTTAACCCGGGAGCAGTCGCACCTATGAAACGAACGCGGGAACTCGCGGGTGGGTATATCATACCCAGGTAGTGATTCTCGCGCTTTAACACACAACCTGCTTGGTTTTACAAATAATAGTATTTAAGTAAGACACAAAACAATAAACTAGCATTAGTGCAATTTAAAATAAGTTACTTACATTTATTTGAGCATTCTTTACAAAGTGGAGTTATGTGCTCCATACTGATATATTTTTGGCGGAGTTCACAGCAGTGTTTTGTTTTTCTATCCTTTTTATTCCCACAATCTGCACATCTTTTGTATCCTGTTTTTAATCTATTGGCTTTGTTGCCTTCTTCTGAGGTTGTATTCTGTAGGTGTACCAAAGGCTTTTTTTCAATTCTTTTTTGTTTGCTTTGTGAGTACTCATCTATAAGTTGTCTTCGAAAAAGCCTCGTTTCCCGGAAACCGCACATTCCTAAATCCTTATCTTATCTTCCTATCTAAAGAATGTGACCTTGAACTCAGCTACTCAGTGTCCCACACATTTTGAAGAAAGGGGAGAGAGCTGTGCAACTTAGAATGCGCGCCTGGGTATGAGATACCCAGTGCGACTGCTCCCGGGTTAAAAATAGTGGAGAAATGGGTACATTAATTTTAAAAAATTTGGACGTAAAAAAATTTGTGGGCAGTATAGAAATCCAAGCAAAAAGGGGGGCTGGGGGATCCTCCCCCGGAAAATTTTTGGAAATTTGACCCTTAAAAACAGCATTTTAACTCGTTTTTATCCACTTAGTCCGACTTTCGAAAGGGACGGGCTGTCTAATTTTTAAGAGAGAACTACACGGACGATAAATACACAGTAACTTATCCGTCCAATAATAACGGAACACACCCAACCTGATGGTTGATTTCAGAATATCATCAGTCTCCAAATTAACCAACCTACCCTCTTTGGTACTCAAACGGAATAAACCTTTTAACTTCAAAATTGAATAGTCAGATTGCCAATCTCAATTATAACTCAGTTCTGAGATTTCTGAGATTTTAACCAGATGCGGAAGGAACCTGATAAACCAAATAATCATGTTTCCATAACCACTCTTTGTGTATTTAAATTTATACCCTTTATCATTTTTAACTTTTTTAAGTATTTAACTTTAACCTAACTTACTACAAATAATAAATATTCGTCCAAACGTCACGGATACCACCACAATCGCAAAACTTCCGAACCCTGAAAATTTATTTTTATTCAACCAAAATTTAAAATAAATCTCGTTGCATCAGGAGGGGGATCGACCCCTTTACACTGGATCTACCTGAAAATGAATAACCTTAAAAGTTGACCATTTCGTAGTTAGATCGCATCAGCTGTTAAATCTCTGCGATCTAATTAATTAAAACGTATCATGTCGGCAAACGGAAAAAAACGGCCATTATAAATTAAGCATAGATATAATTTTTTCTATGCTGTATCTTTCGGAAATATATTCGAAATTGAGCCACATTATCTGATCCGTAGAACAAATGGACGGAACCAGGCAGATAGAGAACATCTTGATTTTATAGATTAGCTAACCGGACAAAAGTAGATCAAATTCATGATCAGGTATGGTATGAGTTTAATGGCACAAAACCCCCAAATTCATGATCAGATCATTTGATCAAACTCGTAACTTTCTGGTCAGGTAAATCTATTACCGTTAATCAAATCAAATTTTTTTGCACCATATAATTTCATTGCACACTTATAAAAGTTCTGTAAAAGCACTAATTTACCATGTGTTATCGAAATACATCTGATCCGTAGTACAAACCTACGGAAACAGGCAGGGAGAACATCTTGATTTTATTGATACAGATTAGCTAACACGGCAATGGTACGGAAAAAAGTAGATCAAATTCATGTTCAGATCATTCGATCAAAGGTACAGCTTTAGAAAAGGTCCGCTTTCCGCCATGTTTAACCACAGCTCAATTTATGACCGACAACCATTGAGATCTATCTAATTGTTAGTATTATTAGATCCTAAAATAATAGTAATTAGTAGAATATTGTTAGAGATCTATTAGATCTCTATGCTGACAACGACAACACTTAATCATGTTGTTGTCGGAGCTGTGGTTAAACATGGCGGCAAGCGGACCTTTTCTAAAGCTGTTCCTGATCAAATTCTAACAAGTTCAAATGGGGGTTCACAATTCAATTTTGAAAATGCAAATAAGTAAAAATATCATAATTAGAACAGAAGAGGGTTGGAAGCTCATCTTGAATAAGGTACAAGTTGGAATAGATTTTTTATTAGTGTTTCATATATTTTATTATTGACTTATTTCATTTTTATTGAGGGTTCGTGTGCTCCTAATATGGACTGGATCTTATCGAAATTATTTAATAAAACGGCCTTTATAAATTTGATATTAAGCATCGAAATCATTTTTGAACCTTTCGGAATCTTGATTTTATAGATTAGCTAACATGGCAATGATACAGGAAAAAAAGTAGATCAAATTCGTGATCAGATCATTCGATCAAATTCTATCAAGTTCAAATGGGGGTTCACAAAAAATTCAATTTTGAAACTGCAATTAAGTAAAAATATCATAATTAGAACAGAAGAGGCGTTGGAAGCTCATACTGAATAAGGTACAAGTTTTATTAGTTTTTCATGTATGTTGTTATTTACTTTATTTCATTTTTATTGGGTGCTCCTATGGACGAGCCGTCACTGGATCTATCTAACCGAAATTATTTAACAAAACGGAAATATGAATTTGATATTAAGCATCGAAATCATTTTTGAATCCTGATTTTATAGATTAACTAACACGGCAATGTTACGGATGAAGTAGATTAACATTATTTGATCAAATTCACAAATTTCAACTCAGGCAAATCGTTATATTGCTAATGTAAATATTGTAATCAAATCAAAGTTTTGCACATAATTTCAATGAACACTTAAAGATTGTGTAAAAAGACTAATTTACAGTTATTAACTATATCAAATACTACGTTAACTGGTCAGTTACATAACGTTGAGTAAAAAAATTCATAAATTTCAACTCAAGGAACTCTATTAACGTTGAAGTAAATAGTAATCAAAGTTTTGCACTTAAAGGTTGTGTAAAAGCACTAATTTACAGTTATTAGTTTTATTAAAATACATGAATATACCCCGTTTTATGTTATGTATCGTACTCAGCCATTACCTAAATGCGTAATAATCTCAACAGTTTACATCGAGACCAAGTATTTGCAAAGCCCTAATTCAATAAATACTATCTACAATTCCTACTGAAATTGATACACAAAATGCGAACAGTACAGCTTTAACAGTTCAAAAGTACTGCTGCTGTGCAAAATATTTCGAGATACTAAAAGTAAAGGGTTAAAAGTTGTCACTGTTGTTAAGCAGAGGAATATCATCGATAGCACATTGCGAATTTAACGTTACATTAATCTTCTAAAATCCTGTAAATAAAGAGACTTAAATTATAAGAAAAACAAAGACTTATCCGAAAACAGCAGAAACCTCTTCACGTTGAGCTTGGAGATGGGTGATCTGAAGCCTGCGCACGCGCTGACAGTGGGGTATACAGAAATTTATTTGGGGACGGGGTGGCTTAGTAGGATTACGTGCTGTCAACCGCGCTATACTAGACAGCAACTTAAGTTGACCCTACGACGTCACTAACAAACAAAGTAGTTCCCATCGCGGTGTTTCAATTTTGAGTGAACGTCAATTTAAAAATAGGATTATTTTGTTAAACCATGGCTTACTAGATACTTATACACAGGCTAGTCGAGTACGGAAATCATTGCAAATCCAGATGGTGGACAAACTGGCAAAGCATATCCACAGTGTTGAAGGCGGTGGGTGATATAGGTAGGTCTTGTGGCGGGAAAAGTTGTCAAATGGTTTTCATTGTTTAAAACTCGACTAGCCTGTATAAGTATCTAGTAAGCCGTGGTTAAACTCATATGTATTTATAGTGCTTTTCAATCACGATTTGCGTACCGAAACTCCTCCTAACAACCCAACAGGCTTTGTGTTTACCCATTTTATCCTTCCGCATTTGTGACGTACTGGGTTCAAGAAACGTTTAGTTACATAAAAAGCTAGACACGTGAAAATCTCCTCGGACCTTTTCCAAAGAAGTCTTTTTTAATTCATGGGATTCGAGTGCGCGAGCTTTAAGGGATTTCGGGAAACTTTAGCTTTCCTCCATTGTTTTCGAACCCGCACGGAAAGATCAGAGCATAGAGATAACATTTGTACAGACAGTGCAACAGCTGTATTCCAGTAGTGCCAGAAAGAAAAATATGTAACCGCAAATGTTCGGAACACAAGGCATTGATTTGTATTCTTAGAGATATTTTCTCCTTCCTTCACTCAGATGGTGTGTTTTCTTTTGAATGTTTGTAGTAAACCTAAGGCCATAATGGGAGCAACATCCCTGACATTTTATTATTTGGCGTATCAGTTTTACTGAAGCGAGCCAAATTTGGCGTTACTTTTTTCTTCCTACGCAGAGGCGAAATACCAAAACGACAAATATTAAATCCATGATAAAAAAAAGTCACAAGTTGGTGATGCTCCAAGTTGGAAATGTTTTTCCCATAAAAAGCAACCTCGGGAAGCTACGGTTACCAGAAATCCATTGCTGAAAAAGATTAAACATTGCCAACTCCGCTGATTTCAAGGCCAATTGTAACCCTAATAAACAGAGCTGAAAAGACTCGATTTTAAGCTACGAAAAAAGATTCCACATCGCCATGCATCAGCAGGCTCTCAATCTCAATGCATTGAAGAACTCTGCAAATTCATCCATTGCACGAGAGTAAACAACAGATTTTTCGCCAAGCTTGCTTTGTTGGCGTACAGTGCCTTGGCCGTCGTTTTTCTTTTGAAAAGAAGCGATAAATGGTAAAGTTGGCTTTTTGCGATGAGCGAATTCAAAACCAGAAGTAGATCCAGTGGTCTCCAAACTGCATTAACTATCAAACAGTAGTTTGGGGGCCAACTACATACTCGAGTATTCGAGCTTGAACACATGTTAGGTTAAAGTTCCACAAAATTTTTATGCTAAACTATAAAAAGAATAATATGAAAGTAATACATATTTTCAAATTTATTTCGGGAGGGGCCCAAATATAGGCTTACCATACGTCCTGGGTTTCGGAGGCTGTCCTGGGAAATGTCCTGGGTCCTAAAATGTCCTGGGTTTTCGTAATTTTAAGACTGAACAAAATGTTTTGTGAAAATTTTGATAAAAATTTTCGAACTGCATTTTTTTACCCACTTCTATACGGCTTCACTTTACTCATATTTAGACTGCTGAAAGGGGCAGACTCTCTATTTGTACTGTCAAACACCTTTTAAATGTGAAAATTAACTCTGAACTTAATTGTTGTGTATTTAATGATTTAATTAAATCTAACAAAGAATTTTTGAAAAAAGTGATGTCAAGTGAAAAGTACAAATGAATAAATAATCTTATTTCAGTTTAAATGTTTAACTTTTTTTTAGTTTGGGTGTTTATTTAGTTTTTAATCTTTGATGGACCGATAGGTCGACAAAGTGTCCTTGGTTGAGCTCAAGAAAATATGGTAAGCCTACCCAAATATCCCCTAAGAAACTTAAGTAATTATCAGGCCCAAAGCTAGATTTTTGCACCGGGGAAGAGACCTAAAATGATTTCTAAGCCCTTTTAATAAGTTTAATGTACCTTTTTAATAGATTTTTTTTGGTAGGATTCTCATTTTGTTGAACTTAATATGAAAATTATTGTGATTAATTGAGTACAAAAAGGGGGGCCTGGGGGTCCTTCCCCAGAATAAAAAAACAGGGGTTTTACTCATTCTGTTACCCTTAGTCCCAATTTTGGGGATCTTTTATTTGAGTACACCACATATACGTAGTTTTTTTCGTAGATAGAAAGGTATCCGCGGGCCAGATGAGAGGGCCGTAGTTTGGAGACACCTGCCGTAGATTAATAACTAACAAGAGAAAAATCTTTCAACTGAGCAAAAAACGGAAGAAATTGATAGAAAAACGGAAGATTCTCTAAAAAAATGGAAATCTTCCGGCTAAAATGGAAGAGTTGGCAGCTATGCAATAGTAAATTACATGCATGCATTATAGAGGTTAAATTAACTTTTTAGAAAATTAAATTGAAGGATTTGAATCTAAGCGTAACAAATTGTTTTATTGTGGGAGCAACAATGAGCTCCTTAATAAAAAGGGTGGGTCTGGGGGTCCTCCCCCAGAGATATTTGTAATTAATTTCACTCTTTAAATCAGGGTTTCTAATTGTTTTTTTAGTAATATTGGATAAATTGCAGTTACATCATTTCCTAAGAAAATTCTAAAAATTTGTATTGCACCCCACCAGTGGGGGGTCCTGTGCTTTATAACACTGAATTTTTTTTTCAAATCTTAATTAAATAGCTGACAAATTTTGCATTATCAGCACATGTGACACACATATGCATTTTACTTTAATTGTCCTTTGCATGCGTTCGATACTGAGTAAGATTTTTTTTCTTACAGTCCTTTTCGTTCCATTTTCTATACGGTAATTTGATAGGCTTACCATATGTCCGGGGTTACCCAGGACAGTCCGCGGTTTGTAGAGCTGTTTGGGGAAATGTCCTAGGTCGCAAAAATGTCCGGGGTTTCATACATTTAAGATTTGCAAGACATTTTTATTAAAAAATTCTGGCCAAGATGTTTGAAATTGCGTTGTTTTACTTTTATGACTTAATTTCATCACAAAATTCAAATAAAAGTAAGTCAAACAAACAATTTTTGAAAAAAGTTGTCAAATAAAAAATAAACTTTAATATTTCTTTTCAATGTTTTTAGTTTGAATGTTTTTCACTTAGTTTTTAATCTTTGATGAATCAATATGGTACTTATTAAGTAATTTCAAAAATATGTCCTGGGTTGGACCCGAGAAAATATAGTAAGCCTATAATTTGAAGAATTTTAGAAGCCAACAAAATGACCATAAAAATTAAAAAATATATATACTTATCAAATGTATCAAAATCTTGTCGGTTTGAGAACCTCTGTTGTAAAGCATTCATTCATCAAATATTTTGAATAAATTAGAGAGATTTTGAAGTATATACACCTTGGATAAGTCTTTGAATTAAAGTTTTGTGTATGACTTTTTTAGAAGCATTTAAAAATCAGTATAATGAACACTATGTAAATGAAAATATGTAAATGTATGTGGTTTGTATTCATTTTTAAGTAAATAAATGCGTTTGGAAAACGTTTTGTTACAATCACAATCGTCCAACAGTTTTCAAATTAGAAACCTAACAGAAGGGGTGACTTTGTTTCAACACGAGTAGCAGCGCCACCTAACACCCTTTCGTTCTCTCTTTCTTGTTCTCTCTTTCTTATTCTCTCTCTCTCTCGTTCTCTCCCTTTTGATCTCTCTATTTCACTTTCTCTTTCTCTCTTTCACTCTCTCTATCTCTCTCTTTATTTCTCTCCCTTTCGTTCTCTCTCGCTCTCTCTCTCTTTATTTCTCTCCCTTTCGTTCTCTCTCGCTCTCTCTCTTTTGTTTTCCCTTTCGTTCTCTCTCCCTTTCGTTCCCTTGTTCTCTCTATTTCACTTTCTCTCTCTCTTTCGTTCTCTCTCGCTCTCTCCTCCTTTCTCTCTCTCATTCCCTCTCTCTCGCTCTCTCTATCTCTCTTATTTCTTTATCTCTTTATCTTTATCTTTTTTTCTTTATCTTCTTTATTTCTCTCCTTTTCGTTCTCTCTCCCTTTCGTTCTCTCTCTTTATCTCTCTTGTTCTCTCTTTCTTATTCTCTCTCTCTGGTTCTCTCCCTTTTGTTCTCTCTTTCTCATTCTCTCTCTTTCTCTCCCTTTCGTTCTCTCTATTTCACTTTCTCTTTCTCTCTTTCACTCTCTCTCTTTCTCGCTCTCTCTATCTCTCTCTTTTTCTCTCTCTCATTCTCTCTCTCTTTTTCTCTCCCTTTCGTTCTCTCTCGCTCTCTCTCTTATGTTATCGCTCCCTTGTTCTCTCTATTTCACTTTCTCTCTCTCTTTCGTTCTCTCTCGCTCTCTCCTCCTTTCTCGCTCTCTCTATCTCTCTCTTTCTCGCTCTCTCTATCTCTCTCTTTCTCGCTCTCTCTATCTCTCTTATTTCTTTATCTCTTTATCTTTATCTTTTTTTCTTTATCTTCTTTATTTCGCTCCCTTTCGTTCTCTCTCCCTTGCTCTCTCTCTTTCTCTCTCTTGTTCTCTCTCTCTCTCTCGTTCTCTCCCTTTTGTTCTATCTTTTTCTCTCTTTCTCTCTCTATCTCTCTCTTTCTTTATCTTTTTTCTTTGTCTTCTTTATTTCTCTCTTTTTCGTTCTCTCTCCCTTGTTCTCTGTCTTTATCTCTCTCTTGTTCTCTCTTTCTTATTCTCTCTCTCTGGTTCTCTCCCTTTTGTTCTCTCTTTCTCTCTTACTCATTCTCTCTCTTTCTCTCCCTTTCGTTCTCTCTCTCTCGTTCTCTCTATTTCACTTTCTCTTACTCTCTTTCACTCTCTCTTTCTCGCTCTCTCTCTATCTCTCTCTTTATTTCTCTCTCTTTCATTCTCTCTCTCTCTTTCTCTCTATTATCTCTATCTCTCTCTATCTATAGTACTTTCTCTTACTCTCTTTCACTCTCTCTTTCTCGCCCTCTCGATCTCTCTCTTTATTTCTCTCCCTTTCGTTCTCTCTCTTTATCTCTCTCTTATTCTCCTTCTTTATCTCTCTCTTGTTCTCTCTTTCTTATTCTCTCTCTCGTTCTCTCCCTTTTGTTCTCTCTTTCTCATACTCTCTCTTTCTCTCCCTTTCGTTCTCTGTCTCTCTCGTTCTCTCTATTTCCCTTTCTCTTACTCTCTTTCACTCTCTCTCTTTCTCGCTCTCTCTATCTCTCTCTTTATTTCTCTCTCTCTGGTTCTCTCTCTCGTTTTCTCCCTTTTGTTCTCTCTTTTTCTCTCTTTCTCATTCTCTCTCTTTCTCTCCCTTTCGTTCTCTCTCCCTTGTTCTCTCTATTTCACTTTCTCTCTCTCTCTTTTGTTCTCTCTCGCTCTCTCCTCCTTTCCCTCTCTCTCTCGCTCTCTCTATCTCTCTCTCTCTTTCTTTATCTCTTTATCTTTATCTTCTTTATTTCTCTCCCTTTCGTTCTCTCTCTTTTTCTCTCGTCCTCATTCTCTCTCTCTCTTTCGTTCTCTCTCTCTCGTTCTCTCTATTTCACTTTCCCTTACTCTCTTTCACTCTCTCTCTATCTCTCTCTTTATTTCTCTCCCTATTTCGTTTTCTCTCGTTCTCTCTCTTGTTATCTCTTTCTTATTCTCTCTCTCTCGTTCTCTCTCTTTTTCTCTGTTTCTCATTCTCTCTCCCTCTATCTCTCTCTTTATTTCTCTCCCTATTTCGTTTTCTCTCGTTCTCTCTCTTGTTATCTCTTTCTTATTCTCTCTCTCGTTCTCTCTATTTCACTTTCCCTTACTCTCTTTCACTCTCTCTCTATCTCTCTCTCTTTATTTCTCTCCCTATTTCGTTTTCTCTCGTTCTTTCTCTTGTTATCTCTTTCTTATTCTCTCTCTCGTTCTCTCTCTTTTTCTCTGTTTCTCATTCTCTCTCTCTCTTTCGTTCTCTCTCTCGTTCTCTCTATTTCACTTTCCCTTACTCTCTTTCTCGCTCTCTCTATCTCTCTCTTTATTTCTCTCCCTTTCGTTTTCTCTCGTTCTGTCTCTTGTTATCTCTCTCTCGTTCTCTCCCTTTTGTTCTCTCTTTTTCTCTCTTTCTCGTTCTCTCTCACTCTCGTTCTCTCTATTACACTTTCTCTTACTCTCTTTCACTCTCTCTCTATCTCTCTCTTTATTTCTGTCCCTTTCGTTCTCTCTCTTGTTATCTCTTTCTTATTCTCTCTCTCGTTCTCTCCCTTTTGTTCTCTCTTTTTCTCTCTTTCTCATTCTCTCTCATTCCCTCCCTTTCGTTCTCTCTCTCTCGTTCTCTCTATTTCACTTTCTCTTACTCTCTTTCACTCTCTCTCTTTCTCGCTCTATCTCTCTCTCTTTATTTCTCTCCCTTTCGTTTTCTCTCGTTCTCTCTCTTATTATCTCTTTCTTATTCTCTCTCTCGTTCTCTCCCTTTTGTTCTCTCTTTTTCTCTCTTTCTCATTCTCTCTCATTCCCTCCCTTTCGTTCTCTCTCTCTCGTTCTCTCTATTTCACTTTCTCTTACTCTCTTTCACTTTCTCTCTTTCTCGCTTTCTCTATCTCTCTCTTTATTTCTCTCCCTTTCGTTTTCTCTCGTTCTCTCTCTTGTTATCTCTTTCTTATTCTCTCTCTCGTTCTCTCCCTTTTGTTCTCTCTTTTTCTCTCTTTCTCATTCTCTCTCATTCCCTCCCTTTCGTTCTCTCTCTCTCGTTCTCTCTATTTCAATTTCTCTTACTCTCTTTCACTCTCTCTCTTTCTCGCTCTCTCTATCTCTCTCTTTATTTCTCTCCCTTTCGTTTTCTCTCGTTCTCTCTCTTGTTATCTCTTTCTTATTCTCTCTCTCTCGTTCTCTCCCTTTTGATCTCTCTTTTTCTCTCTTTTTCATTCTCTCTCTCTGTCGTTCTCTCTCTCTCTTTTGTTCTCCCTTTCGTTCTCTCTCCCTTGTTCTCTCTATTTCACTTTCCCTTACTCTCTTTCTCGCTCTCTCTATCTCTCTCTTTATTTCTCTCCCTTTCGTTTTCTCTCGATCTCTCTCTTTTTCTCTCTTTCTCGTTCTCTCACATTCCCTCCCTTTCGTTATCTCTCTCTCGTTCTCTCTATTTCACTTTCTCTTACTCTCTTTCACTCTCTCTCTTTCTCGCTCTCTCTATCTCTCTCTTTATTTCTCTCCCTTGTTCTCTCTCTCTTACTCTCTCTGTTTTTCTCTCTTTTTCATTCTCTCTCTCTCGTTCTCTCTCTCTTTTGTTCTCCCTTTCGTTCTCTCTATTTCACTTTCTCTCTCTCTTTCGCTCTCTCTCGTTCTCTCTCTTTCGCTCTCTATCTCTCATGTTCTCTGTCTCTCGTTCTCTTTCACTCTCTCTCTATCGTTCTCTCTCTCACTCGTTCTCTCTCGCTCTCTCTGTCTCATAATCACCATTAACAACAACAGAAATTATTAATAATTATAAAAATTTAAATTGCATGTAACTAAAAAATATTTTAATTATATGCAAGCACAACCTCCTACGCTTCATTCGCCCGAGAACGCCATTCGTCGAACTCTCCACTAATCAACATCGGCAAAGTTTAGACTCCGCCTTTTTTTATGGGCGTGTTCTCAGTGACTGACAACTGCGCTCGGCGAATCGGAAGGCTCAGATTTGATGGAGAAGCCTTCGATCTGGAAGGACCTGGATTTCGGTAGGAACGACTTTAGAGCCAATTTTCGACCCGTTATCGCAAAAATTTCCGAGAAAAAAACATCACACTATGTAGAAAAAACCCTTCTGAATCTATTGGGACCATTCCCGATTAATTTAAACCGATATTTAGGTGAGAAATCGACGTTTTAGTGAGCGATGTCGCGAAAAAAAGCTTGGCGGTTTCGTCTTGGCGAGACCTCCCGCTGCTGATTTCATCAAAGCGTGTGGATGTGCTAGGCGAGAGGGGAAAACGCGAGGCGCCAGAAAGGCGATTTTCGCCAGTTCTGGCGGAAAACGGCCGCGCTGGCAAACAATGGGAGCAGATGTAACTGTTTGTTGCGCTTTCTGCAGCTTTAACGGTAGGGTTATTGTAAGAGGGGATCTTTTTAATTGAACTGTTCTCTGCGGTTTATTCATTGTGAAGGATAGCAGATGTTTCACGGCAGCTGTTAGAAACGGAGCTAATTAGATTGATTCAGGATGAGTTGGTTGTTTTTTACGCGAGAAATTTAAGTAATAGAGGAATATTTTTCGGTAACTTCTGCGGTAGCTGTTAAAAAAGGAGTTAGTGGATCGCGGTTTGAATTAGATGCAGGATGTATTTATTGTTGGATGTTTTTATTTTACGCAAGGAATTTAAGTGTAATAGAATGGACAATTGCAGTCGTTTTTTTTTTAATCTTAATGTATTCAGAATGACTTAAAATCTTCTGAAAACATTTTAATGCGCTAATAGGGCATTTTCAATCACATGACTCGGACCTAACAACGGCCTTAGCAACGTTGTTATTCGTCCAAGTGACGTCATGTGCGAATGCTTCTATTGGATGCTTGTTTTCACAGAGAGTGTTTCCATGGAAATGGTGATCCTAATTTGGCTGTTTACTCTTTATGAAGGAAAGCAGATGTTTTGCGTTAGCTCTTTAAAACGGAGCTAATTAAATTTAGGATGTGCTGGTTGTTTTTTTTACGCAAGAAAGTTAAGTAATAAAAGTGTGCGATATATTTTTTCGGAAATGGACCGTTCATAAATGACGTCACGCTCAGAGGGGGTTAATCAATTTGTGACAAGGGGGAGGGTTTCAAAGTTGTGACATCACATCCTCCCCAAAACTGAAAATCAACCAAAAATAACAAAAATAGAATTTTTTTCCCTAAGATTTTTAATCCAAAAGAAAAATAATTTTAGTTGCTTCTAGGAGAGAGAATATTCTACAAAAAATTATTACCGAGAATTTTACAACTCTATGTATTAGACATATTGATTGATTGAAAGCGTGACATGTGACATAGGGGGGGAGGGGGTATGGGGAAGTGTGACAGTTTGTGACATAGGGGGGGTCAAAAATGAGCAAAAAAAAAGTGTGACATCATTTATGGACGGCCCAACTTGTGGGGTTTACTCTTTGATCACATTTCATGACAAGGAAGGAGGGGCTATGAGTGGTGCTTACGGAAGATGCATTTTCGAAAATCTCTTGTTTCTTGTATACCTAAATAATTTCAAAATTCAACCAAAAAATAAATTTCACAAAAAAAAGGTGGTCGGGTAGTTTTCTTATGTAATTATGAAGAGGGGGGTTGCTTGCTGACAAGGGGTGTCAAAAATTACCAAAAACATGCTTACGTAATATTTGAACGGCCCCATAAAATTAACACAGTTGATAAAATTTAAATACAATATTTAAAAAGTATAGCGCCACTATTGGTTGGTTATTAGGCCACTAAAATATCGCATTTTCTACAATGAATAAAAAAATTAATTAATATTAAATATTGAATGATCAAAATTAACCAGTAAATAATTGACTAATTTCAAATTTTGGAATAATATCTAGTCGTTGAAAGTCGAAAAAAACCTGTGTTTTCATAAACCTTAATACTAAATCTGAAACGTAAATAATTGGGTTTAGCAGTATTAGTTTCCCAGCCAGCCACCCACTAGATGGCAGCATCAAAAATTACTCCGCTTTTGAGTGAAATTATTGTGTTCCTATGAATTTTAAAATTTTATCATATAAAAATATTATTGCAGAATTAATCAATTTTTAAGTATTAAATATCGACACACTATGTGGTAAATACTGAAGGGTAGTGCATTTTTTTTTAAACAAATGCAATTTACATTTTTAAATTCTACATTTGGGCTAAAATAGTTGTGAATATATTTTTATAAATACCTGAAATTTAAGAAATAAATTTTCAAATTTGCTGAATCTAGATTTAAGTAAATGTTTAAAAAGTATGTTTTTCGAATATTTCAATTCTTTATCTTGAACGGTTCTTAACATATCAATTTAAAGTTGAAAAACAGTTAAAAATGCATTAACATTAAAAAACATTTTCGAATGTAAGAAAGGATTGTATCTGGTTCTATTTAGGATAGAAACATCATTTTAATCAGAAGAAACTGGGTTACAGTAAAGCATAAAAACTTTTAGTGAAAGTCTGGAGATTTTTGTGTCCCAGACCGAGAGGGCCGTATCCAAGGTGAGGGTTTTTTAAGGGTTCAAACCCCTCCCGAAATTATGACAGACATTTTTATTCTGTTTTTTCCTGTAAGATTAAACTTTTCAGGGTAAAAATTCCAAAAAATTTTTGGGAAAATTTCCAAACCCCTTGAAATTTTAATACACTGTTTTTCATTGAAAATTGTTTGACTCACATGGAGTGGTCCTTTTAAATGTATCCTAAAAAGTCTCAAAATGAGTTAAAACACTACTTTTAAGGGTAAAAATTCCTAAATTTTTCTGGAGTTCAATTGAAAAGAGTGGAAATTTTCAAACACCCCTCAACCCCCATTGAACACACATTCAGCAAATTTTCGGTCTCGCTCAAAAACTAAAAATAAAGTTTTTAAAACAATATTCCTAATTATTGCTTCAGAAATGTGTATTGAATTATTGAAGAATCTATATTCTGAAAAGAAGACCACTTTTATTATGTACACAGGGTAAGTAGTCTTGGTTACAAGAAGAGAGGTGACATGTGTGATGAAAGAGGACAGCATCAGGCGTTAAAATTACATTAAAAATCCAATTATTGAAAAGACAGATTTGAGAGACTTCCTTATTCTTTGAAGTAATATGAATACAAACATGATTTTAACTATACTCGACTGCAACGTTTCTTGAACCGAGTACGTCACTACGCGGAAGGAGAAAACGGGTAAACAGAAAGCCTGTTGGGTTGCTAGGAGGAGTTTCGAGGGTAAAGTAGTCTTGGTTACAAGAAGAGAGGTGACATGTGTGATGAAAGAGGACAGCAGGAGTGAAAATTACATTAAAAATCCAATTATTGAAAAGACAGATTTGAGAGACTTCCTTATTCTTTGAAGTAATATGAATACAAACATGATTTTAACTATACTCGACAGCAACGTTTCTTGAACCCAGTACGTCACTACGCGGAAGGAGAAAACGGGTAAACAGAAAGCCTGTTGGGTTGTGATTCGGTACGTGATAAAAAAAGACGCTATATACATGGGTTTAACGAACTAATCATATTTTTAAATTGACGTTCACTCAAAATTCCGCGTCATAGTCATAGGGTCAACTTCAGTTGCTGTCTATACTAGACAGCAACTTAAGTTGACCTTACGACGTCACCAACAAACAAAGTAGTTCCCATCGCGGTGTCTGAACTTTGAGTGAACGTCAATTTAATAATGTGATTATTTTGTTTACCCTATGTGTATATATAGTGCTTTTTCATCACGATTTGCGTACCGCCTCCTAGCAACCCAACAGGCTTTCTGCTTACTCAGTTTCTCCTTCCACGTAGTGACGTACTGGGTTCAAGAAACGTTGCTGGCTATACTCGACAGCAACTTTTCTTGAACCTAGTACGTCACAAATGCGGAAGGAGAAATCGGTAAACACGAAGCCTGTTGGGTTGCAAGGAGGAGTTTCGGTACGCAAATCGCGATTGAAAAGCACTATGTATACATGGGTTTCACAAAATAATCATATTCCTAAATTGAAATTCTTCATTTCCCTCAAAATTCAGACACCGCGATGGGAACTACTTTGTTTGTTAGTGACGTCATAGGGTCAGGAAACGTTGCTGTCGAGCATAAACCTCTTTTCTCTGCTGTATTATTGAAGTGAAGAAGTGTTGAACTAGTGGGTGGGGAGTGCCCAGACGACGGCGGTCTTGTCTGCGGATGCGAAGGCGAAGTGCTCGGGGTGCCAGCACGCACGCGGGCACCTGCGTCAGGTCCCCTGCAACAAAACGCACATTGTCAACTCTGATTGGCTTAAAACTTTTTCAACTTTTTTATTTAGAGTTAATCGATTTTAAACTAACTTTCCAATGAGCTGGCCGAGTAAGAAACGACTTCTCTGGAGGTGATCATTATTGTTGATCGTTATCGTATCGTTTCATTTTCGAGTTAAAATTTCTGAATGCGGACCTTAGATCATTTTGAGACATTTTCTCCCCAAAGTAGGATCCCTTGTAAGAGTAAGGGAGTAAGTTGTAAGAGTAAGGGAGTAAGAGTAAGAGTAAGGGAGTAAGAGAGTAAGCGTAAGGAAGTAACAGTAAGGGGGTAAGACTAAGAGGGAAAGAGTAAGGGAGTAAAAGAGTAAGGGGGGGAAGAGAGTAAGAGTAAGGGAGTAAGAGTAAGGGGGGAAGAGAAAGAGAGTAAGGGAGTAAGAGTAAGAGAGTAAGAATAAGGGAGTAAGAGTAAGAGAGTAAGAATAAGGGAGTAAGAGTAAGAGAGTAAGAATAAGGGAGTAAGACTAAGGGGGGAAGAGTAAGGGAGTAAGAGTAAGGGGGAAGAGAGTAACAGTAAGGGAGTAAGGGCGCGGTCAGCCAGAAAACCAGCATGGTATCTCTTCAAAAAATCGGCAGTTTCTGGTTATCGGACAATGGGAAAACCGCAAACGACACCACTCTATCACCCCCTCCGCGGGGCATGGCGTGAAGCTCACTTTAGGGTTGTAAACTGTTTTGTCGGGGTGGCTGATGGTAAAGTTTTAACTCATATTTGGCGAGGAGAATCCAATTTATTCAACTGTTTTCAAACTTTTTGTTGCCTTGTAAATTTAAATTATAAAGGTTAGGCTTTAGGTACAGGACCACATTTTTTCTGTAATTAGGCAAAATGAATGCCTTTAACAGTGGTATAGAATAAACATTAGAGAAATAATATGATGAAAAATTTCCAAGGTGCATTCCCTTTTTAAAACAACAACCCTACTCATTAATACATAGAAATGATACTAGATTATGTGAACCTCATCATATTTTAAAAAACCTTTCTATAGTTTTTGTTTGAAACAACGTTTCTTAAGTTAAAAATTAAAAAAAATTATTTTGGTTAAATTTAGCTGTACTAATTGTACCCCTGAAAATATAGATCATGCTTTGAAACTTAGTACAATGATTCTAAGGACCTATTTTAAAGAATTTTCAATCGTGATTCCATCACAAATTTTCCTTAGGATTTAAAATTGTAATTTTTTTTTTAAATTTCAAGTTACGGTCTTTATTGGTGAAATATGACATTTTTAGGTTTTTTTTGTGACAATTCTAAATATTTAAAGGTCGTAGAATACAATTTCAAGGTCCAAACTGAAAATAAAGGTAGAAAAATGTATTTGTTTTCATAAAAAAAAACAATCTGAAGCGCTAACTCTAACTTAAGCGCGCTCGCATAAAATACCCTAATATGGGAAGGTGAATTTACTTTACCAAATTTTCCCTGTGTGTTTGATGTGAAGGGCACGCGAACTTTGAAATTTCACAGTCCGGTTGTTTTTCAAGAGGAGCAGATGATTTATTGCCCTGCGTAAACAGGAGGTGGTCATTATTGCACCTGAAACAACATCCCCTGCTGTTGCTGTCCTGCACATGTTTCTATTTCCTGCCTCAGTTCCTTTCAGTGGTCGAATCGTGTTAGTTCAGTCTACTACAATTACGCTCCTGCCTTCAGCTACCATTTTGTTTGGTCTCGACTAGGATGGATTCCGAAGATGAAGAAATTCTATTAATTTACCGTCAAAATTTTGGTACATTCAAATATCTAATCCTTAATGAATTTAATAAAAATAGTTTTTTTTTAACCAAGGGAGCATGGGCGTAGCCAGGTCCCATGTTAGGGGGGGGGGGGCAAGGATACTTCCCTTTGCCCCATGGCTTGGTCCCAGGTACCCCATGGGGAGTACTTTTACACGTTAAATTTTAGAGTAATTATACGAAGGGTTTGCACTTTGCACACTTAACGTAATTAATAGTGTAATAAATGTGTGCTCTAAGAAAAAGGGGGGTCTGGGGGTCCTCCCCCAGAAAATTTTTTAAAATTGACCCCTTAAAGTAGTGTTTTAGCTCATTTTCAGACTCTAGCCCGAACAGAACCACCTCTTGTAAGCCACATAATTTTCAAGGAAATTTATGTGGCTTATGACTAAAAGTATAATTTGTAGAATCTAATCGAGTCGAATCGAGTAACTATCTATTCTATTTTATGTCACTGGATGAAACTTTCGTATGTTTGGACGTTAAAAAAACATCAAGCTTTAGGAAGATACGCTACTGCTTTAATTACATAATAATTTAGAAGAGAATAAAGAAGAATAAAAAGTTACATGAAATTATTTTTTCGGACATCTCTTTCAAATTTAATACCATACGAACACCAAAATATTTAAATTCAAAATCTTTTTAAAAACCCTTTTCCCACAAGTTGCTACCCAAAATTTTTTTGTATACTATTTTAATAATTGCATTGCAGGCAATGAACCACAAGCCACAAGCTCCATTTCCGACAGTATTCTTTAATCAAATTCTGACCAGGCCTAGTGGCCTATCAGGCGGTACTCATCTCCGTTTCATTAGCCTTTGGGCCTGGGATGCTTATTATGTCCAGGTCGAGTGAATAGCCCGACGCTGGACCCCCAGTTGATTGATAACAATAATAAATTATGAAATTTATTTGATTACAATAAAATACTTAAAATAAATTAGAACCTTACCAGAAAATTTATACCAATTTTTATTTTCCAGCTGATTCAAATTGAGTAAATTCTCTCTAATTCAATGTTGTAGCAATCTCTCCTATACTGTCAAACAAAATCTCAGGCGATAACAGCTTGCATGGAGATTTACAGGTCACATAAAAACTAACAATGAAAGGGGGTGAAAAACCCGGGAATTCTTCATTAGTTACACAGGATTGGTTCTTCGTACAATGAACCAATAGCTGATAAAGAGATCAAGAGGAGGCGTTGCGAATCCTTATAATTGATTCCTTTGGACGGCCTGGCCCGCCCACAGCATTTTAATGGAATTTTCAGGTCAAGAAATCTAGTTTTATGGAGAAATGAAAATCCTTCCCCTGCACCCCCCTGGCTACGCCCATGCTATTGAGACTCCACTGTATCAACACTGGACACATCTGAGTTCATTCAAGCGTGTCAGTGGGAGGTTACAAGTGTCACTGGTGATAAACAAGCTCAACTATTGCCCACACTCCAAGATATACATGGGGAGGTCCTCTGTCGACGCCCCTGTTTACCAATAATTACGGCATCCTCCTTGTGAAAACATAGTCTTATCAGAATTTTTCTCCCCTGCCATTGCTTGACACTTGACCTCTTTGACCTTGGTCAAGGTTCAGACATTGCTCAGCTAACTTTGAAAGCAACAAAAAGTGTAAGAAAAATATAGATTTGTAGATTCCAGAAAATTTTTAAAAAATAATTAACAAATTGAGAATTTAGGGGGGGGGGCAGCTGCCCCCCCCTGCCTCCCCCTGGCTACGCCCATGCAAGGGAGTCTATTTAGAGAATTAAAAAACCAACTGGTTTTTATAATGCATATTTAAACATCCGGTGCTTAATGGATTAAGAAAAAAAAAGGTTTTTATGATGCATTCAAATATCTATTTCTTAATGAATTTAAAAAACCAAGGGAGTCTATTTAGAGAATTAAAAGACCAATTGGTATTTGTTATGCATTCAGATATTTAGTTCTTAATGAAATAAAAAAAAACAAATAGTTTTTTTATAAAAAAACCCAAGGAGTCTTTTTAGAGCATTAAAAACCAACTGGTTTTTATAATGCATATTTAAATATCCGGTGCTTAATGAATAAAAATAAACAATTGGTTTTGCATTCAAATATTTATTTCTTAATGAATTTAAAAAACCAAGGGAGTCTATTTAGAGAATTAAAAGACGAATTGGTTTTTGTCGCATCCACACATTCGCGCGAACGCGAATCCGAATAACAACAAAGCATGTGTAAGCGGACCGCTCGCGTTCGGACGAATGTTTGCACCTGCTGGCTTTGCGAATCACTCGCCTACATTCGCGCAAGAGGCGGTTTTTTGAGCACGAGTCAAAGGATCAGAAGCGAACACGAACTACCCCATTTACACATTCGTTGTTTCGATTAACTTTTATCATTAATCTTTCATACTTTTTCTATAAATTCATAACAGTTCAGTTAATTTAGTTTTAAATATAATAAGTATTTAAAAACTTCAACTTAATAGATTAATATTTTATGTCCCGAACATAAATTATACAATTTTAAAAGTCAACTTATTAAAATATTTTGATCTTACAGCCTTAATAGAATTTCTTGGAAGTAAAATTTATCAACTTTATTTGTCAAAGTACAATTTTTCTGATTGAGAAATGAAATCATGAGTGTCCCCAATTACATCTTAATGTTTGAGACGTACTTTTGGGAATTATAAAATTTGCATAAACCCTATTCGAATTGAAAATTTATTTGTTGCTAGATAAAGGGCATTAGAGGATACCATCTTTGGCATGAATTTTATATAAATTTAAAATAGTTATTCAAGTTTAGAGCACGCGCCTGGAATCAAAAACTGAAAAGGAAATAATTATTTACGGTGTAGGCCATTACAATTTTTTTTTTGAATTTCCCAGGTGCACCCCTCTATGTTATTACAATTACTGAAACACAACAGGGAACTTCCCCCCAGCAGGTACCATTGAAATTTTTCCAATAGGATCTTGGGACAATGATATCCTGAAGGTGATATATAAGTTTTAACGTAATATTTACAGCGTTCAGGCTTATTAAATTAAAAACAATAAAAAGTTGAAGATATTTTCAATATTTTCCCTATACAAAACATGGAAAAACTACTTTTGAGGTGCGCAGGGGTCAAACATTGGCCTAGTGACCTGAATAGCGGGTAATGTTTCGTATTTGTAAAAACATGAGAGAGGGTGCACCTGGGGAAATTCCCCCAAAAAATATTCCCATAGACTTTTGCAATGGCCTATTACGAAATCCTCTTTTTTTTTTTCAGATGACACGATCTTTGCCCAGTATCTTTTTTGTTTTAGCTTTTGCTTATTTTCTTCGTATTTTAAAAGTTCTAAATCAGTGTTTTCCAACCTTTTTCGGTCCATGTCCCAAAGCCTTTCTAAATTTTCCATGCCCCATGCCCTTTATTTTTTTTTCGAAAATCCTTCTTGAAATGTAAATAAAACATGGTGGTCCATGCCCCACCTGGGGGACAATTTGGTTAAAAATTTTCAAATTGCCCTTTAGAAGTTCATATTGCCCCCCCAGTGGGGCGTGCGCCTCACGTAGGGATTCACTGTTCTAAATAATTATACTCGTTAGTAAAGAGGGTAAAGAGCAAGCATCTTCCATTTTGACCGAATGCTCGTGGAATCGCGAATGTGAAAGCGGACATTTGCAGTTCTAAAAACAAAAGAAATCCAATTAAAATACTCGGCGAATGTTCGTGCTCGCATTCGCGCGCATGTGTGGGCGCGGAGTTATGCATTCAGATATCTAGTTCTTAATGAATTAGAAAAAACAAATATATTTTTTATAAATAAAAAACCAAGGAGTCTTTTTGAGCATTAAAAAACCAACTGGTTTTTATAATGCATATATAAATATCCGGTGCTTAATGAATAAAAAAAAACAATTGGTTTTGGATTCAAATAGGGTGAACCGCCCAGTGAATGAACACTTAGCATTTGGGTTTGCGATTTTCCCACTTCAAAAAATTTTTTCAGGGCTTTTTCTCGGTCAATTCTTAAAAATAAGGTATGTTTCCACACTGGCGTTTTCTTGGCTATATGATCGAAGTATTTCCAGATCTCAGAAATCAATAGTTTTGAAGGAATCCTGCTTTGAGTGAAAAAAGTGCGATAGACCCAGTGAATGAACAAAGTTTGCCCTAAGTATGAACAGTGTCTTCCAGTAAATGAACACTGAAAAATACCATGATTTTTTTTCAACTGATCAGCCTGCGTTACATAAAATAGAAAATTGTTTACTAAGAACTCTAAAATTTCTTCAATACACACACACACACGCACACACACAAAAAAGGTACTTTGGATTAGGTGGGTGCAAATCTTGCCAGACATCGATTGCGTTGTTATACTAATTACATATGCCATCTTAACACAATTAATAATCAATACCTTCTAGCACGGACGCAGCTATAGCTTTTACAAGGGGGGGGGGTTCAAGAAACTTCTTTCAGGGGTCGCAATGGGCAATGAAAGTGTATCTAAAACAGGGTTTTCCAACTGCCGGGCCACATGCGGCCCGTGAAGCTCCCTGAAAACCGTAAAAATTAGCTATATAGAAGACTTTTTAGCATACTAAAATTTAAACATTTTTGGAGGAGGACCCCCGAACCCTATTTACCCACTTTTTCATTAAGGAGTAACTTTGGTTGGTCGTTTTCTATGGGGAAAAATAGTTTGAGGTTTCGAAAGAGGGGTTGTATACCTTGAAATTCCTTCTGAGCGTAGCAAGGGGATATAAAAGCTTAGGTTAACCTTTATCACGAGGGGGGACAAAATGGAGTATCATAGGAGTAAGTTCAACTTTTTTGATTGGGGGGGGGCAAAACCTATTAGACCTCAGGACCAAAGGAGCCGTTACTAAACTGTTTTGAAGGGATTCTGGAACCCAAAATGTTTCTAATAGTTTTCCCTTTCCGAGTAAAATGTAGGGCAAATGTGAATTTTTGTGAACTTAATCACAAATTTTTGTGGTTAATACATGCCCTCAAGCAAAAGAGGGGTGTCTGGGTCCTCTCCCAGAAAATTTGATCCAAAAAGTTGTATTTTCACTCATTTTTTGGTTATTTGGGACAGGGACCTTTTTGTTTGGCTGACATAAGGGGGGTCTGGACCCTCTAACCCCCCCTTATATACGTCCATGCCTGTCGTTTGGGACCATGGGTTCCTATGCAATTCTGAACCCTTATGATGTCTACCTCCCCTAGAAGTTTTCCCATTCATAATGATACACCCTGTATAAACCTAGATTTTTAAATCAAAAACTTATTCTATGGAAAGACAATACTGATCTTTATTATAACCTAGTCCTAGTTTAAGCCGTCAAATAAGCCTATAGGTCTTTTGTTTCACGAGATAAGCAGTTTCCCAGAGTATGAAGGTTTTAGTTTATTAGTATCTTAGTATAATTACTCTTTCCAGTATGTGAACACTTGTACTTTCTAATCAACATACCCCGTTCATTTACTGGAAGGACACAATTTTGATCATTGCGCATTTTTACATAGTTTAGCTTACATCATTATGAATCAAATAAAACTATAATCATGAGGTTTTACGAAATATGCATTTTCCCCAGTAAATGAACACCTGTTCATTCACTGGGAAATCTCAGTTTGCACTTCCAGTAAGTGAACACCCCCTTATCTATCGCAATTTCAAAAGTACAGCTTTCTGAATTATGCCATATCAAAGATTAAGTCTTTAACATTTGATAAAAAACAACAAAAATCATAATAAGCGCAATTATAAGTTAGAAAAATATGAATGAATCAACTCAAATCTTAACTTACCGGAGACTTTTTCATGGGCCTGAAGCTCGAGTATCAGTAAAAAAATTTACAAACACTGAAATCGGAATATACGGTTAAAACAACGATTGCCTGGCCTCTAGGAGGTCTCATTACAACTATTGAATTTTAGTAATAGTCTTTACAGAGTTCAAATAGCTTAATAATTGAGATTATACGACCATGTGTTCATTCACTGGGAGTGTTCATTCACTGGGCAACCCACCCTATCTAGTTCTTAATGAATTAAAAAACCAAATAGATTTTTCATAAAAAAAAACAAGGAGTATTTTTAGAGCATTAAAAAATCCTTTGGTTTTTATCATTAATTTGAATATCCTAAAACAAAACGTCTGGAAACTATTATAAAATTGGCGGAATTCTTTCCGCCAAGTTTTAGCCCATACTCGCCAACCCCCACCCCACTAGATAATTAACCTACTCCCAAGTGACTTCGGTCCCCCCTTCGAGGGGTCATGAATGGGGAGATAGTGCAGATTTTTTGAAGAGATACCATACTGATTTTCTTGCTGACCGTAGCCTTGGGAGTACCTTGTAGGTCCGTGATGGCTAGGGCATTTTGAGACATTTTCTCCCCAAAGTAGGATTCCTCGTAAGAGTAAGGGGGGAAGAGTAAGGGAGTAAGAGAGTCTGATAAGACATCGAGAAGCTCCGGAGTGGAAATATAGTTTCATATATATAAGCTGTTAAAAAAAATGAAAGTTATTTCAAGCTGGTTTAAGAACATTAAATAAAAATAATTTTCCCACTGATAATTTTCAGGAAGAACATCAATATAGTTTCTGATTGCACATGCCGATCGGTTCTTTTTTTTATTCTCTCACATGTTCTGATGAAAATATTAGCTTCACAGTATATATCCAAATCATGATTAAAATGTAGTATTATTTCTTAAATACTGTATATATTTCGAAACATTCGAATCAATTGGGGCTGTTTCTGATTTGGATAATAGCAGAAAAAGACAACTTACTAAGAAAAGTACAAAAATATGCAGAATAGAGACGGCATGGGAAGAAATAGTTATACCAATGAGCTATCAAGTATTAATTTAAATGACTATTATGGTTCTACAAAAGTTTTATTTGTATATTTTGTACATCTGTATGGAGTCTAACAATTCAGAAAAGCATAATGAAAAATTATTTCGAACTACAGTTCTCTTTACGAATTTAAATATACCATTTTAAGACATTTAACTCACCGCTTGTCTCCTGAATTCCTGCCTACTTCCCATGCCGTCTATTTTTTTTTAAATATTCCTGCAATCTAGAAGCCGCTCATTCTTCTAACAAAGAGGCTAGAAGAACAGGGGGAAAGCATCAAATAAAATGGATGCTGTTTTGTTTTATAAGGGCTTTCTTATTGGTTGGAGGAAATCATGTGACTAAAAACGCAAGCGTATTTCCCAAATTTCTTAAATTAAATCTAAGAAAAAAGTCGTGCGAATTTCTTAAATTAAATCTAAGAAAAAAGTCGTGCGAATTTTGAGCGCTGCGTTTTTTCTTCCAGGCCTATAATTGGACTCTTTATGACATGTGAATCTAGTTTTAAAAGAAAGGATTGCTCTTCCTCAGAAAATGTAGGGAAAGTAGGGAAGCGTTTTTCGCCGACGTATTTTAATACGCAACCCATGGGAATTGGGCTTAAAAGGAGGAATTTTCACTATACTCGACCGCAACGTTTCCTGAACCCAGTACGTCACTACGCGGAAGGAGAAAATGGGTAAACACAAAGCCTGTTGGGTTGCTAGGAGGAGTACGCAAATCGTGATTGAAAAGACACCACATATTTTTTATGTTACCGGGTTTAACAAACTAATCCTATCTTTAAGTTCTTCATTTCACTCCAAATTCCGCGACGGGAACTACTTTGTTTGTAAGGGACGTCTTAAGCTCAAATCAAGTTGCTGTCTAGTATAGGCCCAACTTGTGGTAGACAGTACTTTATACTTTTTGAGAAGGTTGACTTGCCTGACCACAGAGAACTAGAACAGAGAGTCCACGGCCATAGGCCCTAATGGAAATCGAAAATCATGACATCTTGTTACAGGTTGGGAGAATTGTGGCGCTGGGATCGCACTAAACTCACTAGCGTCTGGATCCAGTCTGAATCGTTCGCCGGCTGCCTATGGGAGATCGAAAACACCTTTTTTGCGCATCCGCTGAGTTCTAATTTGGCGAGAGATTTAAGCGGCCGGCATACGTTCCAGACTCTAGTGTGGCGCCCTCACATCAGTAACGCATTTGAAAATAGCCTCGTGGACCCTCTGTTAGGATATTTCTCTGTGTGCCTGACGTCCTGGTGTTGGGGTAAGCGCAGATGGAGAGCGCTCGGGAGTTGGCTCCGACGGCGTACAGCTCTCCAGAGGGGTGGAAGTCGACGCAGCGAACGGGGTGGTCCTCCCTCAGTCGAGTCACAGCCACGAACCCCCCCTCACCCCCTCCTCCCACTCCCACTCCTCCATCTCCTACACCGCCACCGCTCAGCTGAAAGAACAAAATCAAAATAATCAAAATTTACAAATCAAATCAATACACAAAAAAAATTACAAAAATCATCAAATTATACATCAACATCATCAAAATTGGAATAACGGGGGGCATTTCTAGCATTTTTTGAAAACAGAAAATTCAGCTACTGTAATAAATTATAGGTGAGGTGTTTTTTCCCCAAAATTTGGACCCCTTCCTCCCCCATGGTTAGATTTAGTGAGATTTTTTTGGACCCCAGCATCGTCAATAAAACTTAAGATATTTTTGCACCTAGGTTCGCATTTTATCTGTAAAATACTCGAATGGAGAGACCTTAGGAAAAAAATTGGGCGTCAAAACCCTTCCCGAACAACAAAAGTCTGGTTGTATGGCTCTGTAGACGACCTAAAATCGGTTTTTAGGTTCAAATTTCGGGTATTTGTGATTCATTGAAAACGAACCCTCATCCTCACAGAAACAAAAAAAAAAAGTGAACCAGCCACACAAGAAAGAACTTTTACTATTTCAGCGAAGTGCTATGCTCAAACGGCGTGTTTTTAGGCGTGTTTGTTTACATTTTGCCTTTTGCAGACCCGATGCTGTCGAGTGACCCCCTAACTGATTGAATGATGCGGTCATCTTTCTTGAAAGTTCTTAGTTTGAACAGGATTTAAACGGTGGTGGGTAAGTCACTCTAAATCAATCATTATTTTGTCACCTTAATATCAAACTATCTCCGTTCGGCAAACTTCGGGAATCCCGATCCTGGGCGATCGGATCGTTGGAGAAGCTCGTTTGATTGGTTCGTATGCGCTTCATCATCAAGGAAAGATCAAAACCAATCAAATGAGCTCCAACGATCCGATCGCCAAGGATCGGGATTCCCGAAGTTTACCGAACGGAGATAGTTGTGATGTTTGATATTAAAGTGCACTTTAGGATAATAAGCCGGGCGCAAGTTTTATTGCCAAAATGATATCGAAACATAAAAAAAAACAGTACAATATCTCAACCAGCAGTGTTGCTTTTGAATTTTGGTATCTATTTTTGTGTAATTCATAAAAGGGTATCCGATCGGCAAGATTTGCGCCCGGCTAATCCTAAAGTACCCTCTGTTGTGTGCCAAATAACAAATAACTGTCTGACAATTGAGACAAAAAGAACTCTCAAGGGGATGAGTTATCAATCGTACACGAGTCAGTGATCGGTGTAATAGTAGGGGAGCCCAGAGTGTTTTTGGGTAGTAACTCGAGCGCGTCAGATAATCATAAAGGGGATACCTTGCATGCTTTTGAGTAACTCCACCAAATATAAGCTCTCTATGTAGGGGGGTTTGTCTAGAACAGCCCGTCAGATTTGTAAAAAAAAAAAAATTAGTTAAATGGACATACTCGAGCGCGTCAGATAATGATAAGGTGGGTTAGTTACCAGCTAAAAAGTGTACATTTTCTAAAATCTGCCGATTTGAGCGGTGGGCAAGGGAGCGGGAGGGTTACAAAGTTGCAAAGTAAAGCCAAGACCGGTAAGACGCTATCGCTCTTTTTGAGAAAAATGTACGAAACAAAATGTTTATAGACTACTCCATTCCACCATGAGATGGCACTGAAGAGAAAGGCAGAAAGCGTAACAATCCGCACTAAGAAATAGTCCTTTTCTTTTTTCAGAATTTCAGATAAAAAATAAGCCAATGAATGCGCAAAAAAGCATGCTAGATGTAATAAATTGTGGTTTTAGTTTAAACATCTATTTAATCATATGAAAAAATGTTTCTGAACGAAGCGAATGAATACTATAATCCATGTTTTCGAAAGAGCAACATGATGCAACACCAGTTTGGCTTTCGGAACCGGTTTCTCGCATTCCTGACGAGCCTTTCTCCCGCCAATTCTACACATTCGCTTTGCGTGTCTTCTGCTGTTCGATCGTCGCTGATTTTGCTCCTGCTATTCATTGTATTTATTAGTCTTTTTCTTGACCTTTTCCATTTATTTTCTTGTACTATTTGATCAATTTTTCTTTCACTATTTTAATCGTTTATTTTTCTTTTCCTATATTCTTGTACTTTATTTAGTTTCATTTTACTAGTATTTTTTGTGTTTTTTTTTAAATTTTTTGTGCAATTTCTATCGTTTTCTAATTACTTTTTAGTTTTATTTTACAAGTATTCTCTTGGGCTATTTTTTATAATTTTTTCTTGTGCCACTTTTATCGTTTTTTCTAGTACTTTTTAGTTTTTTTTAGTCAGTTCTATTTGTATTTTTTTGTCATTTATTGTGTTTTTATCGTTTTTTAATTGCTATTTTTATCGTTTTTTCTTGTACTAGTTATTCTTGTACTAGTACTTGTATTTTCTTGTGCTATTTGAATCCGTTTTCTTGTGCAATTTAATTTGCTTTTTTCTGTTGTTATTTTATTTAATTTCACCTTGAACAATTCGTATTTCTCTTGTTCTATTTCTTTGGTTTTTCCATTTTTGCTTGGAATATCGAACATGGCAGCTAATGGATTGTCACCAAGCACGCTGTTTACACCATCACTTCGTGGGAAGACAGTACGAAGTGCTGGCCGGAGAAACATTCTGAATGTTTACGCACGTCTTCGAGAGGACCACCCTGATGATACGGTTACAGAAATCGCTGAAAGAACTGCTCAGCTGACTGGGGTCTCCAAAAGGACTGTTTTCCGGATGAAAAAGGAAAAGAAGTCCAGCCCTTGTGATCCTCCTACTCCCGGCAAAAAAAGACCAGGAGGGAAGCGAATGAGGCTTTACAAGTATGATAACTTTACGTTATCCTGCATTCGGAGAAAGATCCATAACTTCTTCCGAAGGAATGAGATCCCTACGTTAGATAAATTGCTATTGGAGGTGAATGATGATCCAGAAATATTTTCCAAAAACATTGCCCGGACAACTCTCTACAGGATTTTGAAGGATATTGGATTTTCTTTCCAGAAACGCACGAGGCAGGCAGTCCTTCTTGAAAGAAATGATATCATTTTGTGGAGGAGAAAATACCTCAGGAGAATCCGTGAGCTGAAAGATAAAAATGTCAATGTGTATTACTTGGATGAGACATGGGTCAATGAGGGACACACCCAAACCCGAGTGTGGCAGGACACTACTATCAAAAGTAGCTATCAAGCCTCATCGACCAACTTGACAGTCGGTTTGACGGCACCCAAAGGTAAAGGGAGGAGGTTGATAGTGACACATATAGGAAGTAATGAAGGATTTGTGAAAGATGCTGCAGACATCTTCGTGGGAAAGAAGTCAGGGGACTACCACGAAGAAATGGACGGAAACCATTTTGAGAATTGGTTCAAGCAAATTATGGACAAATTGAAGCCAAAAAGTGTGATAGTGATGGACAATGCCCCATATCATTCAGTTAAGAAAGAAAAGATCCCTTCTACTTCCTGGAATAAAAAAAAAATACAAGACTGGCTCTCTGAAAAGAATGTGGACTGGAGCAATGACATGCTGAAATTAGAACTTCTACAAAAAGTGGGGGAAGTCAAACATATGTACAACGCTTACAGAGTGGAAGAAATTGCCCAAGAATATGGGCACGAAATTTTAAGACTTCCCCCTTATCACTGTGAACTAAATCCCATCGAAATGATTTGGAGCCAAGTCAAAGGGGAAGTAGCGAGAGAGAATAGGACATTCAAACTGAATGATGTGAAGGGCTTGCTTAATAAAGCAATCGAGAATGTCTCAGCACAGAATTGGAAAAACTGTATTGATCATGTAACTAAGAGAGAGGATGAACTGTGGCAGTTGGATGGGCTTGTTGATCAAGTGTGGGAAAAGAAGGACCTGATTATATCATTAACTGGGGAAACAGAAAGTGATTTGTCTGAAAGTGAAGAAAGTGAGTGAGGGGGCATCCATAAATTATGTGAGGTGTTTATTCCAAAATCTGGACCCCCCCTCCCCCCTTGATGAGATTTTACTGAACCCCCCCCCTCCCCCCCATGTGAGTTTTACCTACAAATTTTTAAAAATGATTTTCCTTTTTCATACTTAAAAAAAAGAAAATCGTATAATTTCTAACTTAAAATGTTGAAGAGAGATTTTAATTGACCCACCCTCCCCCCTTGGTGAGATTTTTCCAAACCCCTACCCCGTTTTTGACCTCACGTAATTTATGGATGTATCCTGATGAATGATGTATATGAAACCAAAAGATAATTTTTATTTATATTTTACAACATTTGAATTTTTCCAATTTTTTTTGTTTGTTCTCTGTGCTTATTGTGTAATTTTGCTTGCTAATTTTTCACAAACAAGTTTTAAAAATAACTTTAAATGGTAAATTTTCTTGAAATCTTAATACATAGTTTTACTTCTATGTTTTCAAATTATTTTATGGTTTTTAATTTAATTTTTAAGATCTCTTAAAAAATTTCTTTTGCCATCTGTTCTTCAACTTTATGCATCTACTGATTCTTTGTTCTAATACTTCCCCAAAAAATTAATGTTAATAAAAGTTGATTATTTATTTTGTTATTTTGCTAGCTAAATTTTTATAAAAATAAGTTTTTGAGATTTGTGAAGTAATTTTTAAATATACTTGATCTTTTTTTAAAACTTTAATTTTTATATTAAATTATCCTTAATTAAACCTTATACTTTCAAATTATCTTCATATGTATTATCTTCACTAATCCTCTTGAATATGCTAGCTTAATATATGTAAGCCGAATTTTGAAAGTAATATTTTAAAATTACTTTTTACATGTAGTTTCAAATTTAAGGTAATTTTATATTCCTTTAATCCTATGCTTGAAATGTGTTTGTGTTATATATTTTGCATTTCATTAAAATTTTGTAAGCTAAACTGTAATAAAAACATGTTAATAAGATTTTACAGTATTTTTAAAATTCATTTTTGCATGCATTTTTCAACGAAATACATTTTAGTTTCTTTGTTATTATATTTTTTTAAAGTTACTTATATTTTATAGTTGACTGTTTATTTAATTATTTTACTGGTTAAATTTTCATAAAGTTTTCAAAACTTTTTTTTACAATTTTTTTAAATATATTTGTTTACTATCTGTTAAATGATAAAATACAATTGAAGCACAGAAAATGAGTGATAGGGAGAAATAGGAATTGAAGTTAATTTTAAATGTTTTTTTTTCTAAAAGTTTATAATTATCTTTTTTACTATCTTAAAAACTGAATTAGTTGCAAATTAATGACTATTACCAATAAATAGGCATCCTATTAATTTTGAATATTTTTTCAGGGATAACATAAAATTTAGTTAAAAGAATTATTTAATTGGCTGAGTTTCTGAAAAAATAATAAAACTTCATTTAGAAACAATTATTTTTATCTTTCTCCACTGTTTATAAATGTTTATATATATATATATATATATATATATATATATGTTCATGTAATTTGGAAACAAGCTTGTGCTTGTTTTGATCACATTTTAGCAGGCAATCCTCCCCAAAGGTAAGAGAAAAGAAAATTAAAATTGGAAAAAAATTTAACATGGCTTAAGTACATTAGCTTAAGTTACTGAATCTTTAAGTGAATAAAAGTGTAAGTTTGGCAACTTTTGTTATAAGGCAAGAAATTTATTTAAATTATTACATAATTTATTTTTGATTGAAGTTTATACTTAATAAGAAGTATAAAATATCTGTATATTTAATTACAGCATATGTCATAAACTAAAATTTTCGCAAACAAAAATTGTCAATTTGAATATTTCAAACAATGAAATTAATTTTTTTTTCAAAAATCAAGGTACACTATCTAAACTAAATCATGAATGATAGCGATAGGTTTGGATATCATTTTATAAATTATTAAGTATTCAAATAAATCCACTATTTTATGCTTCATTACACTTAAAGATCGCAAATATTAGCGATATTTAAAGTGTAATTATGAATATTATTTGCATTATTAAAAAAAATAAAAAGAATAATAACGGATAAAAATATGTAAAATAATTGAAGCACGAAAACATTTATTTTTCGAATCAGTGCTCAAAGAAGTAAGCATATAGAATCAAGACGGAGAAAGAAATTTTTGAGCGCATTGCCAAAATCGGCGAATTCATTCTCGCCAAAATCAGCGAATTACGTTACTTCTGGCGACCTATTTGTTTATTGTAACCTCGACGGGTGTAATCCGCGCGCTCGAGTATGTCCATGTAACTAGTTTTCTTTCAAATTTTGACGGGCTGTTCTAAACAAACCCACCAACATGGAGAGCTTATATTTGGTGGAGTTACTCAAAAGCATGCAAGGTATCTCAGGGCCGTGTGGTAGATTTACCCAGTATGAGGCAAGTCCTAGAAATGCCGCCCCTTATGTATTTTTCCTTTAAATAATTGATACTTCAAATTAATTAAGATTAATTAATGTAAATATTTAATTAAAATTAATTAATGTAAATATTTAATTAAAATTAATCATAAATAACTTATTGATTGGTAATTAATGATATATATTTAATTAGTAATTAATGATACATAATTAAGTCCCCCAATAATTCTCTAATTATGGGGGAATTGCGTTGTAGCTTGTAGAAAACTAACCAATTTCTAGTAATATAATTAAATTACCATTAATTAGTTTCAAAAAGGGCAATTATATTTTACATGATTCAAAACACTTTTTTTTTCAGCAATAAAAGCAACATTTTGTGATTTTCATATACACTGCATCCTTGATAATTCAGAACTAACGAGAGAATTTCTAACCTAAACCATCATTCTAAGAATTGAGAAATTATGTTCAAAAGTGCCCCATTTGAGAAGTAGATTTAAACATGCATTTCATTTGAACACTTGAGTAAATTATTCAAAATTCATTTTTAGAAGCTACACATTTATCAAACAATAATTGAGGTTTTTGAGCTTTCAAAGTTAGCATACCCGCTTTGGGGTACTCTCCCCTATGGATTTAAATTCATAAAGACACGACCAACAATCCCAAAATTGAATAAATAAATAATATAGTATTTTTTCAGGTCATTAGTATATTTAGTCCTAGTATAATCTTCCCGGGAAATCCCCGGAATTTCAGTCATTCCCGGGAATGGATTAATTTTTGAAACTACTTCATAGAAATTATATTTAAACTTCAAAATAAAAGTCCAGGAGTTTAAATATATAAATTACAACACAATTTATTTTACTACTATAAAAATGAATATTTAAGTTTTAACTGTTTTTTTTGTTATTATGGAAGGATTTTATTTTAATTACCAAAATACAATCAATATGAAAAAAGTTAAAGGATGGTAATATTTTTTCGGGGGGGGGGGCTTAGTTTTTCTTCACAAATACAGTTTTGGAGGTTCCTTAAAACTGTTTGCTTTCATGAAATTAAACTTATGGAATGAAAAAATAAAATACCCTTAGATTTGTATATAGTGTAATTCGGAATTTTTGTTTTATTTAGTTAATTTTTTTTAATCAGAGTATCTTGTTAAAAAACTCTATACAAAAGGTTATACGAAAATTACGGTTAGTAAAAACTAAATTATTACATGGGTAAAGCTATATAATTTTTTTTTTTGATTCTTCACTGGAATTAACTGAACGGTTTTTATTTTACATTGACCGGAATTTTCGCACTTATGAAACGTCCACTAAAAAATTTACGTTTTATAAAAGGCCTTTTGAGCAAAAACTGGAGAATTTTCAAGTCCCATGTCATATACAAATATCAAAAAATAAAATCAATTGTAATTATCTAGATAAAAATATAAAGAAAACATAAATCCTTAATCCCTTCACTCTACTTTAAAAAAAATATAAACACAACCTAGCTCTTTTTGGGACATTATACTTCTAAGCAGTTGGTCTTCTTAAATAAATATACTTCTTCTATCCAGGAGGCAGGAAACTTGCAGCTTTTCGAGAGCACAAACAAAAAGGGACTGAAGGAGGCTCTGGTAAAATTTGATTGCCTTTGCCCTTGAAAATGTGCCCTCCCTCCCTTTGGTTCGTGGAAGGTGGGGTGGGAAAACAAGAAACTACGAACAATTAGTGGCCATAAAAGTATAAAACGGTGCCATATCGGCTATTCCATCTCCTGCGCTGCAATTCGACCTGCAAGGCGGCCGGCCACCCAGAGAACACACAAGCGCCCGCTCCTCGTCAACACAGGGGGGCTATAAATTGTCGGGGGAGGAGTGTCAGCGCTGTCGCCCGTGTGTCCGGTCGGGCAGTCGGCCACTGCCGAGAACGCTTTTTCCCCTCAGGCTATGCGGAAGCAGGGTTGCCAGATTGCGCTACTTTCCGCGAATTTTGCTACTTTCTTGGACTTTGAGCTACCAAAATTTCTTGATTTGCTACTTTGCTACTTTTGCGCTACTTTATAACAAAATCGCGCTACTTTTTGCGAAAAATAAGGTTTTTTTACTTTTTTTTCCCTTATTAAACATTTTTATTACAGTAATTTCCAAGAATCCCCACTTTAAAAAAAATTTATTTGGTGAAAGTTTAGAACAAAAATTCTCGATGTCATACTACTAGATGTATATAACAGAATCACCGTAACAGAATTCTCAGCTTAAAATTTGTTTGGAGGGCTTTGGAACTGGAACAAGTAGAACAGCGGGGCAAATCAAGAATGGGGGAGTTTAGAGACAAGGTGGAAAAACTCCCGTTCACTTTGTGACTTCGTGACAGATTTGTTTCGCTCACAAATATTTATAATTAGTGCTCTATTTCTATACAAACCATAGAGATCTAATAGTATATTAGAGTGGACGTCTGACGTTAATACTTAGGTATATATAGTTGAAAATTATCCTTTTCTTAATGAAATAATTTGTGCTCTACTTCATTTAAAGAAATTTTATTTTACATGTTAATTGTTGTCCGGTTTATCTACCCAAAATTACGCCGCAATTACTCAAGTCAGATACCTTATCATCCCTTGTGTATCTTTTCATTTGTTTTCTTTGAAATTGCTAGTTAATAATATTTAATCAAGAAAAGTATTTAATAAATAAGATATTTTCAAACTTATTTGCTTATTTCTCATAATTTTTTTTATTACTTATATTATATAATTTATATTTACAGCTTGTTTATATGTAACCTGTTATTGAATATGTATCAATTCCCAACCAGTGATTTTTGTTGCGGACCAGATTGATTGCGGAAGATTGGAAAAGCACTGGTCCGCAGGACAAGTGGTTTTTTCCCGAAATTTCTAACGCTGCTGATTATAAATATGTTACCCAAATTAAGAAAAAAATTATTTTAATAGCTAAAATGATTATATTTTTTAAAACTATTCTTAATTTCTGTCAAATTTAATTATTTAATTAATTATTTCATTTTTTTCTAATTTTGGATAAAATATCTATAATCAGTGTAATAAAAATACCCCCTAACTAGCTCCCGAACATGCCGCTAGATGGCGTATCAAAGCTCTGGCATGGCGAAATTTGGGCGCTACTTTTTGCTACTTTTTCCTATCCAGCTTGCTACATCTCTTTGAAAACTTCTGGCAACCCTGTGCGGAAGCAGGAAGAAGTGTTTTGTTCCCCTCTCCAATGTTGGATTCCGTTTTTTAAATTCTGGGTTTAGAAAGTAACTAAAGTACAGCATAGGTATTTAAGTAACAAAGAGTTAGTTACTTTAAAATTTTTGTAGTTAAATACCAGTTCGATACTGAAAAAGTAACTAATGTAACTAAATACTTTTAAAGTATTTAAAAAGTATTTCCGTTACTAAGTATTTAAATACTTAACAACCTTGGTCAGAGTCAAGCTGAATCTGGGCTGAAACTGAAAAACTATCAATCACTGGACCCCGACACACTAACATCGCGTAAACAAGACGCTCTCGACCCCCTCTCTTTGCATTGCGAAGGCTGCGAGGGGTCGCGTGCCGGGCACCTGTTTTGGATCGAGTTTCAAGCTGACAGATTTTTCAGCTTGACTATAAAAATACTATTTCTGTTTTCCTACCACAAAAACGTGTAAACAAATTGCAGAGAAAGCTCCTTTAGAGTAAAAAAATAAAAATTCCAGGGGAATTTTGCCGCCCTCAGAAAAATGCCGCCTGAGGCAGCTGCCTCTTTGCCTCATACCACCACACGGCCCTGAGGTATCTCCCCTATGATTATCTGACGCGCTCGAGTAAATCCACATTTAGCATCATGGGCTCCCGTACTATAAAATATGTGTTAAAATTTTGTAAATAAATGTTGTTGAACTAAGTTTTGGAAGGTTTTAAATCGAATCCCTTATCCTAACTATTTCGTACACCCTCTATACCGTCATATACTGTTGAGTTGAGTAGGCAATGTGTCCCTTTTTACTGGTCGGCTTATTGTTCCTCAATTTATAGGATTTTTGCCACAGCTTCGATAATAGTCCTCCATTTGGTGTCGCCAAGTTAGCGATCAATATCACCCCTTTCCGGCCGCCATGCTTTACCACGGCTCAAATGATAATATACTTATGTGTGTGTAACGATTGCTGGGTTTAAAGAGAGAACCAATACAAGAAATGCCATGAGCACGTAAACAAGATGGCGCAGCTTCGGTAAGAGTCCTCCAGCCGCCATGGTTACCCACATAAGCTCAAATGATGACAACTCTTAAGCATATTGCTGTTGCATTAACATGGCGGCTGGAGGACTCTTATCGAAGCTCTTAAAGCTGTTCCGATATAATACAACTGGCGAACCATAAAATTTAGAGAAAAACGTTTCACTTACCAATTTCAACGCTGCTCGCTTAATACCGGCTCAATAAACGAAAATGTGTACTTTTGAACAACGCTATTGCGCATAGGACGTCGTCACTATTCCGGGATGATTAAAATAAAAACTAAAACGGGCGGTTGTAAATTAAAAAATATTGCTATTAATAATTATAATATTTTTTCTTCCTTTATTTCCTATATTGGATCCAGAAAATCCTCGGAAACAAAACAATTTTTCAAAACAATGTTCCAAGAGACTATTGTTTCATGGCCATCTATAGACACATAAGGCCCATAGAAGCTCTAAATCTTGAATGACGTTCTGCCTACTATTTCGCGTCATCATTCGCTTTTTGGACAACAGCGCAACTCCAGTGTGAAGGGAGCGTGCAAGATTTCAGACTAGAGTTGCGCTGTTGTCCAAAAAGCGATGATGACGCGAAATAGTAGGTGACTTGAGCCTAAGATACAAAACACAATCACATTTTCAACATGGGAAGAGTCTTGGAAACCGATTTGTTTTAGTTTGACAGAAAATATTATGCTTCTGGAGCAGGGGTTCTCAAACTGTGGGTCGCGACAAGATTTTGAATTTGTCGGAATATTTAGTATCTCTTTTTAATAATTTTTACAAACATGTTGTTGGGTTTTCAAATTTATCAATTACTAGCTGGACTTACCCGGCCTTGCACGGGTTGAGTTAATTCATAAATATTTTAAAAAGTTTTTCAAGTTATGTCTTTTCTTTTTCTGGAACTTATCATCCCGTCGTCCCCGTCGTCTTTTTCATCCCAGTTCTTAACTGTAAAAATATACCCTAACTCATCCTGTCCCGCATTTAAATTTGGCTGTTACCTTCGCTGTAAAGAACAATCAAATTGAAATCATCAGGTTTATCAAGTTATATGTCTTTTCTTTTTCTGGATTAGCCAGTCACTTATCATCCCGTCACCCCCGTCGTGTTTTTCTTCCCGGTACCTTACTTTGAAAATATACCCTAACTCATCCCGCCCCGCTTTTAACTTTGGCTGTTAAAGAACAATTCAATTTAAATCATCAGGTTTATTGAGTTTTATGGTTTTTCTTTTCCTGGTTAGCAATCACTTATCATCCCGTCGTCCCCGTCGTCTTTTTCATCCCGGTTTCTTACTGTGAAAATATACCCTAACGTATCCCGTCCCGCATTTTACTGTGGCTGTAAAAGAACAATCCAATTGAAATCATCAGTCTTTGGAAATTTAAAGTTTAAAATCTTAAACAAAATTTCTATGAAGTATTGCCGATGTCCTTTTCAAAAATTACGCTTCGGTTTTTATAAATCACTTGATAAAAACTTAGGAAGTAAAAATCACAACCCTCTTTGAGCCCCTTGGGAATAATTTCCTATATACAGGATGTTACAAACCGTATTTTATGAAATTTCTATCGTTTTCCAAAAATGATATTAATTTAATCAAAAAATAATCCCGATGTGTAATTCAGTCAACAACTCCCGCCGCTAAAGCAAAATATTTAACTTTACCTAATTTAATCTATATTCAAAAATGATTAAGAATCCATTTTTTATTTGTATGATCCTCCTACATCTCCAAAAATAAAAACATTTTTATCAAAATAATAAAATACTTGTTAAATCTCATTTTGATTTTATCATGATAGCCAACTTCTTAGTAAAAACGGTTTGCTAGTACCTAATAATAAAAATTTAGTGAATGTATAGGTAAGTCTAGTAAACCATGCCTGATGAAACAATGAAATAATTTCCATAGATATATATACTAACGTAACCATAGATATATATATACTAACGTTACGTTAGTATATATATCTATGAACCTAACTGGATAGACTGTTCAACAGTAAAAAAATGCAGCCGTTGCCACCGCTGTTGCCAGATCGTTGGGCGTATGAAATTGCGCAGATCTCCATAGAGCTTCATGTTGTTTTGCGATTAAAAATTTTATATTAGGGGTTATGAAGAATTAAAACTCAAAAATGGATTATTTAGGGCAATGTAGTTTTTAATTAAGATAGTGCACTAGTTATTTTATTAGCTCCCTTTCCTTTTAAATATTGATTAAAATCTCAACACACGTTTTTCAGTAGCGTTTTTAGATTGACGGTTGAATCGAAACATTATTGAAGTTTGTTTTTACTTATTTTTTTTCGAGATATTTATGATTTTATGCTGAAAATTGCATCTTGAGAATGTTGTTTTAAATAAATAATTAGCAGGAATGATAATCTTCAATTCTTTCAAAAATCATGAGCAAAATTAGGTTGTTTTCTTCAACTTTTTAGTACAACTTCAAATATTTAGGGTGAGATATTTGAAAGCTTAAAATGTATTAACAGATGTAACTAAAAAATACACCTAAATGTAGAACAAAGTGGTTTTTTTTTTGGAAATATTACAATGAAGAAAGGAATAGGACTAAATACAATATCTTTATTATATCAGAAAAAATCACATTTTACCACAACTAATTTTTCAGCATCAATTGTGCTGTTATAAGAACAGATATTTTTAATCTTAAGGGGACATCCATAAATTACGTGAGGTCAAAAAGGGGGAGGAGGGGTCTAGCAAAAGCTTACCAAATCTCACCTGGGGGGAGGGGGGAGTCAATTAAAATTTCACGTCAACTTTTAGTTATGAAAATATAATTTCTTTTCTTTAATATTTCTATAATATTTTTCTTTTATATTTTTTTAACACAACTTCAGAAAAAAGGAGCAGATTAGTCAAAACAGCGGAGTTAAGAGCATGTTTTTGATTTAAACACTCTTATTTGTATCTAAACTTTTGAAAGTGAAATGTCTATTAAGACTGAAAAAAGGCCTTTCAAAGAAATTTATTTGTTTAAAAGTGGTTGAGAAAATCTCACGTGAGGGAGAGGGGGGGATCCAGCAAAATCTCACGAAGGGGGAGGGAGGGGTCCAGAATTTGGAAAAAACACCTCACGTAATTTATGGATGTCCCCTAAAATTACAATTAAAAAAAAAATTTAGTTGGTTCAAAATCCTTTCTATGGATGGCCTTCAGCCATTCTCTTACTACCTCAGGTCTTTTGAAAGGAAATCTGTAAAAGTAAAATAAAATCATCATTGGGTGAAGTTTAATTTTTGACAACACATAACGATGGTGAAGACGAGAAACCTCGTATCTCCAATTTTTCCGAAATTGAGTTTTTTATTGCTACCTACCTATTACAAACTACTCCACCAATATTAGTGTTTGCAGCGCTGACAAAGTGAGTTTTTAGCCTTAAAATCGATTGTAGAGGTTCCTCTACAATCCCAACAATCACAATACAATGTATACAATCTACAAAGTAAGAGAGAGAGAGAGAAAGAGAGTGAGAGGGAGAGAGAAAGGAGTTTGAATCAAAAACTTGGAAATTGGCGTCGTAACCAGGTAAATAGGGTGTCATGGCCATGGTCATAGGCACCCAAAAACAGTTTTTTTGCTCTCCTGAAAAGTTGAGATTTTGGAGATATACGAGTTTTCTCGTCTTCACCGTCGATAAATCACATTGAACTAGTTCCGCGCGTGTCATTTATTCACGTTTATTTATTATTGTTTTGAATTCTCTTTCAAAATTTAAGAATGTCATTGTTTTAAAATAAAAGATGTATTTTTTAAACGTTTGAGCTTTTAATATATCCAACTCTGGAAAATTCTCCCACATCAATGACATCTCCACAAATTATAAAGATTTTGACATTTATTATTTTCTAGGAAGATCAAATAAGTTGATAAAAATTAAGTGATGCAAGTATTACAAGTCTTGAATGTTGACTGAATTTTAATAACTATAAACATGTTAAGCTGGCTTGAAATTGTTTTAAAAGATAACTAGATTTATATACATATTTAATTGAACTGAGTAGTGAAAAAATATCATTTGGTTCATAAGGAACAAACAATTCCTTACACTTAAAGCGAAATGATAAACAATCATGGTGATCACACTTGTTTTATAAATTATAAATACTAAGCTTCACGATTTATTAACTGATAACATAATTTGCCTTATAATATTGATGGCTAAGATAATAGTTAACGTTTTGATACAAGTTTTTGGTTTTGTAAAGGTAATAAATATTAGGATAAACAATTTTCCTAACCTATAAGCCATCAATAACAAAACAACGAGATTGAAAATAAAGGATGTAAAACATTAAAATTAGCATCAAAAATAGTTTGTACTTACCGATGGAAGCTTATGTTCTTATTTTTCAAAACCTGCTTGTTCTTGCAATTATATGCAACGCAGCAGTGAACCATATTTCTGAAGCACAGGACCACAGACCTCCAGGAATCATACGCCCAACAAAATGGATGCCAAAAGTTTCAACTGGTCGCATTTTTATCGGGGCGTTGCCATACGAGCAGTCCATCCAGTTAGTATATATATATCTATGATAATTTCAGCTCTGTTTCTATGGAAACCATTTATTTTAGCTTTTCCATTAATATTTGTATTTTAGAAAAAATTAAAATTACAAATAAAAGAAAATGTTGTTTCAAAATTAATTATTTAAATTTATATGTTTCCTGAAAATTTTTATAATTTTTAAATTGAAATTTAAACAGTTTTACGTCTTAATTTTTGATAAATTAGGAAATTTTTGAAATTATATTTTATTAAATGAGGCCAGACGAAACCTCAAGAGAGAAATAAACCTACTGAAATTTATGCATTTCAACAATGCACAATGCTATTTCAATGGGAAAAACGGAGTAGAAAAAGCGCCGAAAAACAGGGAAGGAGTCGTTCGATTTTAAAATCGTTTCTTAGTGCGCGTCGCATAGCAGAGAGGAACGTTTCTGTCAAATTTCAAAGCTCTGGGTCCGGTAGTTTTGGAGATTCCGTGTTGAGTGTTTGTCACTTACCAGTGAGTCAGTCAGTCAGTCAGTCAGTCAGTCAGTGGTATTTGGCTTTTATAGATATAGATTATTTATTATTGCCATGTAATAAAAATAATTTAAAGAGCAATGATGAGCCGCAATAATTAACTAGGAAACAAGAAGCATAAAAGCAACAATGGTTTCAACACTGGATAACTTAAAAATATGAAAATTTGGAAACACAAAAAAAAATTTCTCAACAATGAAACGAATAAAGAATTTTTAATTGTTGCTTATAAACAAACATTTTTGGCTGCTGCGGTTTATTAGATTGAATTTTCCATTTTCTTGTGCGAAACCTAATTTTCTTTGAAATTATTGAGACACAGTTTCAAAGAAAATTAGGATTCGCGCGCATTTTGAAACAGACGAATCCTCATAAGGAGACTAAACTACAGTAAGATTATTTTCTTGAGTTTATTGATATTAATTTCAATTTGTTAAAGTAGAATTCCAGATTAAGACGTGTTTTGTTAATTTAAGAATGTATGTAGGTATTTAGAGTGTATCGCTATTTTGAATGGGAAATGAAAACAATCGAATAGTAATTTTCCTCCCTATTTTCAGATTCCTCAATAAAAGATACATTTTTTATTACTTTTGTACAGAAATTTGTGTTAATTTTTCAAAAATAAAAAACTAATTAATGTTCAATAAGGTTAATACGGCAAAATTACTTAAATTTGTTTAATCTCCAGTTTGTTCCATTTTATTCCATAGTGTTTTCTCCACAGTTTTTATATTTAATGACAGCATACCTCAAGTATTCCACCAAACTCCGTTTAAAATTCGATTCTATAGAAACAATAAAGATCACACTTCTGAAGGCTTGACCATAAGTTAAGGCGCCCATACGTTTGAATTCAGGAGGGGGCCCCAAGAAAAATTTTTGCAAGTCAAGCCCGTAACCACAGACTTGAGTTTCTTTTTTTAAAAAGGGGTAGGTTCAAAATTATTTCAAAGGGGCCCCTCACGAGTACTTAATACGAAAAAATAATTTATAAAATTCTGGAGTTTCAAGCAAAAAGGGGGTGTCTGAGAGTCCTCCCCCAGAAAAAGTTTATAAATTTTATTCTTAAAAGTAGTATTTTATGTAACTCCATTTGGGTGACTTCTAAAATAGAATCACTCCTACGCCAAGCCGCAAAATTTCAAGTAAGAAACTAGTACATAAATAGTGGTCAACCATTATTAGAAAAAAACTATTTACATTTTTTTGCTTTTGAATTAGCTTACAATCGAATTATACCATTTCTTTGGTTGGTTTGAAATTTTATTCAATCGACACTACTACTCTCCTGCTTCCTACAAAAAAGGGAAAGGGTAGGAAAAGGATTTCCTACTCTCTGTCGCCGCTCTAGACACTTTTAGATTCCAACGTAATCTGATTATCTCGCCAATATTCAAAACGAAATAAAAACTGATGCAATTCAAAATTTAAAATAAAAAAATGCCTAATTATGATCAATAAGGAAACATTTCCCCACTGCGCCGTTATGTGAACAAGAAACAAGCTTGGAACAGAATCTATTCCCCCCCCCCCGCTCCGAAGGAGAAAAAGCCAGAGGAGCGCTTTGGAGAAAAAAAGAATCAACAAGTGCAGATGTTAATTCGCTCCTATAAAGTAGAGTCGCTAGAACCAAGAGAGCGCATCGGATGAGAGACCGGCATGGTCTTAAAAATGTTTGCCGTACTACAGTAGAAATTCATTTCGGGAGGAGCCCAAATATATCTTAAAACAAAATCTAGTCATTGTCAGGTCCGAATCTAGATTTTTGCACCAGGGGAGAAGACCAAAAATTATTAAAAAAATTAAAGCCCAATCCAATGCATGTATTTATTAGGTGCAATGTAGCTGAATTAAATTCTGAAATGTAATTCTAAATGAAATCGTATTCTAAATCATGGGGGGTCCGTCCTAAAAACGCCTCTTATGTTAGGTGCCCAATTGGTTAATTAAAACCATCCTTTATATCAGTGGTTCTTCAATCGCCCCCTTTTACGTATCAACCAGATGTAAGCATAAAATGTTTCATTTATTTAAGTTGGGCTCAGTGTTATTCGTAGGATTTTTTTGGAGGAATACTCCTTGACTTTTTTATGAGGAGTGAAATTGAATTATGAGGAGTAAAATACGGAAATAGCATAAACTATACATATACAGAGACACGAAAACCGCAATCACACTCCCTAAGCGTCAGAACAATGAATGAACAAATATAATCTATTTCCTACTAAAACGACCAAAAGTAGATCCAATCTTTCCAAATTTTTTTCTGGCTACGCCATTATGGCCACAATCTATTTGTATAAAGTTAAATTTCATAGGTATATAATTGATTGGAATTTTGGAATCGCTGCAAAAAAATTTTGGGGAGGCACGGTGCATTTTTTAAGCTTAACATTTGTGAAAAATAAGTACAATTTTTTTTTAGAAACTGCTCATTAAATAAAAGGCATATGATTAAAAGCGGATCTCTAGAATATTAAGTTTGCGTTGGGGGCTTCTCTTTTTTTCCCTTCTTTCCCCTCCTACCCTAAAGGAGGGGAACTTTGCCCTCCCCCCTCTTAAATCTACTTCAGTGGTTAAAATTCCCGTAAAATTCACGGTTTTAAACTGGCAGCTGGGTTGGTTGCGGTAAAGGTTACGAAGTAAATCCGTTGTTTTACAAGTTAAAACGCAGTCGTTTTTACGGATTTACTTCGTAGTTCTTACGGTTTTCCACAACCAACCCAGCTGCCAGTTTAAAACCGTGAATTTTACGGGATTTTTTTACAGTGTAGTGGTTGTTAAAATTCCATACGTAATTCCATCCAGTGGTTTTCTGGTAGCATCACAAATCAACAAGAGGTGTCGTTGGCTTGGGGGTGGTAAAGGTCACACTTTGTGTCCGAATCGGGTCAGTGGCGAACGTGAATCGAGCTGAAAATCCTCCTTCTTTCACAAAAAAAACGTCCGAATCTAGGGCAGCAGCGACATGTTCAAGAGCTCTCCCTGTTTCCTATAAGTTTCCATCCCGGGCCCCCTGACGAAATTTTCACGCGGACCCCTTATCAGGGGCGTATGTAAGGGGGATCAAGGTGACCCTACCCCCCTAAATTAGACCTGGATATTCCAAAACGAGTTAAAACTATGTCTTTTTGGGACAAATATCTTCAGGGGTCATGGTTGGTGCTTGAGGATTCAGGGAATTGAGCCAATCTTTAACGAAATAATGTAATTTATTAAACACAACAAAAAGTTAAAAATGTAAATTTAAAAAGTGAACAGAGGTATGCGGCCGGTACAGAAAAATCAGCTCCTTTTATTCTTCAACCACTGAAGTTTCACTGTTGCCATTCACTGAGCAAATCACAAAAGCAAGTTAGCGTAGGAATCGAACAGTGCCCCCACACTTTGAAATCTCTCTATATTAAAAAAAAGTAACAGTCGCCGCCGCCGCCGCTGCCGCCGCTGCCGCTGTTTCAGAAAATCTTCACTTTGACAATTTTGAATTGTCACTATGCAAAAACTATGGAACGGAAATTATTGAAATTTTGACCATTTGTAGACAAATGTATGAGGGTCCTTTTCGTTCCAATAGCTAATTAATGAGATAATTAGTTCTGGAATTATTTAATGTCAAAGTCGAAAATTATTTTTTTCTGCTGCGAGTTCGCCCCCAGAAAAATCTATTCGCAGCAGAAATATGATTTTTTGCAGCCGCATTCTCTTAGATGTGAAGTTTTGCACCTCGTCGCTTTTTTTTCGAATTCGAATTAGTTTTGGAGTAATTAAGTTTTAAAGTTTCGAAATTTTTGACGGGTTTTCGGTTTTTTCGTTATAAAAGAAAAACTAATCACAGTAGAACTATGATATTTTAAACACACATACAATTATTTTTTATAAAATTATTGGCGTTTTGTTTTTCAAAAAATTCTAATTAGTTTTAGAGTTATTAAGATTCAAAGTTTTAATTTTTTCTTCTCTTTCTGTTGCCGTTCACTAGAGAAACAGGCGAGTTTTATGATGAGTCTAATTTCTTTTATTTTCAACAATGTTTTTTCTACAAAATGGTTGATGATTATTAGTAGACTTGCTGGATATTTCTTAACATTTCGATTAAATTATTGATAAGCTAAAAAAAGGAATGTATTTCAGCAACATTTTTGTTGTTTATTTAGGGTAATGATACGAATTAAATTGTTTATAAGCAAGAGAGAAGTATTTTCGGTATTACAAGAGGCTTAATTAAGTCGAGAAGAGTGTTAGGCTGGATTGTTGAGATGAACAAGCGAGCTCTGCTCGCTAAGATCGCGAAGCGATCTGAAAAGAACTGCGAAGCAGTTACGGGGGTTGGTGAGCGATAGCGAGCAGGGGGCAGGCCCCCTAGTTAAATAAAAAAAAAAATATTATAAGCATCAGGAATTAAAAAATTTTTGAGAAAAAATTTCTTTTTCAACCATCTCTATCGAATAAAAATATAATAAAAAGATGCAGGAATTGTCCATTGTTTTGGATTGAAATTGGATATTATTCAACTGAAGAAAAATCTTAAAAACCTCTTACTCTGACATTTAAATTCCATTCCTGCTCAGTTTTGAATGGCCCCAAACTGGCGATTCAATTGTTTTGGGGGGTTGAAATGGAGGGGTGGATGGAAGACTCACCTTGTTCCTTGGGGTGGTTGTGGGTCGAGAGGAGGGTGGCTTTTGATCCTCTGCTTCAATTTTCCAAACATCAAAAGCGACAAAAATGAAAGGCTGGCCAATATCGTAAAATATTTACAATTCTTTAGCTTTAAATATTGTATGCTATAATAAGTTTTTGAAATGTTTTAAAAAGGGATAATCCTCTTTTTTCCTTCGTAGTGGAGTTCATAATTAGATAATCTCACATCTAAACTATAAAGTATATAAATTCTGAACATTTTTATATAGTCTAAATGGCTTAAATAGTTTCTGAGCTCTGTTAATTGTTTTTTAAAGATCATAATTCTTCTTCCAGCTCTAAACGAAGTCACGAACATAAGACACTGTATAAAAGACATATTTTTGGAGGGAAGAAATATTTTTGAAATTTGACCCCCAAAAGTAGTGTTTTAACTCATTTTGGTGTCCCTTTGGGTTACAACCGAAGAGGATTGCTCTTTATAAATTTGCAGAATTTTCAAGGGAAAACACAGTATAAAAATTGATGCCAAAATTTTGGGAGGGGTTCGAACCCCCTAGAACCCCCCCCCTCTTGGATACGGCCCTGAAGACAGACACAACAGAATATTTACTGACACAGAGAATATTTTTGAGGAGTTGATATCTTCTTCTCAATGAGAGAGCAAAGGTAGGAGCAAGGAGCGGTCGAACTGTTGTCCAGCTGAGTGTGTGTCCTTATCCAAAAACCATACAATTTTCTGGGGGAACTATCTTATGTCAACTTGTGAAAAAAAATTGCATCCTAAAAGAAAAAAAGACAATTCCAAGGTTGAGATCGCGATCAGAAACATTGTTTCGGTTCGACTGTTTTTGCTTCCCTTCACGGACCACTTCCAAGAAAGACTCTCACGGACCACCTGATGCTTTAAAATCAAAAAGTATCTCCTCCAGATAAAAGGAGATTTGGTTAACAAACTGAGGACCACTTGAAATCTTTTTTGAAAAACTTGATGATCCCCTCCGCGATCACTGATTTATTGAATTCAATAACAAAAGAGAAGAAGATGAAGTCACTAAAGGTGGGACGTCGTCGCCCACAGCTCTTGTTTAGAAGAACACCTTTCCGAACCTTGGCATTGAGGCAACACCTCTTCTATCCTATAGAGACGAATCATCATTCTTAATCACCGTCTATTAATATCTGGAAAACTCGATCTTGAAACAGCTTATTCACGGCTTTTGATGGATTCATTTCCTATACTGCGGGGGTTTAAAAAGATCACAGAAAATCACTATTTGTAGACTCTCCATTCCCTGGACTCAGTCATGGAATCAATTATCCATGATTCAATTATATGTGTTCCAGGGTTTCAATCTAAAAAGCGGGACTTTTAACAAATTAAAATATTTCATGTGTTTTATTTTCGTCTTTTCCGCATACAATACGCATCAATAAAAAAAAGGTCTTTATTTGTGGTTACCACGATTGACTGGCTATTATTTCGCTCTATTATACTAATCTGCACATTTTTCCTAAACTTGTGCTAAAAATATAAAAGAAAAATGCATATTTTGCAAACTAAAAATTGACGTGAGATTTTAATTGACTCCCCCACTCCCTCTGGACTCTGTGCTCTTTCAAATGAACTGATACAGTTTTTGAGTCCGAAAAGAGCGCATAGTTTGGTATTTTTTTTTTAATTTGATTCCATTTTCGCTCCTTTTTTTCTTGTTGACTTTTGAATAACGTTGTGCTGCTGTTTTTCGCTTTTATTTCTCCTCTCCTCCCAGAAAAGAGTTCATTTAAATATTCCATTCAGTCAGAAAGAGAGCACCGTTCGGTATTTTCTTTTTTGTTTCTCCACTTTCGCCTCTTTTTCCGCCGTCACCTGCTCGATTGAGAGCGCTGCGTAGAGAACATACATCACAGACAGCGTTTCGGTGAGGCGACCCGACATGGCAAATCCGTAACACTCCCCCGGGAAAGTTAGTTCCCTCCACTGATTCCCTATTTTTTTCAGTTAATTTTCCCTTAGTTTAGTCATCCATTACTTTGTTTCAATTCACGGATAAATTATCGTTTTACAAAATAATTAAAAGAAAGGATCCGAGCGTATCCAATATATTTAATCGCGGAAGAAGAATAAAAATGATGAGGGGATAGATGATATTTTAGTGAAACCTTTCAACAAGTAGTTTAATCCGTTTATGAGGGGAGTTTGTGTGAATCGAGTGTTCGGTCTTCTTTAAATGCTATTTCTCGCCAACTAAGACTCTTCCGTTTTGTCCACAGGTGGTCGGCCTGAAGGCGGAGATCGGCATCGACCCAAGTGGCGCGAGCGGGACGTCATAAGAGCGGTTCGGCTGTGCAACCTCTTCTTCCCTCCTCGGACCTCGGAATTCAAAAGGTAAACTCGGCTGTATGTTTTTCAGGTGGGTAAAATCAGAGGGGTTCCCGACAATCAAATGCCCGACAACTCATTTTAGTCTCTAATCTGGGAGACAGTTTAACTAGGGTCTAGTGGGGGTCTAATGGGTCTAGGGATTTTAACAGTTTACATTTATAAAATTTAATGTTTTTTGGCATGCTGATTTTACTTGAGTCTCAATAAAAATCAGCATGCCAAAAAACATTAAATTTTATAAATATAAGCTGTTAAAATCCCCAGATCCATTTGTCTCCACCCGACCCGAATCCCATTTCAAAAACAGCTTTCTTGCAAATATATTCGTATAAAAAATATCCTCAATCCTGATTGTTTTGCTTGTTTCAGATCGAGAAATCTAGACCTGTGGATCTTCTGAGGAGGTCCCTCCCTTTTCTCTCTGCAGACTTCTTTAGCTCGGTCACTGATCATGCAGTCGATTCCATACAGTGGACAACTGATCATTTAGTCCAGCGGTGCTTAAACTTTTGATCACCGCGGCCACCTTTATGTAACAGCCTGACACCGCAGCGATTTTGAACACCCAGAGCAGTAACTAGACTTGTGTTTCAGGTGGTTGACTCAATGTTATTCCTAAGGTTACCCCATAATATTCCATATTTATACTAAAATTTTACAATTAGTTCAAGTAATAATAGAGGATCTGAGATCCCACTGACCATTCAGTAGTTTCAACTAACAATACATCGGTTGCACTGATCATACAATCTCTCTATTCTGTTCGGGAGATCCTTGGACTTCACACCTCAAAATAATTTGGCTTCATTTCTCTACCAAAAAACAGTTTGATTACTATAGAAATAGGACTAAATAAGATTAAACTGAGCTCAATGGCTTGGTCGAAAGAAATCAAAACTGATCCGATCCATGTTTCCCCCATTTCGAGAAAATTAAAAGATGATAAAATTTTAATCCTTATATGATTTATCGTAAGACCCCCCCCTCCTTATAAGAAACATTTAATAACGCACTCGGTAATAAAACTGGATTTAATTCCCAACTACAAAATCCCGAAAACTGTAATTTTTACTTTTAATTTATTTCAACAATCGCATTTTTGCAAGGAGAAACTATTTTAAGAGCATAACGGGCAAGAAGCCTTCTGAAGGTAGAGAAATAAACCTACACATCGGTCAGCCGATTCAAATGTGGGTTTAAGCGAAAATTGGCTTTAACAGAGTACAGAACGCCCTTTAAAAGTAAGTAACATGTCTTAGTATGATATGATATCTTGTTCTGCAACGTTTTGATTCTTGAGTGTTTTAAGTGGTTTATTAGACGATTGTTAGGCTTAAGTGTTTAGCACTATTATTCCCGATGGTCATTTAATTTAAACAGTCTCAAAATCTAGTCTGAAGTTCTGATTCTAGTTCTGATGTTTTGGTTTCTAGTTTCTTTTGAAATTAATAATCTAGTCTAATCCATTGATATCTCATGTGTGATAGTATGGTGGCAGAATGATTTTGTTTACAAATGGTAAACCTTGTACTAGTCCAAGTATATTTACTAGTACAAGTAGTACATTTGGTTTCTTGTACTAGAAAATTTCAAGTTTTTATGAAGTCTGAACCGAATTTCGGTACCTACGTATCACAATCGTATGCAATTATTGTCAGCTTTTTCAAAAGCAAAACGCAAGAAATCCTAAACAATACACGAGGTAAAAGATTGCAATATGCGATCTACCCAGTTTAGTTAGCTGGATTTAGGGTACATAGCAACTGATGTTTTTTTTTTGAATCCACGTGTCCTACTTAATTAAGAACATTTTATTCGAAAAACATCTGTTGCGGTGTCATCCTAAATCCAGCTAACTAAACTGGGTAGATCGCAGAAAAGGTTTGATAAGAGCAATCAACACTATAAACGAATCAATTTCAGTCCTAAACGATCACAAATTCTGAAAGTTAATAAAATTTAAGGCTTGAGCAGATTAAAATTTCAGTTATTGAGTCTTGGTGATAGAAATCTAAACGCATCTTTGACATGCTAATTTTTTAGTACTCATGTAAGCTTAAAGAATCTACACAAAGTGACATCTAATAGACAGGTAAACGTCGAATTCATTTGAAAATAATTTTAAATTTTATTGATCAACTACAAGTTGATAAATAAGTTGCTGTCTAGTATAGTAGGGAAAAATGGGTCTAGGGGGGTAAAATAGTTCTATGAATTTTTAACAGTTGATATTTATAATATTTAATGTTTTTTGGCATGCTCTGATTTTGATAGACTCAAGTAAAATCAGAACATGCCAAAAAACATTAAATTTTATAAATATAAACTGTTAAAAATCCATAGAACTATTTTACCTCACTAGACCCATTTTTCCCCACCCGACCCTTATACTAGACTGCCAAGTATTAGTTTTATGAATAAATCGTGTTTGTATATTGCATGTTCAACTAAATTAATTAGGAGAACACTTTTTTGTGTCCATGGTGGTGTAGTGGTCAGCGTGTCTGGCTACGATCATTAGGGGACATCCATTAATTGCGTGAGGTGTTTTTTCCAAACTCTGGACCCCCCCTCCCCCCCCACGTGAGATTTACCTATAACTTTTTGAAAAAAAAAATTCCTTTCTCATACTTAAAAAACAAAGAAAATCGTATAATTTCTAACTTAAAAAGTTAACGTGAGATTTTAATCCACCCCCTTTTTGACCTCACGTAATTTATGGATGTCCCCTTACCGACCCAGGTTCGATGCTTGGGTCATGGGTCAACTCAGCCCTTCATCCTTCCGATAAAATGAGCATCAAGCTCGCTTGGGGAATCAACTGGGAGTCGGGCTAGCCACTCGGCCAGGACACAAGCTAAGTAAGTATAGCACCCCAGGCACATAAAGGCTAATGAAACGGAGATGGGCACCGCCTGATCGGCCACTATAATCGACAACAACGTTTCTTGAACCCGTCACAAATGCGGAAGGAGAAATCGGTAAACACGAAGCCTGTTGGGTTGATAGGAAGAGTACGCAAATCGTGATTGAAAAGCACTATTTATACATGCGTTTAACAAAATAATCATATTTTTAAATTGACGTTCTTCATTTGACTCAAAATTCAGGCACCACAATTGGAACTACTTTGTTTGTTAGTGACGTCGTAAGGTCAACTTAAGTTGCTGTCTAGTATAGGCCTGGGCAGAATTTGATTTTTATTATGTTTTTCTCGTACTGTCTTCACTGTGTTCTCTCTGTTAATCCCGCTGTTAAATCCTATGGAAAGTTTGAGGAAAGGGTCAATCTGAGGCGCTGTTTAAATATTCTGCAAAAAATTTGATGAAGCTAAAATTATATAGAAAAAATGGGTATAAACCTGCATTAAATAAACATCAAAAGCCCAGTTGAAAAGCCAAAAATGAATAAAAAGTTGTAGAGCAGCATCGATTTAGTACGAAAAGACACCTTGTGCAGAGAAATGCCTCGAAGAGAACCCCTGAAATGCTTCTAGTCGAAATATTTGTATTAGAAGAAAGAATTGTTATTAATTTAGTGGTGACTGTATTCCCCACAAATTACTGTTGTCAGAGTGACTATATCATAATGTTTAACAATTTCCCGAGGTTCTCTGGCCTTACGAGTCCATCTGTAAGTTGTATCTCTATGTTCTGTATAGAAATCCCGTGTATTGGTGATTGGCTCGAGTACAGTGTTTAATAACTTTTTTGTATACTAGACAGCAAGCCTTACGATGTCACTAACAAACAAAGTAGTTCCCATCGCGGTGTCTGAATTTGGAGTGAATAACAAAATATTATTATTTTGTTAAACCCATGTATATATAGTGCTTTTCAATCACGATTTGCGTACTCCACCTAGCAACCCAAAACGCTTTGTGTTTACTCATTTTCTCCTTCCGCATTTGTGACGTACTGGGTTCAAGAAACGTTGCAGTATAGTCTTGGGGAAAGATGCATGTTACAGGGGACCTTTACCTATAAGCATACCTATAAGCACGAGCTCATAACTATAAAATTGCGTCTGAAAAATGGAATGTCCCAAGGTGCCCCACTCTCCCCTACCGTTTGCTCCAACCTCCAGACAAAGATTTGGTATTTTTTATGCAATCAAAAGCTATAATCCTGTTTTTTAAACAGCTATAAAACTCTAGAAGTACGAGGTAGGGTCAAAAAGTTCATTAAAAAGTAGAACAATGTTTTCCCGTTGCTCTAAAGCAGTGGTTCCCAACTCAGAGAAGTCCGCGGACCACTAACTTAAAAATTGGAACGAACCACCCTGTACTATAGCCTGAAATCCCTCACAAAAGATGAAAGTTTATATTCTCTAATTAAGCGTGTTAATTTATTATGATGCTCTGAATTATAATTCTATTTTAGGAAAATTTTTATCATATCTTTTGTTATGAAATAATTAAATCTTCGGGGCCGAGATTTTTTTACAGAGCACTTGATCTCACTTTAATATACTTATACTACACAAAAGTATTATAAATAATTTAGTGGTGACTATTATCCCCACACATTATGTCAGCCGAAAGTTATCTTCATGGATATAATTCCATCTTTTTTCGTTCAATTCTTTCAAATTTCTATTTATTGGAATTTTTATGCGGACCTATTCTAAGACTCTCGCGCAGAGATATTTTTAACTCCTCTGAGAGAGTATTTGACTCCTTGAAAATTACTCCTTAAAAAACTAGCCAGGAGTATTTTCACTCTTTTGAATTTTTCACAAAGGTTTAGCTTAAAAAAGGCACCGAAATCAACAAATAATATTTTTCTATTCAAACCACCAACTGATCTCAGCGGAGACATTTTCGCCCGACTTCTGGCTAAAGCCAATTGCCAAAAAAAAAAAAAAACTTTTGTGTCTTTGACTGAGGGTGGGTTCAAAGAAATACTCAGCATGCATGCAATGAACTTGGATATTTATTCTACAGATATTCTTAAGTAATAAGACAGGTACAGTACTTAGCTCAAGGGATTGATAGCTAGCCCTTACACATGCGAACCAGTCCTATTTATCCGTTCACTTGGTTACAGTTGTAGTTACCGCTGTATTACCATTATACCAAGCACAAGGTAGGTAGGTAGATCGATTCCACCAAGGTTACTGTTCGAGTCCTACTTAAGCCCACGACAAAAACCTTTTCAAATAACTTATAATGAATAATCTCAATGGTATCTGTGAAAGTAAATTTCTTGTTCAGAGATTGTATGCTTAGAATTCCATAGAAAAATAACGTACTATACGTTGAGTATAAAGATGGCCTCTTACAGAAAAGTAGTGAATTCTAATCATTAAGAATGGGGTATAGTTTAAAAACTGATGGTTAAAATATCCTTCTGACCCAGCCTTCCGCCCACTTCAAATCTAATTTTAATTTAACTGAGTTTAATAAGTTTAAGTTAAATTTATCAACTTCAAACCGGAATTTTTCCCTGAAATAATTATTCCAAAACAATAAAATTTAAGGTATTTCTTAAAGATATTCTGTGATTTTTTTTACAGATTTTTAGGTCCACAAGTAAAAATGTTTCTTATTAGATGTCTTTCAAATATTACTTAAGCATGTTTTTGGTCATTTTTGACCCCCTTTCAGCAAAGACCCTTATAATTACGTAAGAAGACTGCACGACCCCCACTTTTTTTTTTTTTGTACAAAGTGTTTAGCAGTGTCTAGATTCCAGAAATTCATTGTGCTCTATGAGCACTTAACCTATCATTAAAATTTTCTTTGTGAAGTTAAAATGCTTGAAATTATTTATGCAAGGAACAAAAGATTTTCGAAAATGCAGTGTTGTAACATTTTACGTAAGCATCACTCAAACCCCCCTTGTCAGGAGAAATGAGCCTAAAGCACTTGTTATTTCCACTTTGTGTGTTAAATTTTCCAAATTTCTACGACTCAAAACTTTTTGGGATGTTTTATGAGAATGTTACTTGGTTTCTATAGAGATTTTTTTATGTGCTCTTTCAAAATGTGGAATAAAAATTGAAGGAACATTCTGCGTTGCTTTACGTATGAAAATGGCCTGTTAGAAGAAAATAGTCAATTGTAATGATTAAGAATGGGTTATTGTTTAAAAACTGGTGGTTAAAGCATCTTTCTAACCCCAGCCTATCGCCCACAATGTCCACTGTAACTGTTTTTTTTTTTCATAAAATACGGGAGGTGTTTTTTTCCAAATTTCTGACCCTTTCCTCCCCCTTGGTGAGATTTTACTGGACCCCGCTTCGTTCCTACCTCTAAACTCAGTTCTGATTCTTTCTCCCCACAAGATTTGTAAATGATTTTGGTTCAATTATCTAATGTTGTAATATTAGTTCGTGTGGGCCATATCTCTTTTTAGATGCCTGATAATGACAGTCGGACGGGTCAACTCTGCCTCACACATTGCAAATGGCCCAAAAGTTCTTCTTATGGTTTGCCTCCTCTCAACTAAGGGACTCAACATGCTGGGCATGGAATTCGTTCTTTTGTGGGACTGGAGAGGACATATTTTCTTACTGTGCACTCTTTGGGTCAGGAATGATGCCCGCCATTAGACTTGTAAGTTGGAAAACCCTGATCTAAAAGCTTCCTGGGTATCCTTTGCTGCTGCACCTCCATAAAAGCGAGGTTGTCAGACCTCTTCCTTAGTGTATTCAATGGAACTACTAACTTTATTCTGTTTCAGAGACTAAACTGAAAAGCTGTATGTACTGGAGATATTGAAGGTGAGTTTGTAGGATGACACACATTCCCTATAGAGTGACACTTGTCACAAATTTCACTGTTTCAAAGCACCGTGAAAAAATTATAAGTTTAATTTTATCCTGCGCTTTAATCCTCACTCACAAAACTTAGGAAAAATACTGCATTAAATTAATTAATTGAACGGGTATAGAATCAAAGGGAGGAACATATTTTTCCTACAACAGTTCAAAAGGCGAGTTTCTCTATAGATCAATGTTACATCTAATCATAGCAGTCAAAATGACTGCCTCTGAGGATTTCTCAGTGGCTTCTAAAGTGTTAAAAGAAGTAGCCTAAAGATATCTCTTGAAATAAGCAGGATAACTATATTTAGAAATGTCAAATCAATGTCCAAGTGCTATACTAGTAGCTCAGTTAGTCACCAATTTTAAAATTAAGAAAAAGTTTTTAAGTCGAGCAAATCCACAATTTTTGAAATTCAATTCCTTTAATTCAGTCACCTCTGAAAGAATTAGTGAAAAATCTATGTAGGAAAAGCGACTCCAAGGGTAGGTGGTTGGGGTTTGAGGACGGGTAAATCCATAACTGTCTTTCATTCTTTTAGACTCTTACTTTTTTAAGTTTACGTCGTAGGCAAAAGAGGTAAAGTCTTGAAATATTTCGAGAAATAGTGTAAAAATCTTGGGAAAATAGTGTAAAAGTCTTAAGAAAATTCAAAAAATTGACCGGTACGGTCACAGTTAACGTCAAAATTTAGAAAAATTATGTCCCCCCGTGAATGCGCAGGAAAATTTATAAATACCAATTAGTATTTATTTCCGGGTGCTATACCCGCTGAGAAGGCTCAGACTCGAACCAGGGTTCGATCTGAGGGCCTTTGGGATGGCAGACTGATGTGCTAACCACCAGGCCATCCGTTCCTGCAGCTATGACAATCTTCTAATTAATATAAAGTTGATACTCCACTAGTGTGTTATAAATTTTATTTAACTTTTTGTAATATAGATGGCGCCAGCACCGTGTGACGCATAGAGCGGAATGCGCATGCGCGTGAACTTATTTTTCCTATTTTAGGAAAGTTTAATAAAATAGTACTAGCGGGGGATAGAACCCAGGAACTGCCGCATGCTACGCAGGCACTAACACACCAAGCCATCCGTTCCTACAGCTATGACAATGTTCTAATTAATATAAAGTTGATATATAGAAGATAGTTAATAGAAATAATAGAATAGGTATAGAATATAATAGATAGAATAGGAATATAATAGATATAATAGGTATAGAATATAATAGATAGAACAGGAATATAATAGATAGAACAGGAATATAATAGATAGAACAGGAATATAATAGATAGAATAGGAATAGAATATAACAGATAGAAAAATTTTAAGTTTATAAATAGGAAACGCCGGGGATCGAACTCAGGTCTAGAGCATGCTAACAACACACTCATCCACTGAGCCATCGACTCAGACTGTTTAAAAAATCTAATAATAAATCTGGATATTATTTTTTTAAAATTTAAATAAATAGAAAAAATACCCGAGGATCGAACCCAGGTACATAGCATGCTAACCCCACATGCATCCACTGGGCCATTGGCTCACATAGCTACTGAAACATATAATAGCTGTTTGTATAATAATACAAGAGCTTGGTTGATTGGTTGGTGAGGTAAACTTATAATACCTGTGTTGTATAATACAAAAGGTTGGTTGATTGGTTGGTGAGGTTTTATGGTGCAAAAGATATTACAAGAGGTTAATTATCTAGAAGGCACTTTTAACAGAGCCTGGTTTGATTGGTTGGTTGAAATTTCTCTAGGAAAATATATAAGTTTTTTTCTTTTAATAAAATGAGAACCGGGGATTTAACCCAGGAACTGCCGCATGCTACGCAGCTACGCAGGCACTAACACACCAAGCCATCCGTTCCTGCAACTGCGACATACTTAGAATTAATTTAATGTTGATATATAGAAGATAGTTAATAATAGAACAGAAGACATAGAATAGGATATAGAATAGAAGATAGAATAAATATAAAATTAAAGTTAATAAATAGAAAAATCGGGGATCGAACCCAGGTATAGAGCATGCAAGCCACACACTCATCCACTGAGCCATCGACTCACACTACGACAGAAACTAATAATAGCTGTGGATTTTAATTTTTCATTGTTGGTTGATTGGTTGGTACTTTAATTTTTGAATTTAAATAGAAAAAAGGTGATTGGTTGAAATTTCTCTCTTGGGAAAATATATAAGTTTTTCTTTTAATAAAATAATCACCGGGGATAGAACCCAGGAACTGCCGCATGCCAAGCGAGTATCCTAACCACTACTCCAGTGGAGATTCAGTAACTTAAAAACTTAGTATAACATCTTCCTTATTATTGGGTTAACTTTTAATGCAGGCGCATCGGATTGTTTAAAGTTTCTTTCTAGGACTCTTTTGAATAACCTTATTGCATTTAAATGGAATAAAAACGGGGATCGAACCCGGAGCTTGTGCAACACTATTTAAGCTTCTCTTGAGGACGAGTGTCAAAGTATAGGTCAGTGAGTGCCCTTCCCAGATTCTTATGGAAATGCTCAACTCAAAGAAGATATGGAATCGCCACCTGAGGGCAACACTATATAACCTGTAACCAGACATTTTGTTCGTTAACGAGACTTGGCAGAAATAGGGGGGTCTCTACCTCAACTCAGACAGGGTTGTTTCTGTGGGCATCCTTTTTTTTTTTGGGGGGGGGGACCCCCTTGTATTGCTAAATACCACCTGTGTCTTGGTTCTGAAATAAAATACAATTTTAAAAAAACTTTATCTTTATTTAACAAACACAAATATTTCAATTCACTGGAGCCAGCTGTCACAATCTGAAAAAAAAAACAATATAAGTATACATTTATAAAAAAAAAACTTCATACAAATAAAATGTATATAAAAGTTCTAATTTTTAAAACTTCTAAAACTAAAGAAAAGAAGTTGGAAATTCTATAACAGGTGTTTCCAACTTCCAAGAAATCGAAATCACAAGTGGCGGGCGTAATTTGGCTCCTTTTTATCCATTATATATTTTTCGGGGGTCTTTCATATGGAACTTTTCGGGCGAGAGAGGGGGACGAAGGTTATTTACATATTCTGAAAAGATAGTACTCTATTTTCAAAAACTTCAGAAGATTTATAAATTTTTGACCCTACATCTAAAATTAATTAAAAAGGAGTCTTCCTCCAGAAAATGTTTGTAAATTTCCCTAAAAATAGTGTTTCACCTCATTTTTGGATACTCCATTTTGTTCTTCATCGTGATAAGGGTTGACCTTTATAACCCCTTGCTACGCTCCTCCCTCTCGAAACCTCAAATTTTTCACCACTCCATAGGGAGTTTGGGTCCTTCCTCATTGGGGAGTTTTTGAATTTCTAAAAAGTGTTCTGAAGCTACTTTTGTTTTGGAAACCCTTGCTCTAGAGAAAAGGGGGCGTCTATGGACTTCAGTACAGAATAGAACGAGGGGATTCAAATTGAATAAGGTACAATTTAACCGGGAAACCTACTGTTTACAGAGTAAAGTGGATAAATTGAATGAAACTAAACAGCATAATTTCTCCTTACTTATACTATTAGCTTACTATTACTTTGTCTGATTCTTTATTCAAACTATAGATTTCTACATTTTCCTTCTTTCAAATAAAAAGCAACTCAGCTAATAAATATTTTAAAATTTGAACTTCATTCAGTACTAGACATCGTCGCGAAATGAGAAAAACGCGATCGTGAACTAAATATCCAACCGTCGAGTTGTTTTTCCTGCCCTACGTCCAAAAGCGCAAAGTCAACTTTACAGGGGAAAAAAAAATTCGCATTATTTCATTGAAATTCCACACCTCGATTGATTCTTGAACGAAGTGGTTAATGCTACGACAGTTGAAGCATGCGCAGTAGTAGAAGTTTGTAATTATACGAGTTTTATAACATTAAAATAACTGATCAATCCTACTGGTAGCAGCACCGATAGACCATAGTGTGCGGCTAGTAACCCAATGGTTCGATTACTTTTGTTATTTCATTTAACTTTTTCAAAAAATAGCGGGATTAGAGTAGAGTTGTTACTTTCGTAGCAATAACCAGTGCCTTTAAATTATTTAAAAATACACCCTGAATTAACTTTATAAAACCTTTTAGAAATTAAAATTCAAGGATTTCCCAGGCTTTTATTACATTAAATAGTTTTCTTCCCAGGACCCTTCCAGGCCTTGAAAATCAAACTCAAAATTCCAGGACTTTCAAGGCATCCTGTGTTTCTTGTTTGATTATATTCTTTTTAAAATGGTTTCTGTTAATGAAATATAAATATTTTTTTGTAAAAGGATGTTTGAAATTAAGAAATCATACTACTCAGTTTTTGAAAGGTGCTCTTCTAAGCAGAAATTGATTTAATTAATTACTCAAATTTTATCTACCAGTAATAAATTTTTACATCGATAAGGGGCCATTCAAATATTACATAAGCAATATTTTGGTCATTTTTGACCCCCCCCCAGCCCAACCCCCCTTTGTTCTTTGCTTTGTACAAAATCTTTAGTAATGCTTCGATTTCTGAAATCCATTGTGCCATGAACTTAATCCGATCGATCGTTAAAACTTTCCTTGTGAAAAATGCTTAAAATTTCCTAATTCAGTTTTTTTTTTGGTGAAATTTATAAGCAAATAGCAAGCCCCCTCCCCCTTAGGTGCTTACGCAATATTTGAATAACCCCCAACAAACATAACATCGATAACTAAGAACATAAATGTAGATAAAAAAAAAACCGCAATTTTTAGCGAAATTCACGATCCTGTAACGGCTACGTTGTTCTTTCTTGCAGAGCAGTGGCCAGTGGCGTATATAAGGGGGGGCCGAGGGGGGGCCCTAGTCCCCCCCGAAATTCGGACTAGGTGTACCAAAACAAGTTAAAACCCTGTATTTTAGGGTCAAAATTCAAAAAAATTTCTGGGGGAGGACCCCCAAATCCCCCTTTTGTACTTGAAATTTTATTGTTAACAACTTTGTTATGTAATAAGTTCATCAAAATCCAAATCCTAACAAAACATATGTGTCCACAAATTCGGACTAAGTGTACCAAAAACAAGATAAAACCCTGTTTTTAGGGGTAAAGTTCCAAAAATTTTCTGGGGAAGGACCCCCAGATCCTCTTTTGTACTTGGAACTCTGTTTTAATAACTTTTTAAACATTAAGTTCATAAAAATGTACATCTAAAATTCGGACTTAGTATACCAAAACTAGTTAAAAACCTGTTTTTTTACGTCAAACTTGCAAAATTTTTCTGGGGGAGGACCCCCCCCCTTTGGTTCTTGTATTGTTATTACTAACAGCTTTTCCTATATTAAGTTTTTAGGACCTAAATTATCACCTAAAAAGCTACATTGGACCTGTTAAATATGTGGGGAGGGGCTGGGGAGTAATTTTGGGCCCCTCCCGAAATAAATTCCTATATACGCCACTGGCAGTGGCCCTATGTATGGGCGTCCATGGCCCCTTTGCCTAAAATATCGAGCCCCATATTCCAGCAGATCTGAGTTGTCGGGATTTCCTAAAAAGCTTTCCTTTGGTTGTTTCCTCCGCATGGCAAGGTGCGCTTTTTCTCTCCTCTGCAGTGCCATGGCGATTCCTTTACCGTTCGAAACGGCCAAAGATGCGATTCGAGGCAGCTGCTAATTTCAAATTCAGAAACTAAAAGGAAGATTTTACGTAACTTTTCCCAGTGCAAGATGGGGGGAGGGCTCTAGAGCAGTGGTTCCCAAACTATTTGGCTCGTGGAACCCCCCAATTTGTTGCCAATGATCGCGGAACCCTGAATATTTTTTAATCAACGACTGATATAAATTTAATATCTGATATTAAATGAAACAAGCCTACTTAATGTTAAAAAAGTATTGATTAAACGAGTTCCAAGAACCATCAGGGGGGTCTGACAGTTCCCCCCCCCAGAAAAGTTTTGGAAATTTGACTATAAAAAGAGGGGTTTAACTTGTTTTGGTACACCTAATCCGAATTTCGGGCATACATTTTTTAGAATTTAATACATATTTTTGGTAGGATTTGCATTTTGATGAACTTAATATAAAAAAACACCATTCTTATTTTCTTTAAGGAAATAAAATTTGTCCCACAGAACCCTTAAATTTTTTTGTGGAACCCACTTTGGGAACCACTGCTCTAGAGGTTCATTACTCCAAAGTTTTCCTTCATTTTCGTAGCAGTTTGAAGCCTGTTTTTAAGAATGGGCTATGACCAACTTTGTAACCACAGCGTGATTAAATAACTACCAGAGAGAGGCAATAAGATTTGATGAAACATTCATTGTAAATAGCTCCTTCATTTTACCGTTTTCATTTCGACCGAAAATGCAGGGGTCCAAATGATCGTGGGGGGGGACCGAACCAGGCAGTGGCGGTTAGATGAAATATTCAATTTACAGTAGGTCCTCCCTGGGATATAATTTTTTTAAAAATATCTTTAAAACTAGTACTGTTAAGCTAACTACTGTCAAGCTTAATTTAAAAATAGTGGAGAAATGGGTACATTAATTTTAAAAAATTTGTGGTCAGTATAGAAATCCAAGCAAAAAGGGGGTCTGGGGGATCTTCCCCCGGAAAATTTTTGGAAATTTGACCCTTAAAAACAGCATTTTAACTCGTTTTTATCCACTTAGTCCTATTTCGAAAGGGAGGCCGGGCATAAGTGTTTTTAGACACTTTTGAGGGGTATAGACGTCCTCTGTTTAGGCTTATCATAATTATAAGGCCTAAAATAGGGTCTAAAAAGTTTTAGGTCAGGCCCAATGGGGGGTCCGGACCAGGGGACCTCCCCTCGGATATGCTCTTGAATAAGAACGTCTATCTTATCATTATAGAAAACGACTTAAACTACTCTGTAGGCAAAGAAAGAAGAGGGGGTCCTCCCCAGGGAAATTTTTTAATTTTAGCATGCCAAAAGGTGTTCTGAAACTACTTTTAGGAATTTTTCTCGGCCCCCCCTTTAATCCGCCCCTGGAACCAGGCCAAGGTAAATTTCTGAGGACCCAGACTTCGTAATGAGCGAGGTAAATTGACCAAAAATCAGTAGAAAGCTCTCTCAGATCTCCCCGAGTCCTTGACCCCCAACAGAAAGAAAGGGCCATAAAATTCAATTTCCCTAGTTAGAGTTAGTTTTCCCGAAGAGAATAGTTCCTCATAAACCACAGAATTTTTTAGGCAAAAGTTAACCATCAAAATTTTAAAGGGGAGCTGGAGGTCCCAGAAAAATGTTTGAAATTCCCTCTTAAACTAGTGTTTTATATCCTTTTCAACAGAAGAGGCGTTGGAAGCTCATACTGAATAAGGTACAAGTTTTATTAGTTTTTCATGTATGTTGTTATTTACTTTATTTCATTTTTATTCCTATGGATCTATCTAACCGAAATTATTTAATAAAACGAAAATATGAATTCGATATTAAGCATCGAAATCATTTTTGAATCCTGATTTTATAGATTAACTAACACGGCAATGTTACGGATGAAGTACATTAACATTATTTGATCAAATTCACAAATTTCAACTCAGGCAAATCGTTAGATTGGCTAATGTAAATAATAATCAGATCAAAGTTTTGCACATAATTTCAATGAACACTTATAAAGATTGTGTAAAAAGACTAATTTACAGTTATCAACTATATCAAATACTACGTTAACTTGTCAGTTACATAACGTTGAGTAAAATTCATAAATTTCAACTCAGGCAACTCTATTAACGTTGAAGGAAATAGTAATCAAAGTTTTGCACTTAAAGGTTGTGTAAAAGCACTAATTTACAGGTTTTTTTTAGTTTTATTAAAATACATGAATATACCCCGTTTTATGTATCGTACTCAGCCATTACCTAAATGCGTAATTAATAATCTCTCTCAACAGTTTACATCGAGACCAAGTATTTGCAAAGCCCTAATTCAATAAATACTATCTACAATTCCTACTGAAATTGATACACAAAATGCGAACAGTTAAAAAGTACTGCTGTTGTGCAAAATATTACGAGATACTAAAAGTAAAGGGTTAAAAGTTGTCACGAAATTGGACGCGTCAATAAAAAACACTGTTGTTAAGCTAGAGGAATATCCTCGATAGCACATTGCGAATTTAACACTTAAAAATATCTATTGACTAAAATCCTGCAAATAAAGAGGCTTAAATTATAAGAAAAACAAAGACTTATCCGAAAACAGCAGAAACCTCTTCACGTTGAGCTTGGAGATGGGTGATCTGAAGCTTGCGCACGCGCTGACAGTGGGGTATACAGAAATTTATTTGGGGACGGGGTGGCTTAGTAGGATTACGTGCTGTCAACCGCGCTATACTAGACAGCAACTCCCTACGACGTCACTCACAAACAAAGTAGTTCCCATCGCGGTGTTTCAATTTTGAGTGAACGTCAATATAAAAATAGGATTATTTTGGTAAACCCATCATTTATAGTGCTTTTCAATCACGATTTGGACGTACTGGGTTCAGGTAACATTTGATTACATAAAAAGCTAGACACGTGAAAATCTCCTTGGACCTTTTCCAAAGAAGTCTTTTTTAATTCATGGGATTCGAGTGAAAGGTCAGTCCGCGAGCTTTAAGGGATTTCGGGAAACTTTAGCTTTCCTCCATTGTTTTCGAACCCGCACGGAAAGAGCCAAGTCGGGCCCCGGGGACAAGGTTGACATATTCTCATTTCGAGGTAGGGGGCGAAATTTTCTGAAGTACCTCCACCGACCTCCACCCATGCATTCATATAGGCTTAAAGTAATTTTGAGAAATATTTCTAGGCAAGATCTGAATTTCACTGAACTTAAAAGTATCGTTTTCTTGATAATACGATGAGTAACAAGTAATAAAGGGGGTCTTCCCCCAGAAATTTTTTGAAAATATGCTCTAAAAAACTGGGAATTTACTCATTTTTGGACCTTAATGTGAACAAATTAATTTCCAAAATGATATCCGTCTTAGTACTCAATATGAAGGGCCCCGGGCCCCCTACCCTCTCTTGTCAGGCCTGCGGAAAGATCAGAGCATAGAGATGACATTTGTACAGACAGTGCAACAGCTGTATCCCAGCAGTGGCAGAAAGAAAAATATGTAACCGCAAATGTTCGGAACACAGCCTTAGACCTTAGAATATGCTAAAGGCATTGATTTGTTTATACTAGATAGATTTTCTCCTTCCTTCATCCAGATCGTGTGTTTTCTTTTAAATGTTTGTAGTAAACCTAACGCCATAATGGGAGCAACATCCCTGACATTTTATTATTTGGCGTAGTTATAGAATCAGTTTTACTGAAGCGAGCCAAATTTGGCGTTTTCTTCCTCCGCAGAGGCGAAATACCAAAAAGACAGCTTAGTAAATGTTAAATCCATGATAAAAATAGTCACAAGTTGGTGATGCTCCAAGTTGGAAATGTTTTTCCCATAAAAAGCAACCTCGGGAGGCTACGGTTACCAGAAATCCATTGCTGAAAAAGATTAAACATTGCCAACTCTGAACTTCCCCTGATTTCAAGGCCAATTGTAACCCTAATAAACAGAGCTGAAAAGACCAGAAATCGATTTTAAGCTACGAAAAAAGATTCCACATCGCCAAGCATCGGCAGGCTCTCAATCTAAATGCATTGAAGAACTCTCTGCAATTTCATCCATTGACACAGATTTTTCGCCAAGCTTTCTTTGTTGGCGTACAGTGCAGATTCTTATGTCCCCTTGGCAGTTCTCCGTCGTTTTTCTTTTGAAAAGAAGCGATAAATGGCAAAGTTAGGCTTTTTGAGATGAGCGAATTCAAAACCAGAAGGGTTGTTGACGCTCCATACATATCGTCACTCACGGTGTTTACATTGAGTAGAAGAAGAGGAGGGAGGACGCTCCCGACGTTCATTTGCCCGACAGTTGAATCGTCAGTTACAAGAAGGGAATAAGTCCAAAAACGAAGTTTTGAGAAAATCGAAAAAAAACTGTATAAGTAATGGAATTTTTATCCTATAGACATCACATTTTTACAGGATATTCATGACACTGTTAAGAATACAGAACAATCATCGAAAATAATTATAAGTGTATTTTAAAATGTTTTACAGTTAAGAAAAAAGGATGGACTTATTCCCTTCTTCAACCTTATGAAATTTTAGCTGCACAAAAATCTTAAAAACCACTTAACTTGACAATTAAAAATATTTCTGCTTAGTTCACAGTACAAAAGGGAAAGATAGAAAGACTAAGACGAATAAAATTAAAAATTATGAAACTGCGTCAGTAAGGCGCTATCAATGGAGTCAAACATTCATTGGTTGAAAAAAAGCTTTTAAATTAAAATCAAATTTTATTTTGGCTAAGTTTACAAGCCAAAGAATAAGAAAAGAAACACAAATTAAGTTAAATTTCAAATTAATTAATCAAAAAATACAATGAATGGACATTGATTTCACAAATTCAAGGGGCTATATCTGCCGATAGGGGGAAGTGAAGTTATTTTTACCCTCTTTGCACTCATGTGTATACAACTGACGATTCAATTCTCCTTCGTTTCGCATTGATGATGTCGGGCAACTGATCGTCGGGATTTCGAACCTGTTTTTTTTCTTCCTTCAAATGGATTTTTCATTATTGCCACTATTGGTTCTTCACGAAGGATCGCCAGCTGATGTTCACTCTACTGCCTTTTCCACACTACGGCATCCTTTTCTTATTCGGAGGAGAGAATTGATTCGTCATTTCAGTTTTTGGTTGGGGGGGCAAGGAATTTTTTTAAGTGGGGCTGGACCACGGGGGGGGGAGGGTGACTCAACGTCATGAGCTCTAAATGGGGGGTCATCCCCAGAAATATTTTGAAAATTTGCCTCATTTTTACAACATTTAAGTTACATACGAAGAGAACAGCCCCTTGTAAACCACATAATTTTATAGAGAAAAAAGTTACAAGGGGAGCCAAAGGTCCTCCCTCAGAATTTTTTTTGAAAATTTCCCTTTAAGCTAGTTTGTTATCTTCTTTGCAACCTCATTGGGAACCGCTTTTTCAAGAATTTTCAAGGGACTTGCAGCAATTTTTCACATAAGAGTGGAAATCTTGGGGGAAGGCAATTGCCCCCCCCCTAAATGACGCCCATGGGAAGAAGGGACCTATTCTGCGCCTTGATTTCTCAATCCAGAGGAAAAGGGGGGTCCTCCCCGGGAAATTTTTGAATTCTAGTATTCTAAAAAGTGATTTAGGCTAGTTTTACGGGATTTTTGTTTTTACGCATAAAAATTACATTAATAAGCTTTTTGCATGTGGGATTTAGTCCTCGACTATTTTGTAACAATAGTAAATTACATGTATATATTAGAGGTTAATTTAACTTTTTAGAAAATTAAATGGAAGTATTTGAATCTGAGCGTGTCAAATTGTGGGAGCAACAATGAGCTCTATAATAAAAAGGGTGGGTCTGGGAGTCCTCCCCCAGAGAGATATTTGTTATTTGACACTAAAAAATCTAATTGGTTTTATTTAGTAATATGGAATTTCTAATTGTTTTTTTAGTAATATGGAAGAAATTGCAGTTACAACATAATTTCCTAAAAAATAAATATTTCCTAAAAATTTGTATTGCACCCCACCTGTGGGGGTCCTGTGCTTTAAAACACTGATTTTTTTTTTCAAATCTTAATAGAATAGCTGACAAATTTTGCATTATCAGCACATTAAAGTGTATGCATTTTACTTTAATTGTCTTTTGCATGCGTTCGATACCGAGTAAGGTATTTTTTTTCTTACTGTCCTTTTTGTTCCATTTTCTACAACATGGTAATTTGAAGAATTTTAAAAGCCAACAAAAGGACAGTAAAAATTATAACAAATATACTTTATATTTAGACAAATTCAAAATCTTGTCGCGACCCACAGTTTGAGAACCTCTGTTGTAAAGCATTCATTCATCAAAAATTTTGAATAAATTAAGAGATAGATTTTGAAGTATACACCTTAGATAAGTCTGTTTGAATTAAAGTTTTGTGTATGACTTTTCGACACATTAAAAAATCAGTATAATGAATACAAAGTAGTTAATTTTCTGGGTTTTCAATTGAAGTTAAGTTTTGATTAAATATAATTTTCATTAAGAAGAAGTACTCAAATAGAAAAATAAATGATAGTATTGTATTGGATATAAGCATGGGTGCCACTTTTCAAAAATTGCAAGACTGAACTTTGAATTATTGTTTTAACCATTTTCCCCCAGTCTAGCTGATTTATAATTGCAGAAAAGCCTATAAAATATCATATGATGAACACTTAAATAGGTCCTCTCATTTTAAGTTAAAGCTGTATATGTGTAAAAAAGGCATATTTCTTGGCAAAATGTGCCACGTAAAAATACTGAAATTTAGTAACAAATCGCTGCTGATTTTACACTTTGTATTAAAGAATTGCAGGGTTCACACTCAATTTCAGAAATAAAATTCCCTGACTTTTCCAGGCTATTTAGGGCATTTTTCAGATATTTCTTGTCTTATGAACTTATATCTTCAATAAATGGTCTATTTTTTTCCATACTCTCTTTCTAAAGCCAAAACTGTCACCCAAACATTAAAAATGTTCCAGGTATTCTGTATGATTTTACAGGTTTTTGGCCAAAATGAGCAATTTTCCCTGACTTTCAAGGTGAATTAAAATTCCCTGACCTTTCCAGATATTCCCTGACCAGTGAGAACCCTGAAATTGGACAGCCCTCCATTCTCATAACTCTAAGAAGTCGGAATTCAATCCCCAGAACTGAAGCCCAAAATAAATGGGTAAAATAATAGTTTGTTCACTCATGGATGTAAGATTGCAATGTACTCAAATTTTGGTTAACGTGAACAAAAAATGTAGATGAGCAAACCATGAGAATTCAGCACTTTCAGAATAGACATTGCAGAGAGGGTCTTTCCAGTAGATCAGAAATTAAAGTTAGAAGCTTTCTTAATTTGAAGAAAACTTATTTCTGGGGGCTGAAACTCTTCTTAAGAATTCAGTTTTGTTGGGCGATTTAATGAATGGGAATCAGGGCGAGTTTTCACCCAGGAGAAGGGTTGGCGTGAAAGAAATTTAAGGGAAGTAACTCTAGACTGGTTCATTAAATAAAAAAAAACAAAACAATTGAGCAAAATATTAAGAAAATTTTGTAGAGAAAATACAATTTTCATTTTAAAATATTATTGCGCATTTTATAACATGGCATCATAAAAGATTTTGCTCAGCTGGAAGCAAAACATGGAACATTACTTAATTTTCACTAAATCGATGAAAATACAGAAGTAAAAAATTATTCCATGCTTTTGAAACACCTTTATACAGGACCACAGTATGGGAGGTTCTTCCACCAAGGCAAAAAAGAAATTATACTAGGAAAGGATATGTGTTTATTTTGATTATACCCTTAATTTAGTTCCAAACTGTAATCATGTAAAAATCCAAATTATGAACTGTCCATCAAATACCATTTAGACTCTCCTATGGATATACCTTTTATACAAATAAATATAAAAATTTAATGATTGAATAAACACATCCAGCACTATACTAGACTGCAACGTTTCCTGACATTTTAACATCACTACATGGAAGGAAAATATGTTTAAAAAAGGCACTACATGGGTTTAACAAAATAATCCTGTTTTAAAATTGACGTTCACTCAAAATTCAGACAACAACCATGGTAACTACTTTGTTTGTTAGTGACGTCATAGGGTCAACTAACGTCTAGTAGAGTTCTTTTTCGAACATTTGCAATCACCATTTTATTTATTTTAGGAGGGAGAACAGAAATGCACATTTAAAGACCTGAAAAAAATTTAAATTTATTTCAAAACTTCACAGATTAATTTTCTGAAACTCCCAGATTTTTCCAGGTATGTATGTGACCCTCTTGTCTGAATTACCTTAGCTGCAGTGCATATATTTTTTAAAAAACATCTTTACTTTGATATCGTAAAAGAAGAATAATTAAATACAAGGTAGGGAAAAGATTAAATGATTTATTAATGAAATTCAAAGGCCCCTCAATATAATGAATAGCAATATTCATTACATATTTGATACCTGATTTTGTTTTAGTATTTATACAAGGAAAAGGAACTATTATGCATTTACAGGTAGTTGCAGCAACTGAGAATCACAAAAATTGCTCATGCTCTTCTCAAACCATCACTCTAAAGATCTAAATATATATAGAGATCTAAATCTTAAAGATCTCTGTTCTCTGAGAGACCATAGAGAGCAAATTATGTGATTCTCAGTTGCAGCAAAAACCGTAGTTACAGCACATCCTTAATTAATATGAAATAGGCTGAATTGACTTGGTAGAAGTTGCAAATTAGACACTATGTTAGTCTTTGGTAGTAAAATAGAATGAAGCATTTCAATAAGTGTGGATAGCAAAGTTAGAATTACTACTTGTAGGTATTAACACAATATATGAATTAACTGAATCGTTTGGTTACCATCCACATTAACTTCGTTAATCTGGACTGTATATAAAAAAGAGCATCTCTAAATTGAAAATGCTCAGGTTGCTATGGAAGGTAAGACATCCACTGGTTGCTAGGTGCCCTAATAATGTCTGGAATGTTTTATCAGTCCCTCCTGATTGGCTCTAATCTTAATCTTTGTCCAAACTAAAAAGTCCTACATGAAAATAAACTCGAGAGAAATACAATTGCACTCTGAGATTCAAGCACTGGGGCATTTTGGGATGGTGTCAAAAACAAGAATGCAAGCAGTGGCGGATCCAGAACAGGCCTTTTGCCCCCCCCCCTTGGGATCTTGTACCTTTTTTTAAGTTACAGTAAAAAAAGGGAAAAAATGTAAGAGGGAAGAGAAGATTGAAAAGTCAAACACTAAATAGGAAGCATAAACATATAATTTAGTATGGGAGGGCTCTGGCACTCATCTGACATTGAAAAGGTTAGTCTGAGAATTAAAACCCCCGTAGATAACCAGGGCCGTATTCAACCCCCGAAATTTTGACATCAATTTTTATACTGTTATTTTCTTGAAAATTATGTCTCACAAGGAGCGATATCCTCTTCGGGTATAACCCAAAGGGTCTCAAAATGAGTCAAAACCCTACTTTTAAGGGTAAAATTTCAAAAAAATTTTGGGGGGAGGACCCCCAAACCCCCTCGAAATTTTGAAATCTATTAAGTATACGGTTTTTCCTTCAAACATGTGTGTTTTACAAGGAATGGTCCTCTTTAATGTAACCTAAAGTGTCTCAAAATGAGTTAAAATGCCACTTTTAGGGGGAAAATTCAAAAAAGTTCTGGAGTAGGAAATTAAAAACCCCCTTAACATTTCGCCATTTATTACAATATATCTTCTTTTTATCTTGAAAATTCGGCCGCTTACAATGAGTGGTGCTCTATGGGTGTAATCTAAAAGGTCTCAGAAATGAGCTAAAACACTCTTTTGAGGGGCAAATTTCCAAAAATTTTCTGGGGGAGGATTCCCAGACCCCCCTTTTACTTCGAATTCATATTGTTTATACAATTTTGAAATTTAGTGCATCAAAATTTAAATCCAGTGTCGTCATCTAAAACTTAACATATAAAAGTACCCGTAAGGAGGTACCTCAGAAAATATTTGAGTCAAAACCCCCCCCGAAACAAAAGTCTGGTTACGGCCCGGTAGATAACCATTGGTCACATTCCACACCTTGCTTTAACTCTTGCCATGTACTGAAATTTATGGCTGTCTCAATTCCTGCTTGAAAGAGAGCAATCCACGGGAGGGGGGGGCAAATTAAGAACCAAGAATCCTGAAATGGGCACAAGGCACAAGTATAGGGTGTGGGCGAGGAGGTCCTGCCCCCCCCCCCCTCGAATTTCGGACTAGGTAGGTATACACAGAAATAAATTAAAATCCTGCTTTGTAGTGTCAAATTTCAGAAAATTCTCAGATCCCCTTTTGTTTTTGGAAGTTAAGTGTTCACAACTTCTTTACATTAAGTTCATCAAAATGCAAATCTTATCTAAAAATGTATATTCAAAATTCAGGCTAGAGGTACCAAAACTAGTTAAAAACCTGTTTTTAGAGTTAATTTGTTTTAAATCTTCTGGGGGAGAAGACTTGTGGGGGCAATCAACCATATTAGGCCCGGAAATCTTATGGAAGTACTATATGTATTATCGGGTTTAGGAATAATTTTAGGTCCTCTCCCTTCGTTGCAAATATTTAGCTTTGCACCTAATAATGAGTTAATTTTTTGGAGGATATTTGGGCTCTTCACGCGAAATAAATTTCTATTTACGCCACTCCCATCTAGAACAGAAGGGATCGCTCATCTTCATCTTTAGGATCTTTCTCGGAGGATGGGACCTTAATTAAAATCCCATTCCCCGATCCCATCTTAAATGTTCAAAAATGAGTCAAAGGACTACTTTTTAATGTAAAATTTCCAAAAACTTTGCTGGGGGAGAACCCCCAGACCCCCTTCTTTCCCTGAGACATCATCCAAGTATTTTCAATAATAGGTTCAAACTTTCAAAATTCTTCTGAAGAACCCCCAACCTTCTTAAAATGTAGTTGCCCCCCCCTTAGGTCCAGGCTGGATCCGCCACTGAAATAAAAGAGAGAATTTCGCTTTCTCCTTCGCGCGACTGTTCTATTTTAACATTAAACAATGGGTGAGCAGGTGAAAATCGCTGGAGGGAAAAGCGAAATTATCTACGGGCAAGAAAAAAAGTTCGAGGAGTGCGCTTGTAAATTAAATAGGAAAAATGTCCGATTTTTTTTCCAGTAACGATGCATATTGATCCTGAAGTAACTACCAGTACCAAAATTATTTACTTTTTTTTTTGAGGAGCAAAACGGAGGTTGAAAAAACCCCCAACCCTCGTAATTAGTATCCCGGGGCTTACATTAAACATATCTATTTATCAAGCCCATTTGGCGGATCCAGCCTGGACATATTGGGGGGGGGACCAGAAAGTTGGGTGACTGTTAAGACTGTACAAAGCAATCAAAAGAAATTTATGTTCATGCAGTATAACACACCGCTATGTTTCCTACAATGGTAAACCTTTGATCTATAATACTCAACTGTTTTCATTTCAATAGAGGTAGGTATAAGGCTGGGCGTGCACGAGTGACTAAAGTCACGGCGACCAGGATTACTAGTATCAAAAATATCACTAGAAAACAATGGATCTCTATGAAGAAATTCTTGGCAATCGGCCAACTGTCACGTCGCCTAGTGCGCGCACTCTACCTTGTTTCAATATAGCCAAGGCAACAATTTTGTCTTTGTCACCGTGACAAAAGTCGCTCGTGCGCGATCAGCCTAAGGGCGAGCGCGCACGGGCGACTAAAGTCACGGTGACAAAGAAAAAAACAACGTTGCTAAGGCTGTTGTTAGGGGCGGGACATAGAAGTATCCAAAAGCAGTATTCGCACATGACATCACTGGAGGATAAAAACAACGTTGCTAAGGCCGTTGTTAGGTAAAGTCATGTGATTGAAAATGCTCTATTGTTTTCTAATGATATTTTTGATACTAGTAATCCTGGTCGCCGTGACTTTAGTCGCCCGTGCGCTTCCGGCCTAAGTCTTTCAAAGTATATTTTTTTTACCTAACCAACTTTTATGAAAAGACCTCTCTCTACCAGTTTATTCTATTTTAGAGACACTCGAAGCTCTTGGTGTTCTAAAATTTAAAATTATAGACTAGATTTCTCCTCGAAATTTTTTTTACCAACTACGATACTAGACTGCAACGTTTCTTGACCCTATGACACGGAAGGAAACACTGAGTAAACAGAAAGCCTGCTAGTAGGAATATGGGTATGCAATTCGTGATTATACTTGACAGCAACCTTTCTTGAACCCAGTACGCGGAAGGAAAAACTGAGTAAAGAGACAGCCTGTTGGGATGCTAGGAGAAGTTTCGGTTCGAAAATCGTAATAAAAAGATATTATATACATGGGTTTAACAAACTAATCATACTTCTAAATTGAAATTCTTAACTTCACTCAAAATTCAGACACCGCGCTTGGAACACCTTTGTTTGCCTCAGCTTGTTTCACCAGGGTCAAGTAACTTCTAGTATAGTTGGGAACATACTAATTCCCGAGGGTTTGCAGAGTTAATTTATGTTCTAAAGTAAAAAACAGGGGATGGTGCTCCCTATGTAGGGTTTACCGTCCCACCCGCTCGTGCTGACTTTGTAGTCTCGGGGGTGTGGGGATCCCGTGCGGCCTTTTGCTTGACCCGTGCAGGCCGCCTAAGCTGTGGTTCCCATGCCGGTCTGTGTTGGGTGCGCGTCTGATGGTTTCTCCTAACCCGGCGAGACTTCAGGACGCTGTAGGGCACGGCACAGTCTTATGTTCTAAAGTTTGGCACTTCTTTAGTTATAACACGCATACCTGGAGCTATAAATAGCGTACAACAAAGTTTCATCATCTTTCATATCCATCACTTCAAAAGCATATTAGAACTTACCACGGCTTACTGGATTCATACAGGCTATAGCGGAGTTTTGAATTAACATTTGATACTTTTACGCCACTATTTACCGCCACGGATGTATAATAAAGTCCTAACCAATAGGATAACACACTGAAAAAAAAAGGCAAAAAGACGTAACTGCATACCAGTAGGCGATTGATCTTGGCAAACTTTGTTACAACCTATTACATCTGAGCACTGGCGGATCCAGGGGGGGGGGCTAGGGGGCTTGAGCCCCCCCCCCAAAATGAAAAAATTTTACACTGTATAACATGGAATTTTATGCACCAAAATGAGGTAAAACCATGTTATTTCAAGGTCGAATTTTCAAAAATTTTCTGGGGGAGGACCCCCAGACCCCCTTGGTACTTGTAACTCTATTATTACAATTTTACTCTATATTCAGTTTGTCAAAACGCAAATATTCTGCCATAACATCTATATCCGAAATTCGGATGAGGCGTATACCAAAACGAGTTGAAAGAATGTTTTTTTGCTTAAATTTTCAGAAATTTTCTAGGGGAGGACCCCTAGAGCCCCTTAGTACTTGTAACTCTATTATTACAACTTTGTTTTATATTAAGTTTGTAAAAACACAAAAATTCTACCATGAAATCTATGTCCGAAATTCGTATGAGGTGTACCAAAACAAGTTGAAAAAGTGGGGGTTTTTTACTTAAATTTCTGGGGGAGAACCCCCAGACCCCCCCCTTTTAGTGGTTGGAGCAGGATAATTCACTAACTTTTCCATATTAAAATAAATAAATAAATAAATAAATTTTATTTCCATCATACAGACAAAAAAATCCATTTACATGAGGAAAACAGAGGAAGACACCGAATACATACACATACATTCAAATTACAATAAACACGTTCAAAATACAATAAACATTAAACAGAAAATTACAAAAATGACTGAATTACAAATTGTTTATATAATCAAATTGAAGTTTTTTAAAACTATCAAAGAATACGTCACTGTGCTCTGGTAAGTGATTTATTATTTTTATGAATTGTATTATTGTTTGTTTATTTAAATATGATTTGGAATAAAAAGGTTCTTTTAAAATTTTGCTATTTCTTGTATTATATGGGGGAACATGTATATTTATTTGATTTAATATAAAAGGGCAATCAATATTGTTATGTAAAATATTATGGAAAAACTTAAGAATAATAAGTGATCTGCGCTGTTCAAGTAAGATTGGGGTTTCAGAATTGGTACAATTGAATTTAAAAGATAAATATCGTAGAAAATTTTTTTGCACTTTTTCAATAGACGACATTAGTGTGACGTCACTTGCTTGTTTGGAAACGTTGATTCTATCCGTGATTGGTTCCGTGATTGGAAGTAAATCCGTACGGATACGGAACCAATCACGGATGGAATCAACGTTTCCAAACAAGCAAGTGACGTAATGACTAATGTCGTCTATTATATTTTTATTGGATATGCTTGTAGGGTTCCAGATCACAATACCATACTCTAGTATCGGACGAACTAAAATATTAAAAAGATTTAAAATCACTGATATACTACTAAAATTTCTTGTTGATCTTCTCAACATTCCCAAACATTTACTGGCCCTCAAAGTGATGTCCTGAATATGAGCGTTAAAATTAAAGTTTGAATTATAGATGATACCAAGATCCCTGATGGTAGATTTTCTGGATAATATGATATTATTTATTTTGTAACTATATAAAAAAGGATTAGATATCCGAGAGAAAGTTAAAATAAAACATTTGTCAATATTGAGTGACAGTTTGTTTCTCTCACACCAAACAGTTAGGTTGTCAAGTTCAGTTTGTAGACTATTTATATCATGTAAGGAAGATATTTGTTTGACGATTTTCAGATCGTCAGCAAAGAGTAAAGATGATTCAAAAATTGAAATTATATCATTCACGAACAGATTAAAAAGCAGGGGACCAAGAATTGACCCCTGAGGGACTCCTGAGGTACCATAATAAGGATCGGACAAAGAGTGATTAAATTTTACATAAAGAGGCCTATTTATGAGGTAAGACTGTAACCAAGATTAAGATAATCAAGAAGATACAATTGGATTATAAAAATTCTTAGGCCCCCCCCAAAACCAAATCCTGGATCCGCCACTGCATCTGAGTAACATCTTACATCTAAGTCCAATTTGCGCCCTGATGCTAATCCTAAAATTCCAATCACTGTTTTATTCCCTAGTTATTTCTGAAGAGTCCATTGGGGTGGTCCCCAAAAATAAACCGAAAACTTTTTTAGAATAATTTTCTGATGGAGAAGAACACCACTCTTGTTGGGAGATAAGTTCACGACTCGGGGAAAGATTCCTCATTGGAAAAAAACCTCCAGAAACAAGTCTTGTGAACACTCTAGACAAAATCTCGATACATTTAAAAAATGTTTTTGTTAGGACTTGTATTGATTTGCACAGAGTACTAGAACAGAGAGTCCACGGCCATAGGCCATAATGGAAATCGAAAATCATGACATCTTGTTACAGGTTGGGAGAATTGTGGCGCTGGGATCGCACTAAACTCACTAGCGTCTGGATCCAGTCTGAATCGTTCACCGGCTGCCTATGGGAGATAAAAAACACCTTTTTGCGCATGCGTCGTTGAGTTCTAATTTGGCGAGAGCGGCCGGCATACGTTCCAGACTCTAGCGTGGCGCCCTCACATCAGTAACGCATTTGAAAATAGCTCGTGGACCCTCTGTTAGGATATTTCTCTGTGGATATCCTCTCCCCCATGTCACAGATTTTATCAAATTCTGTATATTATATCGATTTTTGTATCATTAGACTCAAATTATGTATCATTAGACTTAAATTTTGTATTATTAGACACAGGCCAGTGTGCAGCTCTGGTAATCATAATGAGCCACATTTTAAGTTCGATCTGATTTCATGGATGAAAATTCTCTCTTCTATAAATTTCCATGGAAAACACAAATATCCAACTTTTTAAAAGTATGTTACAACTCAGACTAAAATTATTTACACCATGCAAATTAAAATATTGGACAGAACTCTAATTTTCTATTTCTAATTCTCTAATTTTTCTCTCTATTTTTCTTTGAAAAATGCAAATAAAACATCGCATAGGGGGTCTGGATGTCTCCCCCAGAAAAACTTTGAGAATTTGCCTCATAAAGGGGTTTTGTTTTAGTTCATTTTGAGACATATTTTAGTTACACCCAAAAAACAGCTCCTTGTAAACCACAGAATTTTCAAGAAAAAAATAGTATAAGTATAGCAGTCAAAATTTAGAGGTGGCTGATGGGCGGGGGTCCTCCCCAAGAAAAAGTTTTGAAATTTGCGCCTTAAACTTAAAATTTTTATCTCATTTTGAAAATCTTTGGAAAACTCTCAAAGGTAACTTGAGTGTTCCCCAAAACTACTCGCGGACCCCCAAAGAAGGCGCTGCGGACCCCAGTTTAAGAATCGCTGTGTTAGAGGAAAATGCAGTCACTGTTATAAAAAGCAAACATGGCGATGTCAGTTTACTCATTAGTAATTCTTTGAGCAGACAAATTTCCAGTCGTTGTAATTTTTGTGTAGTAAACGGAAGAGTATAGAAAGGGGAGATATACAGATTTCTAATGATGTTGAGTTAAGAATTAATGTAAGAGTTAATTTGAAACGAAATTATTTTCAGTTCTTGAATCAGTAGAAAAAGTAAGTTGAACTGTCTTGCTTGAATCAACATTGAACCCCAGTTTCAAGTAAAAAATATTTTAATATTCCAGTTAATTAATTCCTAGTTTCCAGAATTTAATTAAAAATTACATCCTAAAAGACAAACTTACAGTAAAAGACAATCCTAGAAAAATAAAATGTGTCTCAAGTCAAGTCTTAAAAACTTAAGTAGGATTTTGAACTTTTTCTCTCTATATTAAAAAAAAGTAACAGTGACCGCCGCCGCCGCTGCTTTTGAAAATTTTATTTTTTAACACTTTGAACTCTCACTATGCAAAAACTATTCCACAGAAATTTGTGAAATTCTAAACATTTTTAGACAAATGTATGAGGATCGTTTTCGTTCTAAAAGCTAATAGATGAGATAATTAGTTCTAGAGTTATTTAATGTCAAAGTCGAAAATTATTTTTTTCTGCTGCGAGTTCGCCCCCAGAAAAATCTATTAGCAGCAGAAATATGATTTTTTGCAGACACATACTCTTAGATGTGCAGTTTTGCACCACGTCGCCCTTTTTTCGAATTTCGAATTAGTTTTGGAGTAATTAAGTTTTAAAGTTTCGAAAATTTTGACGATTTTTTTGTTTTTTCGTTATAAAAGCAAAACTAATCACAGTAGAACTATGATATTTTAAAGACACATAGAAATAATTTTTATAAAAAGATTGGCTCTTTGTTTTTTCAAAAATTCTAATTAGTTTTAGAATTATTAAGGGGACTCAGTACCAAAAAAATATTTTTCTTTATTAACAGGATTTTATTATCTTTTTAGGTGTTAAATTATGTATTAACTTCATACTAATTCATATTTAGCACAAAAAGCAAATTCCAAAACTTATTTATTTCAAAAATTTAAAAAAACTTCAAAAAAGTGGTCAAAATTAGCCTAACTTCAAAATGCTACTCCTCCCTTAATATACACTCTTTTCACTTGATATTTTTTCTCAACATAAATCAAACTTATATTGTTGCCTCTGTGTATGGAAATTTAAATATCTGCAAGGGTTTCGGAAAAATAAAAGAAAATCTGAAATTTGACATTTTTTTCCAAAAAATATGCTAAGTTTCTACTTTCTTGCTTTGTAAAAAATTTTCTAATAAATATATTTTAAAATCCATACGCAGAGGTGTTTAACAAACATTACTGATAATGACTACCCAGTTTTGAGTGATTTGGACAATTAGAAAAAAAGCCTTAGGGTTTTAAACCATAAAAACCTTGTTTTGAGAAAAACCCATTTAAAGGTTGAAAATTATGCTTCAGTAAGCCTATATTCGGGTCAGAAAACCTCAAATTTTTTAAACTTAAAACCCTCATATCATTATGAAACTTAGTAAGAATAATTCTAAGGGTAGTTTCTTCGTTTTTATGGCAAAATCTCAAATTCGAAATTTTGACCAAATTTTGGTACTGAGTCCCCTTAAGATTCAAAGTTTCAATTTTTTCTTCTCTTTCTCGCCGTTCACTAGAGAAACAGACGAGTTTTATGCGTGTTTTATGATGATTCTGATTTCTTTTATTTTCAACAATGCTTTTTTCTACAAAGTGGTTGATGGTTATTAATAGACTTGCTGAATATTTTTTTAACATTTCAATTAAATTATTGATAGGCAAGAGAGAGGTATTTTCGGTATTACAAGAGGCTTAATTAAGCCGAGAAAAGGCTTCTGCTGGATTGTTGAGATGAACAAGCGAGTTCTGCTCGCTAAGATCGCGAAGCGATCTGAGAAGAACTGCGAAGCAGTTAAGAGAGTTGGTGAGCGATAGCTCAATATGTGTGATTTCTTTCATTTTCAATTTAAGTTAGGAAAGTAATATTTCAGTAATAGTTTTTTTTTTCGGGATGATTTGGATTAAATTATTTATCAGCAAGAGTGATAAGTAGCTTCAGTTGTAAAGGAGCATTAATTAAGCCGATTAGCGTGGTGATTGGTAAGATGGAACAAGCGAGCTTTGCTCGCTGAGATCGCGAAGCGATCTAAAAAGAACTGCGAAGTAGTTCCGGGGGTTGGTGAGCGATAGCGAGCAGGGGGCAGGCCCCCTAGTAAAGTAAAAAAAAAAACCTTACCTAATCTCATTTTATTATTATTCAAGTTTTTATTAAATATGTAAATTTTCATTGGTCTATGACTTCCACAATTTTTCCGATGAGGAAGTCTTTGTTATTTCTCAAAAAAAAAAAAAAAAAAAATATTTCCCCCTTAGGTACTATTCCTCTAATGTTAATTACCATTCTTATGTCGAGGAATTTTCGTTAAAACCCTTGCTTTCACGAAATTATTCGGATCTAAAAGGTTTCTACACTTTTTGGCCAGGTGACTCAAAGAGGTGAAAGGCACACAAATGTATGGTGTGCTTATCAAGAATCTTTGCGACACCTGTCCTATTTCAGCAGATGTTTTCCTAAATCGGATTTGAATTTAGATGTTAGAGAATTTTTTTTCAAATTCGACGATTGAAAAGAGTTAATTTTCATTGTGTAAGAATACATATATTAATGATTTTCAAAATGTTTTGGTGGTCCACCAGTATTGCCGACCCTTTTCCATGACTTCACGAAAGTTTCACATCGGTAGGCAAGCAGGAAAGAAATTCACGTAGAAAAATATTTTTATGGTAATTTTTCCATAGGAAAAAAAAAAACTTGACGTGATAGAATTTTTTCATTAAATGAGCACTAAAAAATTCATAAAGTTCAACTCTTACTTCCCTTGTATTTTATCCACCGCAGGCAGGCCTTTGATGTTTTTACTTTAATCGTCATTAGTTTCCCTGTTCCGAGCCAAAACTTTCCAGCCTCGCACGGTGGTGCTGCCATCTATAGGAATGCAGAAAAAGCTTTAGTCTTCGTGAGGAGAATTAACAGCCTTACACAAATTCATGAGAACAAAGATGTAAATTTTTACTTTTCATTAATATGTGGCGGCATTCCCGAGCCCCAGAGCAACAATACCCAGAGTTAACATTTGCAATAATGCTGGAAAAAGCACGCAATAATGTGGACTCCGTTTAAAACAAATTCTGACAATCAATCTAATATGCCAGACGACTCGGATTCACAAAACCCTCCTGAAATTAACATGTCAAATGATCAACCTTCAATTTCCAGGGCACCCCCTTTATGGCGCAACAATGTTGAACTTTGGTTTATTCAGATTGAAAGTCAATTTCTTATTTCGGGAATCGTTAGTTCTGCCACAAAATTTCATTGCGTAATTGCCGCACTACTTGAGGGGGATGTTTTAAGTTTCGTTGCCGATGTGGTACGACAACCCCCTTTAGAAAACCCGTATGAAAGACTTAAAGAAAGGTTAATTGATCAATTTTCTGATTCCGCACGCTTAAAGATTTTGACTTCAGCTTGGCGATAAAAAGCCATCCAGCCTCTTGCACGAGATGTAAAACCTTGCTGCTCACAGAATGGATGAAAAACTAATGCAACAAATTCTTTCCGCCTGTAACGATCCCCTTCCAATTTTGGCTTCTCATGCTGATAGGATTGCCGAAATCTCAACAGTGACCCCTGTTGTCCACACTATCGAGGAGGATGATTCCAGATTCAGTCGTTTAGAAAATCAAATGTCGATCGATCAGGTTTCCAAATTGTTAAATCAACGCTCTCGACCATTATCCAAAAATCGGGATTCTAACTGGCGACGACGCTCCAGCTACTTCCCCTTCTCCAAATAAAGATGGCATTTGCTGGTACCATAAAAAGTACAATGCACGCAAATGCGTAAAACCTTGCAATTTTTCGGGAAACTTGAGGGCACTTCAGTTTTAGCGACGCCTGAAGGTTGCATGATGGAATCCGGTCGCTTGTACATCAAGGACTTTAATACCGGGAGCAAGTTTCTTATTGATACCGGTGCTTCAGTTTCAGTCTTCCCAAAAAGTCGTCTCCAGCCTCTTCCAAGCAAAAACCCAAAAGATCTGGTTCTGTTTGCCCCTAATGGAACTTCAATCAAAACTCATGCATCCATGCACATTAGTGTGTATCGAAAAAAACTTTTTTTTGATTTTGATAAAGTCTTAACAAAAAAAAGTTGTCTAAGGTGGCAGAGAGTACCTGTGAATTTTTTCAGAATTTTCGGATAATATCTAGGGGTGCCGCAAAGCCCCCGAAGGTCCCCATGTTAATCCTATGGAGCGGCAAGCCAAAAAGGCCGAAAATCGGTTTTTCGCCCCTCATTTCTACCCTAATCACACGACGAATGTCTTCACTCGAGTTATGGACCCTATATGATCTAGGCTATCCGACAAAACTTGAATAATAGCCTAAATATCTATATTTCGTTGATTGTGGTGGGCTCTTGGAAATACGCGATTTTCAACGAAATTTGAGCACACAAAAAAACGTAATATAGATATTTAATCTGTTATTCAAGTTTTTTCGGGTAGCATACTTCATTACTTCATATAGGTTCGTATGCTACCCGAAAAAACTTGAATAACAGCTTAAATATCTTATATTACGTTTTTTTGTGTGCTCAAATTTCGTTGAAAATCGCGTATTTCCAAGAGCCCACAATCAACGAAATATAGATATTTAGGCTATTATTCAAGTTTTGTCGGATAGCCTAGATCATATAGGGTCCATAACTCGAGTGAAGACATTCGTCGTGTGATTAGGGTAGAAATGAGGGGCGAAAAACCGATTTTCGGCCTTTTTGGCTTGCCGCTCCATAGGATTAACATGGGGACCTTCGGGGGCTTTGCGGCACCCCTAGATATTATCCGAAAATTCTGAAAAAGCCACAGGTATTCTCTGCCACCTTAGACAACTTTTTTTTTGCTAAGACTTTATCAAAATCAAAAAAAAAGTTTTTTTCGATACACCCTAATGCAGGGGTTCTCAATTTGTTTTCACCGCGGCACCCTTGGCAGGCTAAAAAAATTTCGAGGCACCCCTAAAAAGTTTGATTGAGGGATCGGCAGAATCTATGCTAGATTTTTAAGTCAATGGTCAAATACTCTACTACTCTACTCACATAAACGTATTTTCTTAAAAGTACTTGGAACTATGAGTACTCTAAACCGGAGCATCGATATAAAAAAAAAAATGGATTTATTTCGTCTTATAATAGGAGTATCCATAAGGGCCGACTTCAGTAAAATATTGAGGGGGCCCAATTAGACTATTAAGAACATAAAATTGAAAGAAATGCAACCATAAAGTTTTACAAGCCACAGTTTTAAAAAATAATTTTTTATCACATGTATGTATAAATATTCAAATTTAGCCTTATTTTTAAGGTTTTAATTAATATTATTGTATTTTTAATCGATTAAAATGCAATTTCTGACAGTATTTGTAAGCAGAATATAATTGAAAAAAAATCTGCAATGAACTTAATTTTAAAATAGGCAATATTATACTATGGTAATTAAATTCGAAACCAGCCTCATGTTAGCATGTTTCTTGTTATCCTTAAGCTAATTAAATTACTTATTAATTATATCAAAGGGTATATTATAATCATCCTTTTTTCCAATTCTGATTTTCATCGAAAATGTTTCAATTTAAAGGATGAAAATTATAAAAACTCTTTATACATTGATATAAAATTAAAAAAAAAAGAGAGAGAATTATGTATTTATTATCATTTTTGGAATTAGCTAAAAATTACTTTAAGGATATACCACAGTTTTTTTAAATAAGGTCCTAACAACTAATAAAAACTCCAAAAATAGAACATATTCTAAAAGGAAAACTAAATGAAATTTTGAAAAAAAGGAAGGGAGAAATAAAGATTTAATTTTACATAGTACTTTAAACATAGAATCATAAAAGCATGCTGCATAAATGTAGTATGTTTGTGAGTAGGAAGCATTTTTTAAATTAAAAGCGTTTAACCCTTTTGGACCGAAATGGGAAAGTTTATAAGTGACATAAAAATTTATAAACATCCAAGATAATTATTTCTATAAAAATAGAAAGGATTAATTATTGCTCCCTTCACTTTTTCAAATAAATAGCTAAAATCATTTTTACCTTTTGGAAATTTTAAAAAAATATGGATATAAACCAGCAATAGCGCAGTACGATAGCAGGAACAGCACAACGGTCAACAGTACCACGACAAAAAAATTTTGACAACTTTTTGATTATTGGCGCGGCACCCCTGCGGCAAAGGCTCGCTGCACCCAATTTGAGAACTGCTGCCCTAATTCACTTGCTCCTCAATTTTGGCTTCCATAAAGAGTTCGCCTGGACTTTCATAATTGCAGACGTATCTCGTCCAATTATAAGCGCTGACTTCCTAGAAAGATATGAGTTACTAATAGACGTCAAAAATCGGAAACTGATCGAAAAATTTGGAACTTCGGTTGACGGATACGCTTCCTCGACCCCTTCCACTGGACTTTCTGCCGTGTCCCATACAGTGGCGGATCCAGCCTGGTCCTAAGGGGGGGGGGGGAAACCACATTTTAGGAAGGATGGGGGTTCTCCCCACGAAGAATTTTGAAAATTTTACCCTAAAAACCTATTTGAGGTCGTCTACAGAGCCATACAACCAGACTTTTGTTTTTCGGGAAGGGTTTAGATGATTCCCATATTTTCCCCAAGGTCTCTCCCCCCAAGTATTTTATTGACGATGCTTAGGTTACACCCCAGGGAAGGAAAGGGGTGTGGGGGTCCTCCCCCAGAATTTTTTTTAAAATTATACTTTAAAATGTAGTTTCTTGACTTATTTTTGAACGACGGGATTTAAGGTCTCATCCTCCGAGAGAGATGCTAGAGCTAGAGATGAACGGTCATCTCTGTTCTAGATGGTCAAGGGGTTGACACATGGGGCTGATTGCCCCACAGGTCTTCCCTAATCTCCCCCTCTTTTCATCACTCCAATGGGGCGTATAGAAATTTATTTGGGTAGGAGCCCAAATATCCTCTAAAGTCTAAAATATTTAGTCATTATCAGACCAAAATCTAGATTTTTGCACCGGGGGGGGGACTCAAAAATATTTCTAAGGCCCCTCCTATGCTTATTTAAGGGACCATTCATAAATGATGGTTTTTTTGCCAATTCCGACCCCCTCCCCCTATGTCACATGTCAAGCTCTTAAACCAACAATATTTCGAACATACGGTTTAAAATTTAATTTTAATTTAATTTAATTTAAGCATTTAATTTTGGTGTGTTCTTATAATTTAAAGAAACCTTAATTAAATTTCTAAAAACAAACTCGGTAGTTCGGTGTGATTCAAACCGTCGACCTTCTGCTCCGAAGGCAGGTACTATGCCAACCAGGCCACTAGGTCTACATCACCAAGTAAGTGGTGGTTGAAGAGCATTTAATTTTGGTGTGTTCTTATAATTTAAAGAAACCTTACTTAAATTTCTAAAAACAAACTTGGTATTTCGGTGTGATTCGAACCGGGGACCTTCTGCTCCGAAGGCAGAACCACTTGACCATCTAGGGCAGAAATGACCTCTCATCTCTAGGATCTGTGTCGGAGGAGGGGACCTTAAATCCCGACTTAAAAGTTCAAAAATCAAGGAGTTGTACTCAAAAGACTTCGTTTAGAGATCTAATTTTAAAAAAGTTCTGGGGCAAACCCCCTTCCTTCCCTAAGTCTGGTTGTATGGCCCTTTAGCGGTTTTATGGGTGGCCTTTTTGTTATATGCAGATGGGAGAGTGGCGGCAAGAAAGGGGTCGCCCATCTGCATGTAACAACCGATTCTTCACAGTTGATTCTTCGAGAAGGAAGCTCCAATGTTCACCAACCAATCCACAATCCTACAGCCAGCTCACTGGGTTTTTTTCTATGAGAAATTGGGATAACTATAATGTAACAAAAATTTAGCCGGGAGGATATGACTGAAAATTTATTTTGTTTTCTGCCGAATTATATGATTCTTTGAGGAGGGAGCTCCAATGTTCAAATGTTTGGGGGGCTACCATCCCTCAACCCACCCACGGAATTTTACGAGGTTTTTTACGGCATTTACGAGCACATTTCTCTGAAGCATTCCGCCATTTTTCGCTTTGGTCATCGGTCATTATCGGAAATTGGTCACCAAAATATGTCACTGTAAGTAGGTTCCCTTTGGGAGTGAAAATAAAGAGTGAGCACTGGGTTCTACTATTTTATTGCATCAGAGGGAGTGGCTCTTGGGATCTTCGTCTTCGGAGCCGGAGTAGTCCACCGGTTGCTCGATCATGGCCTGCAGTTCCTGTTCACTGAAGCGGTCCAGCAACTTAGGGTCCAGCACCTGAGAGAAATTCCGGATTTAAGTGACATGAGATGAAGTCTTCGGGAAGCCCTATCGAACATTCGATGGACACCTCCCCACTTGTTTTCCTCCACCCTTCCCTCTCGGCCGAGTAGGACATCTACAGTAGATATGAAGCCCTACGAACTATCTAACATTCGATGGAGGGGGAACTCACCGATATGAAGCCCTTGCGAATCTCCTGCAGCTGCAGCAGGCATCGCTCGGCCAGCTTCCAGCGCAAGCAGGCCTCCACGTCTCCCTTCCCTCTCGGCCGAGTAGGACATCTACAGTAGATATGAAGCCCTACGAACTATCTAACATTCGATGGAGGGGGAACTCACCGATATGAAGCCCTTGCGAATCTCCTGCAGCTGCAGCAGGCATCGCTCGGCCAGCTTCCAGCGCAAGCAGGCCTCCACGTCTCCCTTCCCTCTCGGCCGAGTAGGACATCTACAGTAGATATGAAGCCCTACGAACTATCTAACATTCGATGGAGGGGGAACTCACCGATATGAAGCCCTTGCGAATCTCCTGCAGCTGCAGCAGGCATCGCTCGGCCAGCTTCCAGCGCAAGCAGGCCTCCACGTCTCCCTTCCCTCTCGGCCGAGTAGGACATCTACAGTAGATATGAAGCCCTACGAACTATCTAACATTCGATGGAGGGGGAACTCACCGATATGAAGCCCTTGCGAATCTCCTGCAGCTGCAGCAGGCATCGCTCGGCCAGCTTCCAGCGCAAGCAGGCCTCTACGTCTCCCTTCCCTCTCGGCCGAGTAGGACATCTACAGTAGATATGAAGCCCTACGAACTATCTAACATTCGATGGAGGGGGAACTCACCGATATGAAGCCCTTGCGAATCTCCTGCAGCTGCAGCAGGCATCGCTCGGCCAGCTTCCAGCGCAAGCAGGCCTCCACGTCTCCCTTCCCTCTCGGCCGAGTAGGACATCTACAGTAGATATGAAGCCCTACGAACTATCTAACATTCGATGGAGGGGGAACTCACCGATATGAAGCCCTTGCGAATCTCCTGCAGCTGCAGCAGGCATCGCTCGGCCAGCTTCCAGCGCAAGCAGGCCTCCACGTCTCCCTTCCCTCTCGGCCGAGTAGGACATCTACAGTAGATATGAAGCCCTACGAACTATCTAACATTCGATGGAGGGGGAACTCACCGATATGAAGCCCTTGCGAATCTCCTGCAGCTGCAGCAGGCATCGCTCGGCCAGCTTCCAGCGCAAGCAGGCCTCCACGTCTCCCTTCCCTCTCGGCCGAGTAGGACATCTACAGTAGATATGAAGCCCTACGAACTATCTAACATTCGATGGAGGGGGAACTCACCGATATGAAGCCCTTGCGAATCTCCTGCAGCTGCAGCAGGCATCGCTCGGCCAGCTTCCAGCGCAAGCAGGCCTCCACGTCTCCCTTCCCTCTCGGCCGAGTAGGACATCTACAGTAGATATGAAGCCCTACGAACTATCTAACATTCGATGGAGGGGGAACTCACCGATATGAAGCCCTTGCGAATCTCCTGCAGCTGCAGCAGGCATCGCTCGGCCAGCTTCCAGCGCAAGCAGGCCTCCACGTCTCCCTTCCCTCTCGGCCGAGTAGGACATCTACAGTAGATATGAAGCCCTACGAACTATCTAACATTCGATGGAGGGGGAACTCACCGATATGAAGCCCTTGCGAATCTCCTGCAGCTGCAGCAGGCATCGCTCGGCCAGCTTCCAGCGCAAGCAGGCCTCCACGTAGTCGCGCTTATTTTCCTCCGTCACCTCCATGGTAGCCCCTCCCTCCAGCAGTTCTGCCGAGTAGGACAGCGCCCCCATGCGGTCGCGCACCGTGAAGGTGAGGGGGCGCTGCTGAGCGGTGCCCAGCTCGTGCGAGCGGAGCCACTGCAGCCGCCGCAGCAGCACCGGGTCCAGCTCCTCCAGATCCGGCAAGGACATGGGCCTGCAAATACGCACGACTATTTAGATAGAGAGTCCGGATAGTCACTGGGAATCCAAGATACAATATAAGGAAAATCGTGACTCGGGTTCCTGGGATTTAGGCTGGACGCGCACTAGAGACTTAAGCGACCAAAATCACTAGTATCAAAAATGTCCCTCGAAAACAATGGATCTCTATGAAGAAATTCTTGGCAATCGGCCAAGAGTCAAGTCGCCTAGTGCGCGCACTCTAACTTGTTTCAATAGCCATGGTAACAATTTTGTCTCAGTCACCGTGACAAAAGTCCCTAGTGCGCGCTTAGCCTTATGGGGGGGGAATTTTTTTTCTGGATATTTTTATTTTCTTTAAAGTAAAGAATGCTTTCTGACAAGGGGGGGGAGGGGGGTTTCAAGAATTGCAACATCGCACATTCAAAATCAAAACTAAATAACGCATTTTTTTCTGGAAAATGTAGCTTCAATAACATTATTATAAGATTCATACCAACGAAGTAACAGTTCACTTTGAACTTATAAGGTGGGGTACACTTAAACTTCAATAAAAACACAAGGGTCCTAAATTCTTTCCAACCTTATTCTAAACTTATTAATAGTAGCAGTCCGTGACGTGGGGGGGTATGGTGAACTTTGTGACGAAATCAAAATTGAAAAACGTGCAAGTTGAACCCACCTGTCGAGGAGGCACTTGAAGAAGCACTTGGGGAGGGCGACCATCAGCGGCCTCTGGTGCAGGAAGGAGAGACCCAGGAGCACCCCGCACAACTGGAACCACTCGGGGAGGGCGGAGGAGGCGGGGCTGGGGTACAGAAGGTGAGGGTCGTCGTCGCTCGCTCGTTCGAACAGCCGCAGCCGGTGGGGGCTGAAGAGCGCACTCGCCAGCAGGGGAAGGAACTCACTCATCCGCACTTCCGGACTCCTGCAGAGAGTACATGCGCCACTCTTATAAAGTTTGTCCGTCCTCGCTTGGCACGATAGTCCAGTCAAAATAGACATTCAACATCGGAAAAATTCGCACAAAGCTGAAAATTGGTACAGACCTAGAAGACATCATTGTAAGTGATATGCCAAAATTCCCCATCGATCCCGTTTAAGCTAAATATTTTAAAAAGGTTTTAATTACACCCCGTTTTCACTTCGTATTCCTATGGGGAAATCGGCTGCGACAGTGGCGCCGCGCGCTACTCTACCATAGGATGACGAAGCACCGAAAAGAGGGAGATGGTGAAAAACAGCTCTTTTTTGAGGGTTTTTGCTTAGGGATTTGAACTGAACTATCCAAATTTTTTTGTAAGAGCTTTTTTAACCGTTCAGGAATGTAGGAGTAATGAAACGGACAAAATTTAAGTATTTTCCGTGGTGAATTTATTATTTTTCCTAGTCATTTTGATTCATAAAATGCTATTAAGGGTATTGATGTTCTTTAAAAATGTTAAAAGTAGTTTTAATAATCGAAAGGGCTTAAGTGAATAACCTTTCATTTACAAACCAAATTGGTTTGTGTAATTTCTTTAGCGCATCAAATGAAAAACGAGTATATTATACTGACAGTATACTTCGTATTTTTTTTAATTAATTCATTCCGTAAGGAGAAAGGATATGTGATGAACTTGAAAATCTTTGATTTCACATAGAGAAATATTCAACTCTAGAATATTTGTGGAGTTAAAAACTCGCACCAGACCTCATTTATGTATTGTACTTGATATCTTGCACTAAACTGAAAAAAAAAATAAGTTTATCGGCTATACGATTCTCCAGAAAATAATGTTGCAATAATATTTTGCTATGAATATGATGTCTGAAAGCATAAATTTTGAAAAATAGAAAAATTCAATATTTTGCGTAAAAAAGCATTATTTTCTACACCGGAGGAGAGTACTCTGGATTAACATTTTATAGGTGCTTATACATGCTTGTTGGTATTATCTACGGGTACGTTCACCCATGTTTAGGAAAATTTATAACTTATTATTCTACCATGATTTCTTCTGTAGCTTGATATGTGACCAGACTTTTACGAAACAAGTAAAGATTCTCCGATTAGCTCTTACTGGATGAAAAGGGGGCCTTTTAAGCTAGTTTTGATTATCTCAATAATTTTCGAAACCACGTTCCTTTAGATTTAAAAGAAAAAAATTTCTTTGAACTCGAATAAATATATTTTAACATAAGAGTTCCCTCGAGAGACACAAGGTTATATTCTATTGTTGTAAGGTCTGGAATGAGTTTTCAACTCTACGAGTTTTCGGGAGTTGAATATTTCTCTATATGAAATCAAATATTTTCAAGTTCATCACTTATCCTTTCTCCTCACGGTCTGAATAAATTAAAAAATAATACGATATAATATACTCGTTTTTCATTTGATGCCTTAAAGAAATTACACAAATCAATTTGGTTTGTAAATGAAAGGTTATTCACTTAAGCCCTTTCGATTATTAAAACTACTTTTAGCATATTTTAAAGAACATCAATACCCTTATTAGCATTTTATGAATCAAAATGACTAGGAAAAATAATAAATTCACAACGGAAAATACTTAAATTTTGTCCGTTTCATTGCTCCTACATTCCTGAACGGTTAAAAACGCTCTCACAAAAAAATTTGGATAGTTCAGTTGAAATCCCTAAGCAAAAAAAAAAGGAGCTGTTTTTCACCATCTCCCTCTTTTCGGCGCTTCGTCATCCTACGGTAGAGTAGCGCGCCGCGCCACTGTAGCAGCCGGTTTCCCCATAGGAATACGAAGTGAAAACGGGGTGTAATTAAAACCTCTATAAAATATTTAGCTTAAACGGGATCGATGGGGACTTTTGGCATATCACTTACAATGATGTCTTCTAGGTCTGTACCAATTTTCAGCTTTGTGCGAATTTTTCCGAACTTTCGCCTTTTTTTCGTCTATTTTGACCGGACTACGAGTGGCAAACCTAAAGGGTATCTAATAGAAGTGAGATAACCATCTTTATGGCTTCTTTTTAGTGCACTCGCCGCTGTTTTTTCTGCTGTGGGTACTGCCTTTAGGTTTGCCACTCGTGCCAAGCGAGGACAGACAAACTTTACCCGGGTGTAAATTGAAAACCGTGCTATAAACCCGTTTATATGACCAGTCCTCAAATCCCGTGTATAGACGTCCCATCATTCATTGCGATTTGTGTTTGTTTACATTCTGTTACTATAAGTTTTCGTCTTGGAGTTTTGCGTTCATTATGGATTGTCAATGAGGCTAGCCTTGTTGAGTAAGCTCTGAATATCTACTCACTCCTCGTCCTGCGCAAAGTGCAGCTCGATGGTCCGGTAGTAGTTGAGCGGGATTCTAGAGGGCGCCATGAGTGCTTTGAACGCGTCCTCCACCAAAGAACTGCGTCTCAGCTTCAATCTGGAAAACGAGGCCAATTTTAAAAGAAACATTAAATTTTATGTTAGGGTATTCTTGCAGTATCAACCAGTATGGATTCAGATTCTGAAACACGTAGAAGAAACGATGAAAAAGCTCTCGACAACACCGTAGCTCTCGTCCGCCATATTGTTCCGAGATTCGAACCGTATTCCGATTGTTTTTACACTTTTTGTGGTCCGTTGAGAATAGTTCCACAAACAGCAGAACAGCTACTAATTATCAGAAAAAGGCTTCTATCATTAATTTATTGTGAAAGTAATAGAAATCTAGTGTTAGTTTGATTTTGTATTATCAGTGTATAATTACTTGTAACGGTGTGCGACAGACAGCACATTGGAACTCTAGACCTCCCGTGTCAAATCTATCGCTCCCGTCTCGTTTCTTCCACGTGTTTTAGGGCCGCATTCGGAAACTTTAACACGTAGACGAAACGATACGGCAATTTGGAAATGGCAGTAGGTCTCTGGTTGCCGTTTCTCTCTCGTGCGCTCATGGCTCCACCTGTTGGAAAACCTTACAAGTAATTATACACTGATGATAGAAATTTAAACAAACTCTAGATGTCCATTGCTCAAGGTCTGATTTACCATTAGGCCCACTAGGCCCGGGTCTAGGGGCCCCACAATTTGGGGGCCCCCTAATATCAAAAAGTTAACAAGTAGAAATAACTTTTCATACTTCATAGAATGTTTTTTTATTACTTTTTTAAAACGAAAATAAAAATCCCAACCTTTTAGCAATGTAAAAAAATTTTAAGAACTAAAAAATTGAAGAACCAAGAACGTGTCTGACCCTGAACCCCTGACGATGGTGAATTTTCACACTAATCGAACAATAATTTTCACGCATCTACATTTATATAGCACCAAATATGGCAACGTGGGGGGGCCCTTCCTGCATGTTGGGCCTAGTGTTCTAAATTTTCTTAATCGGGCCCTTCCATTTCTTTCGTAATATGTTAATGTCTGAGGACTTGTTTTGGTAATAGTAGGGGAGCCCATGATGCTAAATGTGGATTTACTCGAGCGCGTCAGATAATCATAGGGGAGATACCTTGCATGCTTTTGAGTAACTCCACCAAATATAAGCTCTCTATGTTTAGTAGGGGGAAAATAAGTTTTTTAGGGGAACAAATTTGAACAAATGGTTTGTCAACGGTTTTCAGCTCTACTAGGTAAACTTAATGGGAAAACGAAAGTTTACCAAAATCGGATCGTGGGAAGTGTGTTTTTTTCAAGATGGCCGCCATAAACATGGAAATTCAAGAAATCCTATAAGTTTTGTGTTTAAAACGTAAATAAACGTTCTTCAATGTATGATTTGAGTAGAATAAGTATGGTACTGGGTAAACTGAATGATATAAAAATAGTTTGCAAAATCTGGCAACCGGGAATGGTTTTTTTCCAAGATGGCGGGCGGAACTTTCATATAAAAGGATGTGATGATTCTGAATTTTTATGAAATATATTTTCACAGATTTTTATAAAATATATTATTTAATTTATTCTTATTTTAATAATTTTTCATTCTAAGTAATGTAATAATGCTCAGGATACAATTAAGAGACATATTTTATAAGATGCAGGCAGAAATGCGGGGGTCATTATTGTGACCATTTTTGATTTTGATGAAATTTATATTGTGGGTTCTTCTAATGATTTTAGAATACCCGTATTTTTTCTTTTTCCCCCAAAAAAAATTTTTAGGCCTAAAAAAATTCCGAAAGTTGGTCGCGACCCAGTATTTTTTTCGAATCGATATCTTTTTGTACTCCTTTTTCTCTGTGCATTGAGGGTCAATCAAAGTAATTATGGTGATAACAACATGTCCTTAGGTAGCTAAAACAAATTATTTTGTGAATTTCATGGTTTATCTTCAGTGCAACCTGGAAGGGTTCGCCAAACTTTGTCGCGTAAAGTGAAAAAACGCCAAATTTGAGCCCTTATGGACCCCATCATTGAGGGTCAACACAGTTTGGGGGGTTAACTTGTGTAGTACTACTCAGTATTAACTTATTCAGCCCATTTATTGCATCGTTGACCCTCAGAGCTGCCTGGAAATAGCTACTTTTATAAGCTAAAATGCTCTGAAATACAGAGTCACCAAAATTGACCTTTTTTTCGTTTTGTTAGTTACAAAAGTCAGTTTTAAGTACTCGCAGGGCCGAAAATCAAAGATCTGTCAATTGTCTCTTAAAGTACAGGTCTCATGCTACCAAATGCCATTTTCAAGTTCTTCATTGACCCTTAATGCTCTGAAATACAGGGTCACCAAAATGACCTTTTTTTGCTTTATTAGCTACAAAAGTAGCTATTTTCCGGCAGCCCTGAGGGTCAACGATGCAATAAATGGGCTAAATAAGTTAATACTGAGTAGTACTACACAAGTAAACCCCCCAAACTGTGGTTGACTCTCAATGATGGGGTGCATTAGGGCTCAAATTTGGCGTTTTTTCACTTTTTTTGACGTTTGGCGTTTTTTCACTTTTTGGCGAACCCTTCCAGGTTGCACTGAAGGTAAACCATGAAATTCACAAAAAAAATTGTTTTAGCTACCTAAGGACATGTTGTTATCACCAGAATTACTTTGATTGACCCTCAATGCACAGAGAAAAAGAAGTACAAAAAGATATCGATTCGAAAAAAATACTGGGTCGCGACCAACTTTCGGAATTTTTTTAGGCCTAAAAAATTTTTTTGGGGGAAAAAGAAAAAATACGGATATTCTAAAATCATTAGAAGAACCCACAATATAAATTTCATCAAAATCAAAAATGTTAACAATAATGACCCCCGCATTTCTGCTTGCATCTTATAAAATCTGCCTCTTAATTGTATCCTGTGCATTATTACATTACTTAGAATGAAAAATTATTAAAATAAGAATAAATTAAATAATATATTTTATAAAAATCTGTAAAAATATATTTCATAAAAATTCAGAATCATCACATCCTTTTATATGAAAGTTCCGCCCGCCATCTTGGAAAAAAAACATCCCCGGTTGCCAGATTTTGCAAACTATTTTTATATCATTCAGTTTACCCAGTACCATACTTATTCTACTCAAATCATAAATTGAAGAACGTTTATTTACGTTTTAAACACAAAACTTATAGGATTTCTTGATTTTCCATGTTTATGGCGGCCATCTTGAAAAAAACCCACTTCCCACGATCCGATTTTGGTAAACTTTCGTTTTCTCATTAAGTACATCTAGTAGGGCCGAAAACCGTTGACAAATCATTTGTTCAAATTTGTTCCCTAAATGGCCCTTTTTTTAGCTATTTTCCCCCTACTAGTTGGTGGGTTTGTTTAGAACAGCCCGTCAAAATTTGAAAGAAAACTAGTTACATGGACATACTCGAGCGCGTCAGATTGGCTACCAAGACAACTAGTTGTGAGCCTAGTTTCCTGGCTACTAGTCCATAAACATTTTGTTTCGTACTTTTTTCTCAAAAAGAGCGATAGCGTCTTACCGGTCTTGGCTTTACTTTGTAACCCTCCCGCTCCCTTACCCACCCCTCAAATCGGCAGATTTTAGAAAATGTACACTTTTTAGCTGGTAACTAACCTACCTTATCATTATCTGACGCGCTCGAGTATGTCCATTTAAGTAATTTTTTTTTTACAAATCTGACGGGATGTTCTAGACAAACCCCCCTACATAGAGAGCTTATATTTGGTGGAGTTACTCAAAAGCATGCAAGGTATCCCCCTTATGATTATCTGACGCGCTCGAGTTACTACCTCAAAACACTCTCGGCTCCCCTACTAGCGGACCACAAAAAGTGTGAAAGCAATCGGAATATGGTTCGTATCTCGGAACAATATGGCGGACGAGAGCTGCGAAGTTTGAAATCTCTCGTACCCATCTCGTTTCATCTACGTGTTAAAGATTCACCACAACTGGTGTTTTTTGAATCCACGTTCATCATTCAAAATAGAAGAAATGGACTTACAGGAGCGGCGGCCCGGTGCAGTACTTCCTCTTGGCCAACTCGTCGAAGAACTTCCACAACTTGTCCACCAGGCGGCGGTCCTTGCGGGACACGGGGTGCTCCATGTCTGCAAACAACAACTAAACTCTACTCTCGCTATTTCTGAAAAATCACAATAAAGTAACAGCCAGGAACCGGGTAGGTTACTAGACGCACACTCGGTGCTGATGCCGCGATTGATGAATAACAATTTTAATGTTTTAAAACACGTAATAACAAGCTCCTATCACTTCAATCTTCGTGGAAATAACCCCTTCGAGAAATCCGCGGGATTACATCTTCAGTATTTAGCCTCCGCTTGATATTGCAAAAGACTTGAACTGGTGTTTTCCCCCTTTACGTTCGAAATTGTTTTCACAATACTCGAATGAAATGATAACCCTGTACGGTACTAGTATTTAAATCTTATTTTTAAAATACTCACACGAATTTAAAAATCGCCTCTCTGAAAATAGAGCATTTTTGAGAGAATTTAATGGAATTAATAACTGAAAAAAAGGAAAAATTTCAAAACTAAAGTTAGAGAGCTAGACTAAATATTTAATGCTGAGTTCACAAACTGATAAATTTTTGGGGCGCCATCTGTTCCAATAAACGCAAACGTGCACGGTAATTAATCCTTACACATTAATCAACCATTATTTTGATTAATGATCCAAATGTAACTTATGCGTTTATTTCACTCGCATTGCAAATAATCCTCAGCAGATGCAACTCACCTTCGGCGCGCCGGGGCATCTCGACAGCTTGGAATCCCACCTGACCCACTTCGACCTCCCTTTCCGATGCCTTCGCCACCAAGCGGACCAGGCTGAAACGAAAAGCATTTTTAATTAATCTCTCTCACTTGGCAATGTAAAAAACTCTCTATTGGATTGAAGAGTCTATGGGATTTTATCGCCTGTGAAAATGTTCCACCACGAGAGGGCGCTGCATGGCAACGAGCTCTAAGATTCGAACTTTAATTTAATACTAAGTATAAATCCCTTTTAGCAATTTGTTTGCGATTCACTCCGTTTCGATGAACAGTTGAGAATAAGGAGATACCAATACAAAAATTGACGACCAACTACAAGCGTGAAGGCTGGTCCATTTAACTCAAATTACAACGAGATAATTAGGAATAGAAGGGCCGTATTCTGAAAGACAAACTCGTAGAAGAAACGAGAACGGTGAAAAAGCTCTCGACACGAGAGATTTCGTCCGCCATATTTTTCCGAGATTCGAATCGTATGCGGATTGCTTTTACACTTTTTGTGGTCCGTTAAAAAAATCTAGAACGGCTACTAATTACCAAAACAAGGCCTCAGACATTAATATATTACGAAAGTAATGGAAATCTAGTGTTAGCAGAATTTTGTTTCATCAGTGTACTTGGAAGGCAGCAGCAGCGCACATGAGCCAGGATCTCCCGTTTCCGTATCATTTCCATTTCGTTTCTTCTACGTGTTTGTCTTTCAGAAACTTTAACACGAAGATGAAACGAGATGGAAACGATACTGTAACGGTGAAAAATCTCTCGTAACAATCAATTTAGAAATGTTAGGTCTCTCGTGCGCTCATGGCTCCACCTGTCGGAAAACCTTACAAGTAATTATACACTGATTATACAAATTTTTGCAGCACTAGATTTCCATTACTTTCGTAATAAATTAATGTCTGAGGACTCGTTTCGGTAATTAATAGCTGTGTTAGATTTTTTGGAATTAGTATTTAACGGACCGCAAAAAGTGTAAAAGCAATTGGAATACGGTTCGAATCTCGGAACAAAATGGCGGACGAGAACTGCAAAGTTTGAAATATCTCTCGCTTGAAATCTCTCGTGTCGTTATCGTATCGTTTCTTCTACGTATTTAAGTTTCTGAGTGCGGACAGACCAGACTTACTCCAGTTGGCTGGATCCGATGGAGTGCCTGAGGCGCATGTCTGCGCTGGGGCGAGGGCGCTCCTCCTGCGTGGCGCAGCGCAGGTGCGTGAGGCTGCTGCGCGCATGCGCGTCCTCTTCGCTCCAGGGCTGCAGCTGGATGCGCAGCTGGCCAGAGGCGCGCACCTCGCGCATCTCGCGCGTGCCGCTCGGCAGCTGGTCGTGCTGCGGGTGCAGCAGCGCCCCCTGGTGGCAGGCTGCGCCGCACCACAGCACCTCCTCCTCTCTGCGCGGGGGGGCGGCGGCGGCGGGGAAGAGCTGCGCCAGAGAACGACCCCCGCTGAAGTGCGACAGCTGGATCTGGCTGCTATTGCCCTGAAACGAAATATCTCTTTTCTAACAATTCGGGCAAAGTGACTCATTGATAAATGGCATTGAATTTATCACATGCCCGTAACATATATCTATCTTAAGGGCGAAGTGATAAACCGGGCATTATTAATAATTACGTCAAGTACAAACAACACTTACTATTATGGTGGATTTACACCACCGCGACATCAGCGGCTATAGCGGAGAACAGCGATTCAAGACAACCAATAGGAAGCCTCTAAAACGATTACAGTTTTTACTTACCACCGCTGGTTTTTGTGCGAGCGACCGAAGCGCCGCCTGGTAGGTCTCTTGTACGTACTTCTCCACGGCTGCGTCGAACTCGCTGCTTTCTGCAACGAATGTCAACTTGTACACTTTTGCACAATGCTAATGAACTAAGGAAAACCACCCATACTGAATACCATACTCACCCTATATGACACGCCACAAGGAAAAACTGAGTGAGCAGCAAAGGCGGATCCAGGGGGGCTCGGATCAAAACGAGTTTAAACTCTGCTTTATGGGTCAAATTTTCTGGAGGAGGACCCCCAGACCCCCTTTTGTGTTTATAAAAATATTATCTACTACTTTAACACAACGTCTGAATAACGAATGAAATAAATACTTGCGAAAACACTTTCATTTAATTTTGATGCTACTATTTAGAATGGACTCTAACCGTCTGACGTCACACGGAACCAACACGTGACCTACTGAGCTTGCGATTGGTTACCACAGATACTACACTAGTAGATCTACTAATTTATAGTATCTGTGGTAACCAATTGCAAGCTCAGTAGGTCACGTGTTGGTTCCGTGTGAAGTCTCGAACCAGATAGGCGGTTAGAGTCCATTACACAACAAAACAAGTCCAAAACAATCACAAAGATATTTGCATTTCTTACTATTTTTAAGAAGTTCACGTGCGCGTGAATAAAATATTAAAGATAAAGGGTTTAGTTGTAAAGCAGCAATTTCATCTGTTCCACTACTTCTTATATTAAGTTGCAAGATGCAAAATGTTGCAAAGATGTTGTTAAAGATGCAAATGCTACTATCTAAAATGTATTTAAAAGCTACATTGAACCTATTAGGATCCGTCCATACATGACATCGTGCTCGGTGGTTGTGACAAGGGGGAGGAGGGCAGAAGCCTTGACCATCTAGGACCGCTCATCTCTGGGATATCTTTCGGAGGATGGGACCTTAAAATCCCGTCTTAAATGTTCAAAAATGAGTCAAGAGACTACATTTCAAATTCAAATTTAAAAGTTTTCTGGGGGAGGACCCCCATTCCTTCCCTGGGTCGTCATATGAGCGTCGGCAATAAAACTTAGATATTTTTGCACGAAGGTTCGCATTTGATCTGTAAAATATTCGGGTGAAAAAAAAACTGGAACTCAAAACCCATCCCGAAAAATAAAAGTCTGGTTGTACGGCCCTGTAGACGAACCGTTGAGAACTACTACTTTGTATGTTTGCAGCCAAGTAACGTCACTCTCGACAACTCAAAAACCTTATCATGTTGAAATTTAGACCATTTTCACCACTAACTTAACATAACTTGGAATCAAAACTTCTAAATGGTATAGTTGAACACAAGCCAATCAGGGCTGTCGAAAAAGCTTGTTTCCAGGTTAACTTCAGGTTAGGTGAATATGACCGTATGTCTGATGGGTTAGCCTCAAATTTAAGTGACATAATATTTTGAATGCTTAATTTAATACAATTGATTCTTTCGTTTGCTGTGATGGTCTGAAATCAAAAGAACACATTTTCAGTCCCTGTAAAGCAGTGGTTCCCAACCGGTGCCGCGGACCATTGGTCTTGGAAATGGTCCGTGGAAGGTTGCGGGCGGAAGCAAACAAAATTACAAAAAGTAATAGAAATTTCAATGAATTGAACAAGAAAAGATTAAATGTGTCTGCGTAATATGTGGAGATTCCCACTAAATTGTTAAAACAATACTTTCTTCTAGTATAAATATTTAAATAAAAATTAGGAATTCTGAAACAATTTTGTGGGTCCCGCGAAGATATATACTTATCTCACCATAATTAATAGTACCTAATACTAATTCTGGTGAGATGTAATTAAATTTTTGTTAAAATATAGTTATATTTCAGAACATTATATAAATTTCCGTGCTTAATTAGGGATAATAAACTTTCATCTCGCAATTTTGTGAAGATAATGATTTTAAGCTACGAAGGGTGGGTCCGTGAAGGTTCCAATTTTTGACTTAGTGGTCCGCGGACTTCTCTGAGTTCGGAACCACTAAGCAACACTTAAACATCTTTTCTGACACAACGCTTAGAAAGGCGTTTAATATCGTGTTTCCCAGCACAACTTACCTGATGGAGTCTCCTTCCTTTCTTCTTCTTCTTTGCAGTGCGTTCTGGCAGCAGAAGAGCTCTGATGGAAAAGAAAGACCCACATGGCTTATCTTCTGTTTCAGGTTAGTTAGGGTTTTATTAAAAATGCCTTTTCACACTTTCTCTACAGAAGAGGGTTTTTTTTACAAATATAATTTGGAGATGGTATTTTAAATTCTGGGGCATGCTTTAGGGTTGGTGTACATAAACTTTGCGTAGGTTAGGTTAAATACTTAATCCAAAACTCAATCAATAATATTCTGTTTATAAACAGATATTGATGTATCAATAAAAATCATAAAAGGTTGATAATTGAATTTTTCATTTTTATTTATATTTTGAGCATATATACGTTTTTGAATTGTTCTTTTTTCAAACCAGTATAGTTCGAGTAATCTAACGAGAAATTAAAAAGAAAAAATTAACTTTCATGCAAAAGAATAATTAATATCATAAATTTCCTTTTCTTAAAATGTAATTTATTTCTACATTGTTCAATCTAAAAAAAACCCGTAAAAATACTAAAATCTAAAGTTTAATATTATTTTAATTTTTAAAAATTATTTCACTTACTCTTGAAAAATGTTATTCTGAAAAGAAAGCCAAACTATTTTCATATGAAATGACCATTGGGGCAATTTTGAAAGCAAACAAAAAAAGCAATATGAAAACAACAGAACAAATGGAGTAGTTGATTGCTCCTAGCGCTCTTTCTTGATTGTTCTCTTAACTATTTTCACTATTCAGCATCCCATGGCATCTAATAATGTACATAAAGTTAATATGCTGACCGGTTTTAGTATGAAACCACGTTATCACTCACCTTGAGCGCGGGTGCCAGACGCTCGTCGCAGAACTGCGCTAGGCGACGCGCCACGAGACGCGCCGCGAACAGCGCCACGAGCAGTGTGTGGCGCGAAGGGGGAAAGGGGGGCGGCGGGGGAAGCAACGTCGCGAGCGCCGCCAGCCAGCTGCCGGCGACGCCGAAAGCGCCGCTTGGCGTGGCGCCGAACTCCTGAGCCAACGCAGCCAGCTCCCGCAGCTGCGCCGCGCAGTCACGCAGCATCTCCTCCTCCATTTTGGCTCAAATGAGGACTCCCGATCAGACCACTATATGAAGACTTCAAATTGGAGTTCGAATGAGGACTCCCTATTGGACCACTATATGAAGACGTTGAATTTGTGAATTGTTCAAATGAAGACTGAATTCGGCCACCGAATACTTTTAATTCAGCCCCTCTGAATTTGGTCGATGCTTAAATGAAGTCTGTTTGAATTTGGCGATTTCTGTTTACAAAATTTGCTACGTGTGGTGATTTTCTTCGTTTCAGTTCAACTACGCGAGTCACTAGGCTAGAGCGAGTACAATGATGAGCACGGCTTACTAGTTACTAGATGCAATAGTACAGTATCTAGTGAGAGAGAGATTTTGGAGAAAATTCCAATTTAAAAGTAGGTAGGCTTACGTCCGGGGTTTTCAGAGAAACCTCTTATTTGACAGATTAAAGGTAATAGCCTAAAATTATTAAACTGAACGAAGTTATATAAAATCTTTCTAGAAATCTTTTAATTGAGGCGCCCTTTACCTTTTTACACGTGTGGGGTTTTCCGAAAAAAACTAAAGGAATGCAAAATTTATTCCCGTGTGAGAATCATTGAACAGAACCTCCCCTCGTCAGTGAAATGTCCCCTTTTCAGATTGAAAAACCTGATCACAGACGAAAATTATTTTACAGGCATAAGATGACTCACAACACTTTACTACTGTTATGAAAAAATTAGCTGCCATTAGGGCGAGCACGCACGGGCGACTTTTGTCACGGTGACAAAGACAAAAACAACGTTGCTAAGGCTGTTGTTAGGGGCGGGACATAGAAGCATCCAATAGAAGCATTCGCACATGACATCACTGGAGGATAAAAACAACGTTGCTAAGACCGTTGTTAGGTAAAGTCATGTGATTGAAAATGCTCTATTGTTTTCTTGTGATATTTTTGATACTAGTAATCCTGGTCGCCGTGACTTTAGTCACTCGTGCGCGCCCAGCCTTAGGAGAGGAGTAAACTAATATTGAAAATCGTGTTCTGAGTTGCCGAATACATTCAGTTAGTAACATTTGATGAACCTTTTTGATTGGCGGATTAACTGCTTCAGAGAAAAAGCAGCGAGTTCATTTAAGAATACTATGGCGGTTTCTCTGCATTTCTCGCCTAAGAAGTTGTCATTTTTAGGAAATTTTTACAGCTTTTCTACTGTAATTCCGCATTTTGGATCTATAAATCACTGTATTTAAAGGGAGCTTCGAGTCTGTACCTCAGATCAGATTATTAAACTGATTTTGAAAGCTTTTAAAACAAAATTGTTTCACTGTCCACATCAAAACTACATCTCAAACACTATCTAATTGATTACGAAGATACGAAGATTTCTACACTAATATTTTGAATTGGCAGATCCCTATTTCAGAGTGTAGGGTTGAAATCATTTACAGATAGTTGTACAAAAGAGAAAAATAAGAACTATGTAACATTTTTTTCGGTTAGTATTTAATGAATAAATGTAATTCCTAACCCCAATATTCACAGTTCCAAATCCTTAAACAAAGGAGAGTTAAACTATAAAAATATGCTGTTTATTGCAAAAACATGTCAAGACCAAACATTTCAATAATTTTTTTTGCAAAGACTAAAAATGCTAAAAAAACCTTCTTTTTGTCTATAAAATACCCCAAAGAGGTTTACTTCAAGAAAAAAAATAATATATAATAAAAATGTAGTGAGTTTCCTTCTGTACAGTTTTTCTCAAAACAAGAAAAGGTGGCGTTTGACATGTTTCTGAAATTATTAGCGATTCAATTGGCTTTTTTGAACAGCGATCGTTTTCAAGGTTCTTTTGAAAACTTTATTATTATGCCCTTGAATTTGAAGACAGCACAAAGTTTATGGGCCGCACTTTAACACGTAGAAGAAACGAGATGCAAACAAACGGTGAAAAATATCACGCAACGTGCAATTTGAAATCTAGCGCTCATGCTGCCATCTGTCGAAAAATCTTACAAGTAATTATACACTGATAATACAAATTTATAGAAACACTAGATTTCAATTACTTTCGTAATATGTTAATGTCTGAGGACTTGTTTTGGTAATTAATAGCTGTTTTAGATTTTTCGGAACTATTTAACTTTCGTTAAAATACATAACTTCCGGGCTTATAGGCCGTGTTCCAAAATAAAAACAAAAACACCAGACGTTTCGTCGGAAGCTGTGCCCGACATCATCAGTGGAATAAAAAGCGTTAGTTAACTTTCCACAAAAAAGTGTAAAAGCAATCGGAATGCGGTTTGAATCTCGGAAAAATATGGCGGACGAGAGCTGTGGAGTTTGAAATCTCTCGTTTCGTGAGCTTTTTCACCGTTTCCGTACCGTTCTCGTTTCATCTACGTGTTTGTCTTTCAGAATAGGGCCCTATAGTATTAGAAGGCCTGGAGTTTCTATTGGAGGAATCCAGAGCGCAGTTTATTGACGCGCGGCTTTTTTGAACAGACAGCGATCGAGGCCTCCTCCTATTGGTTCTTTTCGATGAGGCTGTGCTTGATGAAAGAGAAAGAGAAGGGCAGCGCATGCGCACAAAAGTCTTTATTCAGATGTTGGGCAGAGGGTCGTATTTCTTGATGGCGCGCGCGTTGCTCGAGCGAGAGGAAGAGGCCAGCTGGGGGAGGAGTCCACTCTGGAACAGAAATATTCTATTAGGACATGAATTTCATCAGGAAACAAACAGATTCCGTATATACAGGGTGTCCCAAAAAAGACTGACACATTACATTTTAAAAATCAATAATTAAAAACTAAAAAAGTTAAACGTACGCGGTTGTTTTGCATCCTACTCTAAAGACCAAATAGTTTTTTGACACAAATTTTCGTAAATCGTAGTTTAAAAATCCCCCGACAGGTGGCAGAATTATTTTCCATTATCTCCTATGGGAAGATTGATACTTTTATACCCTGTCGGTAGATTTGGGAACTATGATTTACGAAAATTTGTGTCATAAAATTCTTTGGTCTTCAGAGAAGGATGCAAAAAACCGCGTACTTTTATCTTTTTCAGTTTTTTTAAACTTTTTTGGGACACCCTTAGTAGGGGTGTCGATAATGGCGAATACTTTTTTCGCCACTTTGAGTAAGAGTTTTCATCACAGACAGGCAACGGAATGAAGAAAAAAATCTTCGAGAAAAGGGGAGAATGTCTGTATGAATCGGGAAAGCGTGAGAAAGAAGGAATGAGATTATTTCCAAACTTTTATCCCAAAGGAAGCAGGGCCGTAACCAGACTTTTGTTTCGGGGGGGGTTTTGACTACAAAGATTTCCTGAGGTACCTCCTTACGGGTACTTTTATACGTTAAGTATTAGATGGCAACAATGGATTGAAATTTTGATGCACTAAATTTAAAAATTGTATAAACATTAAACAATATGAATTCCAAGTAAAAGGGGGTCTGGGGGTCCTCCCCCAGAAAAATTTTTGGAAATTTGCCCCTCAAAAGAGTGTTTTAGCTCATTTTGAGACCCTTTTACACCCAAAGAGCACCACTCATTGTAAGTGGCCGAATTTTCAAGGTAAAAATAAGGTATATTGTAATAAATGGCAAAATGTTGAGGGGGGTTTTGGGTTCCTACTCCAGAAAATTTGTTGAATTTTGCCCCTAACAGTGGCATTTTAACTCATTTTGAGACACTCTAAGATATTCACTCCTTGTAAATCACGCAAGTTTGAAGGAAAAACCGCACTTAATAGATTTCAAAATTTCGAGGGGGTTTGGGGGTCCTCCCCCAGAAAAATTTTGGAAATTTTACCCTTAAAAGTAGGGTTTTGACTCATTTTGAGACCCTTTGGGTTATACCCGAAGAGGATGGCTCCTTGTGAGACATAATTTTCAAGAAAAATAGCAGTATAAAAATTGATGTCAAAATTTCGGGGGGGGTTTGAACCCCTGAAACCCCCCCCTTGGATACGGCCCTGAAAGGAAGCCTTTTTGAAACATTTGCTTGGTAACCACACTAATTCATATGCATTCGAGATTTTATTTTGTATATAGGAACGAAAATGCACTTTTAAAGATTTGAAAATCAGAAAAAATGTTATTTTCGAAACTAGGGCAGATTTTCAAAATTTCTCTAATTATTATCAGACTTTCTAAAATACTCTGATTCCCCCCCCCCCCTGATGATTCCAGGTTTTTTAATTTCCCCTGACAGTTCCAGGTTTTTAAGGTTTTCCAGGTCAGTGGCCACCCTCTTATTACAGAAAGAACAGAAAATGTGTTTTTATAGAGGTTTCAATTCAATTCAAGAACAGCAGGGCCGTGTTAAGGGAGGGGCGAAGGGGGCGTCCGCCCCGGGCGCAGTATTCAGGTATTCAAGAGAGGCGCTGAATTTGTGCCCGAATTTTTTTTTTTTTTGCAATTTACTAGGGGGCCTGCCCCCTGCTCGCTATCGCTCACCAACCCCCGTAACTGCTTCGCAGTTCTTTTCAGATCGCTTCGCGATCTTAGCGAGCAGAGCTCGCTTGTTCATCTCAACAATCCAGCCTAACACTCTTCTCGACTTAATTAAGCCTCTTGTAATACCGAAAATACCTCTCTCTTGCTTATAAATAATTTAATTCGTATCATTCCCCTAAATTAACAACAAAAATGTTGCTGAAATACATTCCTTTTTTAGCTTATCAATAATTTAATCGAAATGTTAAGAAATATCCAGCAAGTCTACTAATAATCATCAACCATTTTGTAGAAAAAACATTGTTGAAAATAAAAGAAATTAGACTCATCATAAAACTCGTATGTTTCTCTAGTGAACGGCAACAGAAAGAGAAGAAAAAATTAAAACTTTGAATCTTAATAACTCTAAAACTAATTAGAATTTTTTTGAAAAACAAAACGCCAATATTTTTATAAAAAATAATTGTATGTGTTTAAAATATCATAGTTCTACTGTGATTAGTTTTTCTTTTATAATGAAAAAACCGAAAACCCGTCAAAAATTTCGAAACTTTAAACCTTAATTACTTCAAAACTAATTCGAAATTCGAAAAAAGGGCGACGAGGTGCAAAACTTCACATCTAAGAGAATGCGGCTGCAAAAAATCATATTTCTGCTGCGAATAGATTTTGCTGGGGGCGAACTCGCAGCAGAAAAAAATAATTTTCGACTTTGTCATTAAATAATTCCAGAACTAATTATCTCATTAATTAGCTATTGGAACGAAAAGGACCCTCATACATTTGTCTGCAAATGGTCAAAATTTCAATAATTTCCGTTCCATAGTTTTTGCAATGTGACAATTCAAAATTGTCAAAGTGAAGATTTTCTGAAACAGCGGCGGCAGCGGCGGCGGCGGCGACTGTTACTTTTTTTTAATATAGAGAGATTATTTTAGCATTTTACAATTTAAAATTATTTTAGCATTGGACTTCGTAGATTCTTCAATACTTTCCAACGGAACCACGATGAACGTATTCAGGGGGCCCCAAATTTTTGCCCAAATTTTTTTTTTGCGAATCTATCTGAGAATAATGTAACGAAATTATATTTGGGAGGGGCGCCAAAAAAGCCATACGCCCCGGGCGTGATTTTTCCACAACACGGCCCTAAAGAACAGATTCTATACACGAACCCCATTTTCTGGATAGAAGCACTCTTTTAAACAATAAATCACAGTTGTGCTTCCCAAACTTTCAATACTGGCGACCCAACTGAGTTACAATGTATGCATAAATATTTCTTTTTGACACTAAAGCTACAATACCTTAAGAAAACTTGTCAGGAACCATTTCCCAGTGGGAATGGGGGGGGGTCTAAGGAAAATTTTTAAAAGGTTAGGGCGATTAAAGCAATTCTAAGCTCGGGGATTCTCGGGGATACATCGCACCCCTGGACCCGCCATTAGTCCTGATCTGAATATTGTAACATTTTTTGCTTTCCGAAAAGGATGAAATTTATCCAAAGCCCCCAAAAATTTTAGCTTTTTATAAATCGTAAAGTAGGATCCGCATCTTGATTAACTTGATTTATGAAAATTTGTGGGTGTTTCATAGAGTTCCGAGCATGGGCGTAGCCATGTTTTATGTTAGGGGGGGCAAGGATACTTACCTTTGTTCTTGATGTTGCGAATACTAGTGACTAGGGGTTGACTCAACATTATTTCCCAGGTCCCCCCCCATACCCCATGGCGAGTACTTTTACATGCTAAATTTTAGGGTACTTATGCAAATGATTTGAACTTTTGCACACCTAAAGTAAAAATATGGGTAATGAATGTGAGCTTAAAAATGGAGGGTCTGGGGTCTTCCCCCAGAATTTTTTTTTAAAATTCGCCCCTCAAAGTAGTGTTTTAGCTCATTTTGAGACTCTTTGGGCCGAACAGAACCGCTTCTTGTAAGCCACACAATTTTCAAGGACAATTATGTACTATTGCTTTAATAAAGTTTTTCAAAAATATTTAACAAACTGAGATAACATACGCCCATGGTTCCGAGTACAAAAAGGGGGTCTGCCCATAAAGTTTTTGGAAATTTGATGCCGTTTTTACCCTTTTTTGAGAACTAAAGCATAAAAAGAGAAGACTGACCTTGAGCAGCCTCCTGGCCGAGAGGCTGGCCTGCGTGCCCTCGAAATAGGGGTGGCGGAAGAGTTCCTCGCACGTGCTCCGCTTGTCGGGGTCCTTGTCCAGGCAGCTCTGCAAACAACAGAGGGTATCTCTTCAGGATTGAAAAACTCAGAAATAATTTTAGCCCCGCTCCAAATGTGACCTCAGTATAACAAATATTTTCTAAAACAGGCAAGTAATTTTGAAAATTTTTATCGATGTCCGGAGAAAAAATAGATACTTATTTCTACTCTTTGAATTCGTATCTTCAGATTCATATTTTTTAGAAAGATGTAATTTGAGTACGCTACCTGCTTGATTAAAACAAACACCTGTTGTTAATTTCTATTAAATCCTTTTCAAATCGCTATTTAAAAATCTCATGAAATATTCTAGAAAACAATGATAAGGCTCAAACGACCGTTAAAAAGAAAATTGGGAGGGTGATGGGCAAGGAATGTGGTATTCCTCCCCGAAAAACTTGATTTATTGACTATACTCATCTTTCAGCACTTTTCCTAAATTTTAACACTCAAAATCATTGAATGAACTTTTTTGAAATTTAACCATTAAAAAGCGGATCAAACTAATGTTTATTGTGTAAAAATACATATTAATGATTTTCAAAATGTTTTGGGGGTCCAGGAAATAGCCTCTCGTGGTCTGCCGACCCTTGTTTTAAAAGAATGAAGTACGTTTGGGATAATCATCTTACCTTTAGGAAGTCTATCTCCACGTCACTAGTATTTAGAGGTAACCGGCTTTCCAAAGTTTCCTGCAATATAACATGAAAACATAATGCAAATGCCATCAACGTCCCTATTTTACACTTTTTTTTTTTATTTTTACAAAAAAAAAAAAATAAAAAAAGATTAAATTCATTTTTTTTTCTCCTTTCCATCTTGCTATTTTATTTGAATTTCTTATTTAGGAAGTAAGTAAAAATATTTTCCATTTTTAGGGTGCACCTACTAAGAGAGAAATCGGATTCCCAGGACCCTATAATAAGGAGAGAGGCATTTCTTAAAATCTGGTCTGCCGTTTCATTACCTGCGAATTTCAACAGCTCAAGGCGAAGCATTACTTTAATGTGCACTATATGAACGAACACATCATATACAAAACATAGAACCAATTGTTTTACCATCAGAGAAATGTTTTCTATTTCTACTGAGAATTTCTGGAGTGTTATTCAACTCACCCTCGTGTCTACTTCGGGGATGGAGACTCCGCTGAAGAAGTCGTTTTTCTTGAAAATCTGCACGTGCCTCGGAATCAACTCGCCTTCAAAGAAAACATAAAACATTATGGCGGAAAACATCATCACCTCCACATAAAGCTTTTAATAGTGTCAATTTTTGTGTTTTTCAAAATATAAAATTATAACTGTTTCGCTATTATTGAAAGTTTCCTACGGTGGGTACTAGTGGGGCACCTTGGAACAGTAAAATTTGTTATTGCGATTTCCCTAAAAGAGATAATTGGACGCGGAAATTTTTTTATGAGATGCGCAAAGGAGTATATTTGATATGTTAGCGGTGTTTGAATAAAAATAATTGTACAAGAAATGGATGGGTTTCACTAGCTTCGTTCTGCATCTGGCAGTGCTAATATATTATTTCCGGGTTACCACATTAGCGTTATTCTTGGCATTGCTTTGGCATCCTTTTCATTCTTGTTTGTTCTTATGTTTCGAAGTCAACTTCGACCACGTAAATTCGTTTTGCTCTTTTCGTATTAATTTTTTAATGTATTATTTTTTATTCATTCAGTAATCAGCCTTTTCTTGCATTCACTCTTTTATTATTATTACTAGCTGATATGCCCGGCCTTGCACGGGTGGAGTGTATCAATTTATTTTTTTAAGTTTTCTCAAGTTACACGTCTAATTTTCTGTAACCGTAATTACCAATCATCCCGGTGTTCCCAGTATTTTTCCATATCCCGGTGTTCCTGGTATTTTTCCATATCCCAGTGTTCCCGGTATTTTTTCATATCCCGGTGTTCCCGGTATTTTTCCATATCCCGGTGATCCCGGTATTTTTCCATATCACGGTGTTCCCGGTAACTTTTTTATATCCCGGTGCTCCCGGTGCCTTTTCCCTCCCGGTTCCAACTGTGTAAATCTAACCTAACCCATCCAGTTCCGGTGTTGAACATTTTATTACGTCAGTCACCAAATTATCCATTCTAAATGAAAAAAATCAATTAAAATTATTACAGAGATTTGATATCCTAAAATTTGTAAATACCCCCTGTTTAAATTGAAAAAAAAAAATCCCGCTAAACTATCCCAGAGAAACAAATTATAAGGTTAAATAACAGTTGATCTAGTGTTTCTATCATCAAATTTCTAAAAAAAACTGTCATTACGTAATTCAAACTTTACTTTCACTACTTTAACCAGGCCGTGGGGAGCCTAGTGGTTAAGGCATCGGCTTCGGGATCGGAGGGTCCCGGGTTCGATTCCCGACACCGCTGAAGACCCACCGAGTATATGTGGAGTACGTGCTCGTTAAATCTGTGGGTCCAAAAAATTTAAAAGGATACCTGGTATAAGCGCATAGCAAAAACCAGAGCAACTAAACCAACCAACCAACCAACTACTTTAACCAGTCTAATTCTTAAAACTTTCTGTTTCAACTTAAAGTTTCATGGAAAATGAAGTTTTTAATAAGAAAATAGTGTTATTAAGTTTTTTATAAGGACAGTTTTCAATTTTTAAAATTATTTATAACCTTTTTAAAACAATTTTAGTCCGGTTTCATCTTTAAATACTTTGTTTTATGTTTAAAATTGTTTTTGTTGTATTATTTGCAACAATGCGAGTTAAACAGATCTTCTTTAGTGGAGAAGTAAGGCAATTTTTACAAAACGGTCTAAAAGGGGGTGAAGGGGTGGTTTTAGGAATTTGAAACTTGTGTCATTGCCTTTCCCCCGTCCTCAAACGTATGTGTACCAAGTTTGGTTCGAATCTGATGAGTAGTTTAGGAGAAATTGCGCCACATCTGATCCGGACAAACCCAGGAACCCAGCCAGGCAGGCAGGCAGGCAGGCAGGCAGGGACACCTTGATTATATATATAGAGATTTTATTAGCAAAGGGTTAGAGAGAAAAATAATATTTTTAACCTCGCCAAGTTGCCAAATGCATCTACTATGTTGAGGTTCTGTACCGGAAGTCTCTAGGACTTTGTTTTTGTTTACATTTTTCAACCCATCCATAGGAAAAATAATGTTAAAAAAGGTGCTCCCCTAAACTCAAAAACATGCTGCAATGGAATACAGATCCAGGATGTCGATGTTTATTAAAAATTGATTTCTTTTGAAGAAAACAGAAACTATTTGTATGAATTAATTTAATATTTTGTATAATTTGGTTAGTGCCTACGAAAAATGTCCTTGGAAAAGGTTGGAACATCAAAAGTTTCAAATATAGTATTAGTATATTGCCCCAATTCTAAAATTGCAAAGTGCTTTCTTTCGAAAAATGTAAAGTAAAATACAAGAAAAAAAACATTATGTCGCACGCAACGCAGTGTGTGGATTGGTGATGATTTCATTTTGCAATTAAAGATTGTTCATTGATCTGTTTTGAATGCGGAAGTCGTATTATGGAGGGCATTGATCCGTGCCTTGCGTGCGATTGTTGTGTGCATGTCTTGGGTATAATGGATTATCCTCATGACGAGGGAAGGTTATATAATTTCACTAAAGATAAAAATAAATTTCACGTGAAACTCTAATTCCCGGATATAACCAAAGGATTCACTGAATTGCCCTTAGTTAGAAGTACCAAAACTCAGCGAGCGGGCACCTGTGGGCATCACTTTATGGGAAATTATAAGGTGCGGGAAACACTTAAACTTAAATAAAATAAATAGGTCCCAGATTTTTTTTAAAACTTATTATTGGTACCAGAATGTGGCAAAGGGGGTATGCAGGGTGTTTCAGATAAATGTTTCATAACTTCTAGGGGAGGTAGGGTACATCAAGACGAACAAGAATCGGTATAGAAAGGGGGGTCGCAAGTGGGGTCTAAGGGGTGAAAATCAGCAATAAAACTTGCATATTTGTGCAGGAAGAGACACAATTTTTCGATTACGGTATTTTTTTACATTCAACCAATTAAAATTTTTCATGTAAAAATGAGATGCAAGTGTTTATTCTAATCAAAAACAGACCAATAATTGAATGAGGCATGCGTTGTTGGTAGATTGAAGTTACAATTGTCCCTTGGTCAGACTTAAGTACTTTGCGCCATATAACTCCAACTAACCAAACAAACAACAAAACTCTAGTATTAAGATGTTTTTGTCGTGACACTTTCTATTGCAGTCTATCAATTTACAACGCATGCCTGTTTCATTTATTGGTCTGTTTTTGATTAAAATGAACACTTGCATCTCGTTTTTACATGAAAAATTTGAATTGGTTGAATGTAAAAAATACCGGAATCGAACAATTGTATATCGCTTTCTGCCCAGATATGCGAGGTTTTTTGCTAATTTTCTCCCCTTAGACCCCACTTGCGACCCCCCTTTCTATACCGATTCTTGTTCGTCTTGGTGTACCCTACCTCCCCTAGAAGTTATGAAACATTTATCTGAAACATCCTGTATAATGAAGTGTGACACTTTGTGACCTAAAGGTGGACATAAATTAGAGCCGAGCAAGCGAACAGCCGCGAACGTGCTCTTCAACGAGCCGCGAGCAATCGCGGCGAATGCGGTTTGCTTGAAACTGTATGAGAAGCAATATTTCCACGTCCATAGGCGTAACTAGGAGGGGGTTATTGGGGTTGTAACCCCCCCCATTACATCGACGGTTTCTAAAACATGAAAAACTAGAAAAAAAATTCCCTTTACAAGGAAGGCGGTTCACAAGGAACTGTTCTTTTAGGAACTAACCCAAAGGGCCTCAAAATGAGTTTAAACACTACATTGAGAGACAAATTTTTTTTAAATTTCTGGGGGAGAACCCCCAGACCCCCCTCTAAAATTTTTAGTCTGTTATAGTGCTATACTGTATTTTTCCCTTGAAAATTAAGCCTCTTAGATGAAGTTTTTCCAAAAAAAGTTGTTTATATTCTACCTATATCATGAGACATTTTTTAAAAGGGAGTAATATTTTGGAGGGGTTGACTGGTCGGAGTAACACCGAGTCAACTCTAGTTACGCCACTGTCCACGTCAGCCGCTCGGCTCTAATTCATGTCCACCTTAAGGGAGGGAGGGAGGGAGGGGATCAAAAATGTTCATTCATGAAGAGATGAGCCTTCGTTCAAAACGGGGCAGGGCGCCCGACGCAAAAGAGGAAGACCAAGGCTTACTTGGCAAAGATATACTATACTATATGCACGAAGATGTGTGCAAAGCGAGATTGACGCTTGTATTCTACACAAAAGTCGTAACTCATTACTATGTGAGTTACCCTGTTTTTTGGACTTTTTCGTATTCTACTCCTCCATAAGACCATGTTTCATGTAGTAAAATGTAACCCTCCAAATTTGGGTGGTAAGTCGAACTCAGTCCTATTACTCAGTTCTCGGGCATGCAGAACGAAGTGTTTGGGAACCCTTTAAGAATCTTTTTCGACTATTCCCCCTTAAAGAGGGTTCAATGATTCATTTTATATCCAAAAATGGAGTCGTTGCGATAATTATTAAAGAAATGCCAATTAGTTTTTCCAAAAAATAGGTTGACAATCATGTTCGTATTTTATTTGATAGATGGCAGCACGGTTTCGCTATTTCATCTTTAGACTATTTAAATCTCTTTGTTTGAATAGTTAACGAATTTGTACGAATTATTCCTTTTAATTTGCTATTATATGGTAACCAAGCTATTTTTAGAGACTTGTTTCGTAATTTTATTTCGCTCCGTTCGGGACCTACGAATTTTCAAAGTTGAAGATCCTTTCCAGCCAGGCGATTTGAAAGATTCAACATTCTTCCATCACATTCAATCAAAAAATGTCGCTCATAATCCTTAAAGATTTTCCGATTTGTTTTCTCTTCTGTACGTTGTTGCTAGCCATTCTTTATTTTGATTTTGAACAATTTTTAAAATGTCCGCGCTTGGAATAGATCTGATCTTGTTTGTTACGTCACTTGGCTGAGTAGCCAATCGCATGTGGTAGCACAAGTTACCACCAGAGTAAGTGAAACTCAGTTGAATATAGGAAGTAGAATATCGATTTTTCATTCTGTCTGAAACTCAGTCTCACAGGGTTTCATTTACCTTGTGGTTAACTCAATTGTGTAGAATGCAAGCGTAAGGGATGCTTGGAGGATTATGTGACAGCTTGGTGCGAAAGTTACCCAGCGTCCTTCGGATGAGGTAGAGCTGGTCGACGTCCGACTTCCCCGGCCACAGCGCCTCCCCTCTGCTGAGCTCCGCGGCCACGCACCCCGCCGCCCACACGTCCACCGGGGGCCCGTACTGAGCGTCCCCCACCAGCAGCTCCGGCGCACGGTACCACCGCGTCGCCACGTAGTCCGTGTACTGCTCCCCGGGAACGCTCGCTGAAACGAAAACTTCACATTAGTCGCATTCACAACAGCCAACCTGTTCAAAGAGCTAAAGAAGTAGGGGATCTCCGAAAACCAGCCAAATGGAATAGCCTGTTCACAAGAGCACTCGTTCACAAGCCCCTCGTGACAAGCGCTCCTAGAAATGCATTTCGGGAAGCGAGCGAGAGCGCCGTCTACAGGAGGTTAATCCAATTAAAACATTTCCTCCTGCTATAGCCCAGAGTTCCAACCGATGGTCAGGTGCCTTTTTCCCTAGCATTGGGAGAGCGGTGGAAGAAGAACCAGTTTTTTCCGCCTTTCCTCCGATAGAATGGCTGTTGTGAACGCGGCTATTGACACCTCTTTACGAGTACAATAAGTTATAGATGACGTAGGGCCGATCTCACCAACCTTCAGTTAAAGATAATCTCCAGTTAAAACGTGTCTAACTGGCATTAGCGACTAAAGCGGCGAACAGCAGCGATCCAAAAGAACCAATAGGAAGCATCGAAAACGACCGCTTTAGTTGCTAATGACAGTTAGACACGTTTTAACTGGAGATTATCTTTAACTGAAGGTTGGTGAGATCGCCCCCCCCCTTACACGAAGAATTTAAATTCCCAAGAAAAAGTTTGAAAATTCACCCCTCAAAATAGTGTTATAGGCAGGGCTGTAACCAGACTTTTGTTTCGGGAGGGGTTTTGACTTAATTCTGAGGTACCTTCTTACGAGTACTTTCATGCAATGAGTTTTAAATCACTTACTTTTACTTACACACTGTATTTAAATTTTGTTGCCCTAAATTTCAAAAAGAATGTTTACAATGTTAATCTCAAGTAAAATTGGGGAGTCTAGTGGGTTACTCCCCAGAAAAATTTTGGAAATTCACACCTCAAAATAGTGTTTCAGTTTATTTTTAGACCTACGGATTGCACTCAAAGAGCATAATGTTAAAAGAAAACAGTATAAAATAATAAGCGGCAAAATTTCAAGGGGGATTTGGTGTCCTACTTCAGAAAAATTTTGGAAATTCACCCCTCAAAATAGTGTTTCAGTTTATTTTTAGACCTACGGATTGCACTCAAAGAGCATAATGTTAAAAGAAAACAGTATAAAATAATAAGCGGCAAAATTTCAAGGGGGATTTGGTGTCCTACTTCAGAAAAATTTTGGAAATTCACCCCTCAAAATAGTGTTATAGGGGCCAAATAATAACTGCAACAAGGCAGTATAGAACTTTTGAATGGAATAAGCAGAAAAGGAGGGGCTTACTGAGATTTCTTGCAAATCCAAAGTCGCAGAGCTTCACGATCCCGTCTTTGGTCAACAGAATGTTTTCTGGCTTCACGTCTCTGTGGATGCACTGAAATGAAACAATTCTTAGAATCACACAAAGACACCTACAGGGCCGTGTTGTGGAAAAATCGCGCCCGGGGCGGATGGCTTTTTTGGCGCCCCCCTGGCTTTTTTGCGCCCCCTCCCAAATCAAATATAATTTCTTTACATTATTCTTAGATAGATTCGCAAAAAAATGTTTGGGCAAAAATTTGGCGCCCCCTGAACACGTTCATCGTTGTTCCGTTGGAAAGTATTGAAGAATCTACGAAGTCCAATGCTAAAATAATTTTAAATTGCAAAATACTAAAATAATAAATTGCAAAAAAAAAAAAAAAATTCGGGCACAAATTCAGCGTCTCTCTTGAATACCTGAATACTGCGCCCGGGGTGGACGCCCCCTTCGCCCCTCCCTTAACACGGCCCTGGACACCTATGACGTCACTACGCGGAAGGAAAAACCGAGTAAACAGAAAGCCTATCGGGTTATTGCTAGGAGGAGTTTCGGATTGGATTAAAACCAGCATTTAAATTAGTTTTAATCCAATCTTAAAAGCATACTTGTCAATTTACACTGGGGATTATGCAACCAACCTCAAATATATTAAAAAAATAAGGGGACAATCCATTTTTAGCAACAATTATCCCCCCCCATACAGAGATTTTTCAGAGTTTCCAAATAAAAGCCGTGTAAGGGACTTTAAAAACACCCTGAATACGTCGGGTCCATTAATCTTATGGTATGGAGTCTCATATATGGAGGTCTAAGATTTCCCTCCAAAATTTATGCGGGGTTTCTGTTACCGTAGATGTAAATCAACGTTAGGGGTTTGGATAAAAAGTTCAATAAGGAAGACCATAATAAGAAAAAACACTAGACTCACGTTGTGCTGATGGCAAAAGTTGATCGCCTGTAGGGTCTGCCACAATATCCTCTTTGTCAGTTGCTCAGGAACCCTACAAGACGAATTTTTTTAAACTTTAAACAAAATATGCACAGAAATGTGTTTACCATTTTAAGGGTCAAAAGTTTCAAAAACTTTGTAGGGGTCCCAAAACTTCCCATCTCTGCTCAGGCGCGGATCCAAGGGAGAAACTCTGGACAGTGCCCCCCCCTTGGACCCCCCAAAAAATACCCAAAATGAGTTAAAACCCTACTTTTACACGTCAAATTTCAAAAAAAAAATTCTTGGGGAGGAACCCCCATATCCCCCAGCGGTTCCAAAAGGGGATCTTGAGCGATACTTTTTAGGAAATCCCCAACATTTCGACATTTATTTTCTCTGAAGGTTAAGGTGATGGTCTGGAAAAGTGCCCTCCCCCCCTTGGAGCAGTGCTGGGACTGAGGCAACAGTCCAAAGATTGTGTCAAAACTTACCCTTTGGGGTGCTTCTCTAGGACGTCCAGGACGGTGTGGTCGCAGAACTCGAACACCAGGTGGAGCTTCCGCTTCCTCCGGAACACCTCGATCAGGTTCACCAGGTTCGGGTGCTTCAGTTGCTGCAACAGTTCAACATCATCACACGGATAGAAAGAAGTACTTGAGCCTCCAGTGGAAGGAGTAGTCTAAAGTTTGTCTCGCTTGGCGGTGATGGGAAATACTACAGTTCGAGTAGGGGGAATCGGGCACCCCTTCTATAAGGAGAGGGAAGGGAGGTGGAGTAGTACTTTGCGAGAAGAAACCAGTTTGGCGCTCTCTCCATCATACCTATCCAAGGGAGAGAACGGCTTTCCCCGTTTGGGTTTACCATTACCGCCTAGTCGGGGCAGACAGACTTTTAGGGCACGGTCAGCCAGAAAACCAGCATGGTATCTCTTCAAAAAATCTGCCCTACCTCCCCATTCATGACCCCTCCAACAATAGCGAAGGAGTCCGAAGTCATCCCCCCCAGTCAATTAGCAGACATCCGATAGTGACTTCTCGCTCCTCCCCGAGGGCTGTCTTTTGTTGGAGGGACCATTGAAGGGGGTTGATTGCGGTTTTCCTATTGTCCGATAACCAGATACTGCAGATTTTTTGAACAGATACCATACTGATTTTCTGGCTGACCGCAGCCTTAGGTTTAGGGCACGGTCAGCCAGAAAACCAGCATGGTATCTCTTCAAAAAATCTGCCCTATCTCCCCATTCATGACCCCTCCAACAATAGCGAAGGAGTCCGAAGTCACCCCCCCAGTCAATTAGATAGTGACTTCTCGCTCCTCCCCGAGGGCTGTCTTTTGTTGGAGGGACCATTGAAGGGGGTTGATTGCGGTTTTCCTATTGTCCGATAACCAGATACTGCAGATTTTTTGAACAGATACCATACTGATTTTCTGGCTGACCGCAGCCTTAGGTTTAGGGCACGGTCAGCCAGAAAACCAGCATGGTATCTCTTCAAAAAATCTGCCCTATCTCCCCATTCATGACCCCTCCAACAATAGCGAAGGAGTCCGAAGTCACCCCCCCAGTCAATTAGATAGTGACTTCTCGCTCCTCCCCGAGGGCTGTCTTTTGTTGGAGGGACCATTGAAGGGGGTTGATTGCGGTTTTCCTATTGTCCGATAACCAGATACTGCAGATTTTTTGAACAGATACCATACTGATTTTCTGGCTGACCGTGCCCTAACGCCCCTCAAATCCCCTTCTTTCTTCCCACAGTTTGATAAGAATCTTAATGGGGCCGTCCATTAAATGACGTCACGCTTGGAGGGGAGGGAGGGGGTTCATCAATCTGTGACAAGGGGGGGAGGGGGGTTTCAAGAATTGTGACATCACACATTGAAAATCAAAAATAAAACTAAATAAAAAAAAATTTCCTAGAAAATGTAGCTTAAATAACAGTATATTATAAGATTCATACCAACGAAGTAACAGTTCACTTTGAACTTATAAGGTGGGGTGCACTTAAACTTCAATAAAAACACAAGGGTCCTAAATTCTTACCAACCTTATTCTAAACTTATTAATAGTAGCAGTCCGTGACGTGGGGGGGTGAACTTTGTGACATAGGGGAGGGAGGGGGTCAAAAATGTTGAAAAAAAGTGTGACATCATTTGTGGAATGGGGCCGCAAGAGTCTTGGTCAGGGCTTGATGAAATGCAAGAGCCCCCCATACCTTGAGCATCCTGATCTCCCTGAGCGCGATCTTCTTGATGAGAGGGTCGTCCTCCGTCTCCAGGTACTTCTTGACCGCCACCAGGTGGCCGCTCTCTCTGCTGCGGCACCGGAACACCGCCCCGTACGACCCCTCGCCGATCTTGCCCAGCTTCTCGTAACGCTCCATCACTCAACTACCTGCTGCTGTGGAGAAGAAAAAAAACTAAAGCAAGAAATTTATCTCGGGAGGATATTAGAGAACAGCTTTAGAAAGAGTCCCCCATGTGTACCCACAGCAGTGTTGTCAGCATAATAGAGATCTAATAGTTATATTAAACTCTAACAATAAACACAGCTACAACATACAGTGCTATGATACTTTTTTTTATGATCTGTATTTGTTTTTCTTTTTACTTTGTTTGTATTCTCTATGCCTTTTGGTGATTTTATTCTCGCTTGTCATGTAAATGGATTTTTTATATCTAAATGACAATATGTAAATAAATAATCAACTAATTAGTATTGTTCTAGCAGGGGGATTTGGGGATAGGCATAACATCCCCGAAACTCAGAAATTTACCTTTTTTGACCATGAAAAGGAATAAATTTACCCCCCACACTGCAAAAAATAATCGTAAAAAAACAGAAAAGTTCTGGCAGCAAAAGTTGCCAAAGTTTTCCTTTCCACGGAATTTCTCTGTTGACTGAGCTTGTTCTGTATGAACGACTTTTTCTGCGAAAATATTTAGGGATATAACCCTCTAAAATTTCCTAAGTTAGGAAGAAAATGAGACACCAGTCTGTAGAGGGACAATATGTAGTTAAAAAAATAGAATATTTCCAATGGATAAGTTCCCTCAAGTTGCGAAACAATCGTTAGCATACAGAAAAAGTTCAGTCGACAGAGAAAATCCGTGGAAAGGAAAGCTCTGGCAACTTTTGCTGCCAGATCTTTTCTGTTTTTTTACGATTATTTTTTGCAGTGCATATCCTCTCCCGAAATTCCAATATCCTCCTCCGAATTTTTTTTCTGGTTACGCCACTGTGTTCTAGGATCTAATAATAATAACAATTAGGTCTCAATGGTTGTCAGTCATCATTTGAGCTGTGGGTAACATGGAGGCTGGAAGCCTGGAAGACCCTTTCTAAAGCTGTACCGAACTTACTACAAGAAAAGTTGCGAGTAATAAAGTTCTAAGTACAACGAGAGGGGGGTCTGGGGGTTCCACCTCCAGAATATTCTACTCTTAAATACAGGTTTTTAACTAGTTTTGGTACACCTAGTCCGAATTTCGGACATATATTTTTAGGTAGGATTTTGATAAACTTATAAAACAGTTCGAAGTACAAAAGGGTGGTCTGGGGGTCTTCCCCCAGAATTTTTTTAAAATTTGATTTTAAAAAACAGGGTTTTAACTTGTTTTGGCCCAATTTTCGGTGGGAGGGCAAGGCTCCCTCGCTCCCCTTATATATGAATCCCTGTTCTCCGCACTTTTCTTTTAAATTACTTTAAAGTTCGTTACTTCTGAAATTAAATTTTCAAAATTTATATTTTTAATTATCTGTAGTTTTATAAGAAAAAGAGTCTGATGGGGTCCTACCTCGTAAAAACATTTTAACATAAAAAACAATGTCAAAGTCATTTTTGGTGCACCAGGAATACATACCTATGATACATATTAAAATACTCAAATTTTTATGCTTGAAACAGTACAGTAGTTAAGAAAAAATATTGGGGGGGGGGGATACTAACGAAATAAGTTTACTTTGAAATTATAAGGTGATGGGGGGGCGCACTTAAACTTGAATAAAAACATTGCTACCAGATTCTTACCAACTTCATTCTACACTTATATATTATAGGTAGCAGAGCGTGACATGTGATAAAAGGGGGTTTAGTGAAGTGTGACACTTTGTGACAGTAGGGAGGGAGTCAAAAATGTTGAAAAAAATGTGACGGGATTTGGATGGGCCCATATAATATTAAATATTATCAATCGGATAATATTATCCAAATTAACTGGTCCCGATCACTCCTATTTAAATTAACCCAATATGTATCGTTTAATGTTATCAAAATTTGGTGGAAATTCCCTAAAAACCTCTTTTCTTCTGTTTGAAAGACAATTTCAAAACATTGACATACATACGTCATTAATTAGCAGTATTATTTGATCCGCTCTTATAATTTTCTTTAAAAATGTTAAAATACATACCTGACAATTGTTTTAAATACTTCAACATGGACAACACAGTCGTGATTTTAATACTTTTTAGTATAGAACATGTAATTATTATGAACCGCATATTGTTATCATTTTGATCTTGGATTCGCATTAATCTTTAGATCCGCGTATGAATCGGAAATCGGCTTAAATGCAGAAATAAGACGGTAAAATAAAGAAAGGAAATAAAGAAAGTGGTTCTACTTGCCTCTTTCGAGAGAAACGAGTCTGTTCAGCCATTGTCCGTACTTCTGTTTGTTGTGGCCGCCGTCGCCATGGAAACGCCCGGCAGAGGGATCAATCCAACAAGTGAACGCTTTTTTCTACTACGCATTAGAATTTTTTTACTCGTTCAAACGCTCCAGTGGCGGCTCGTGGGTAATTCAAATGGGGGTTCACAATTTAAAATTGTAATCAAGTAACAATCTCACAATTATAATTAATGGTGTTATAATTATATGAAGGGTTCCGAAAATAAATTTCGCAGGTAACTCAATTAATTCATCCAACGGGAAGTAGTATTTCATTTCGCTAACCAAAGATAAATAATGAAGACACATTCGTATGTGCACAAAGTATGCCGATTTATCCATTAAAGGCAGAGAAAACGTTTGAAAATATGCTAATATCTCCATTTGATAGTAGTATTAAAAAAACTGTTCAAATATGGTACTAATATCTCATTGAATCTTAATTAAAAAATCTGGATTTTTTTTCTGAACGGAAAAAGAAAAGATTTTCTTAAGAGAACATAAAAATTCTGCAGGAAGTTTGAAAAATACAAACAGATTTATTTTGAATTCTGTATCTATAAATGAGGCCAATTTGTTATTACAAATTTCAAAATGTCAGTAACATACAAGGTAATTTGGTAAGTGACGTTTGTAACATAAATAAACCATCTAAACTTACCTCGACTGTGATTCAGAAACAGCATCTAAATTTCATGATCAATTTACTAATTTAAATTCCAAATTAACACAAAAAGACCACTTTATTTTCTCAAGTTTGGTCTGATTCGTTGTTTCCCACTATATGACAACGAGGTAATTAGTGTTACTGATTTCTTTCCTTCCAAATTTGAATTCTAAGGACTGATGTTTGTGGTTAACAATATTAGTTTATTTATAACATTAGTTTTAATTTGTCTACTTCTTAATTGCTAATGAAAAGACACCACCTCCCGTTCTGCTGTCGTCAAATTTGCTACCATCCGTGTATCCGAAGGGATATCATTTATATGGCCTCCATCTGTTTTGATGGTCCTCGGGACCAGATGTAGCTATAATTAATTTAGTGAATGTTTTTCTTATAATTGAACCAGAAACTAAATTTCAAGAATTAATGAGAAAGATTAAACACTTCATCAATGTGAAAAGAACGAAAAAGAAATCGAAAGCATAGCATGAAAATAAACAATTTATAAGCACCACATAACAGAATAAGCTTACAGAGAGACGAGTTTTGTACCAAAAATACAACAACTCTGGTCAATAGTTGATTGCATTCCAACAAATCGTAGATCAATTTAATATTACATCAGATCTACATTTATCAAAATAATACTGTACAATAAAGGTTCTAAGTAGGCTCATTTTTGCTACACATGGGTGCCACTTTTCCAAATTTGCAAGACGGAACTTTAAACTATCGTATTAAGCATTTTCATCCAGTCTAGCAATTTTTTTTAATTGCATGAAAATTCATAAAATATCATGAAACATCATAGTTCTTTAAATTCTAAATCAAGATAAAGCTGTATGTGAGTAAAACCATGTTACTTGTGGTCAAAATGTGCAGTTCAATTTCGTTAATGTTCCTGCTAAATTCCGCTATGCTCTTTTGGATACCAAAAAAGTTGTAATATATTGCTAAAACAATTTTAGACTCAGATTAAAATGTTTAGTTAGATCAAAAACTATTCATATTTTTAATAAAAAAAAATGCTGATATTTGAATGTATGGCATTCTCAAAAGCATGGCAATATTTAGCAGGAACGTTAACAGAATTGAACCAAATGTGCAATGTAGGTATTGGAATTTAGTACAAATTTTGCATTTCGTAATATACCTGGGACGGAATTCCGTTCATTGAAATTTTAAAAAGACGGAATTCCGTCCTGGGGACGGAAGAGTGGCACCCATGTTGCTACATGATGTAAATTAAGTAAATCCAACAAATAAATACTCTACTCATAAATGCATTATAACAAGGTTATATAATAGGATATATTCAAAACTCAGGCTTGAAAATGCCGTTAGATACATGCCAGGTCAGGCCATTGGACGTTTCAACAACACCAAAGGTTAGAAAAAGCTGTCCTTTTGTAAAGAAAATGTCAATGTGTGTTTTTCCACCATCCATAAAAGTTTTGTACAACACAATTGTTGGAAGAAATTTTTATACCCCTCAGAGTAAAAGCTTGCTTTTTCATACACAGTTATAAGGGAAAAGCCAATTTTACAGATGAGATGCATTGTGGGGAAACATCAAACAGGAGGAGCTTCAATCACAACAATGTAAAGTTGGCTTTTCTTTACAAAATGTACTCAGAAGGAAAAGAGCGTTTTACAGGTCAGAAGTATTGGTGGAAAAACAAGGTTCAAGGGTAAAGTATGCTTTACTGCATAAAGAGTTCTATAAAGGAAAAAACCGTTTTACAGGTAACGAGTATGGAGGGAAAACCAATCATCAAAAAAAAAATTATAAAAGAATTATTCACACAAGTATTTGCGGATTAATTTTTAGCATGGATGAAGAACTTATGAATGGAAAGCAGGGTTTGAAAATATCAAATGATATAATTTATATAAATATCGAAACAAAATATTGGATACATATATCAAGATTTTGATATTTATCCGATATTTTCAGACAAGCAAAGTATTACTACTTAATAGAATTTCTGATTAAATATTAAGAGCACATATGCTTATAATTATTAGAAAATCAATGTTTTAAGATATGAATAGTTTTTATTAATTACCTTTAATTTTTTTGGATTATGATTGTAGCAACCATTACAAAATAGATAAAATATTTGTGATAATTAACTTTAAAAATAATCAGATAGAAACAATGAGACTTGAAAATAAAAATCAGCTCATTCCTTCATAACTTAATTAACAAGCCAACATTATAGTTTAATTAACATGCTACATATTAAGGAAAGCTACTTTAGAGTTATGCTCCCCATATAAACACAGAAATTTTAAACATTGCTGACTCCATTAGAACAAGTAATGGGGGTTTTCATAATGCCTAACACTAAATGAGTAACGAATAAAACAAATATAACTGCAGGTTTCATACAAAAAAAATCATCTTAAATAATAACAAAAATTCACAACAATGATTTCATTTGTCACTTTGGAGAAGACTATACAAATTGAGCAACAAAGTTGTTAACAAATTTCTTTTCCACAATAAATTAATAATAAATTAAACAACAGAACAGGGAAAGAACCAGCCTTCCAAAAACCAGTCCAGCCCGATATTTTTTTGTTCAGGCCGCAAAAGATGTTTCAATTCACAAAAAACAGAAGAAGGATCTGTTACAAAGTTACAGTTACTCATCTGAAGCACTCATCGTGCCCCATGGAGTGATAATAGCTGTCAATTCTAAATGAGTTCAAATCTTCTTGAAAAAAATGTTAATAAATAGGGATTTATGATCAAAATTATTGATTTTTGGGACCTTGGCCCTCCTAGAAAAAAAATCCTAGATTCCCTAGGCAGTACTGGTAGAGCAGCTCATCTGTGATGGAGTGAGCAGAGTCAGTACCTCGTAGAGGAGGTCAGAGTTCAGGCGGAGCACATCAGGAAGGTACCCCCCGCTATGCAGGAGGGACAGATGCATAGCTGCCAAAACAGTTCCGATTTTCCCTGTTTTTATTCCGATTTTCAAGCCTCATTAAAAAAGAACAGACATTTACTAAATTGTTCTGAATTTAAGCTTATTTACTGGTTTTCATTTCTGAACAACTTAATAAAAGCTTTTTCGTCCTGAAAATCGAAGCGGTTTCGGCAGCTATGCAGATTCAGTTCTGGTAGAGGAGGGCGAAAACGGTCTTGGTGAAGCACTCATCCCCTCACTCAGCAGGAGAACATAGTGCTGTGGTAGAGGAGCAGTACTGGTAGAGGAGTGGGAGGGCGGAGTTTAGGTAGAGCGCATCAGGAAGGCGAAACTGTGCAGATGTAGAGGAAGAGCAGCTCAGGTAGAGGAGCTCATCTGTGGGTGCGTGAGGATGGAGTGACAGTACTGGTAGAGGAAGGTGAACGGTCTTGATGAAGCACTCACTCAGCAGGAAATTGTAGTACTGTGGCTGAGGAAGAGCAGCTCAGGTAGAGGAGCTGTATGATCATCTGTGGTGGATGAGGAAGGAGAAGCAGTACTATTATAGAGGAGCAGGAGGGCGAAAACGGTCTTGAAGAAGCACTCATCCCCTCACTCAGCAGGAGGACGTGGTAGAGGAGGGGGGAGTTCAAGGGAAGGCGAACGGTCTTGATGAATCACATCCTGATGTAGGAGGGCCAGATGTAGTACAGGTAGAGGAGCAGTGTGGAGGCAGTACTATAGAGGAGCGGGAGGGCATCAGGAAGGTGAATGGTCTTGATGAAGCAGCAGATGTAGAGGAGCTTCTCACCTGTGGTGTTGCAGGGGGAGTAGGGAGGAGAGCCAGAGGCCGTACTCGTAGAGGAAGAGGCGAGCGTAGGCGAGTGTGCGTGAGAGCAGGAGGCGGGCGTAGCGCAGACGGGAGCGGGAGTGCTTCAGCTCCTCCGCGTACAGGGCCCGGATGCAGCACTTGGACATGGCCACAAACGACCCAGCTGCACCCTTCACGCCTGAAACAAACAAACATCACAATTAAACTCAACTAGCAGAGTGTAGAGCAGTGCTTCCCAACGTGGAGCAAGATGAATTTCTAGGGGGGCAATTTGAAAATTTTTAACCCAATTGACCCCTAGGTGGGGCATGGACCACCAGGTTTTATTTACTTTTTAAGAAGGATTTTTGAAAAAAAAATACAGGACATGGGGGCATGGAAAATTTAGAAAGGCTTTGGTGGGGACTGAAAAAGGTTGGGAAACATTGGTGAAGAAGCTTTTAAATATGACTATAGAGACGGATTTAAAAGTTAAACCAACGTTTAATGAAGCAAAAATAATATGCAGACAAACATAAGACATGAATACTTAAATAGATTGGGCAGCAAAGCAAAATGCATTGGAAGTGGTTGAACAGATCGAAAATTCGAGAGAGGCCGTATTTTTGCTTTACACTGTAATTAGCATAAGTATAGCCTAAAACTAGTTGCCAATAAAGAACAACCCAAAACATTGAACACAATGGTTCGATTCCCTCCAGAAGTGGGAGCACAGAATTTTTCTAACAATTAATCTGGAAACCAAAAATTAATCGTATTATTTCTTAATTTTTCCTTTTATTTCTCATTTCATACATTAATTTAGGTATTATTTGCTTCACTTGGAAGGGAGAAGGCCCCAACAATATATTGTATTAAAACTGAAAGGTTTTCTCGGAAGGCAAAATTCAAATTAAGAGTTTCCGGGCGATATTGCCGAGGTCTTGCTCATAAAGGCTCACTGGACATTCCCCCTCATTACGACGATCTCAACGTTTAAGTGAGAGAAAGCGTTTTCGCTGAAGATGCCTGACAAAGTTTCAGGCGAAACGTTTGTCCTATACAAACAAGACTTCGGCAATATCCCCGGGAAACTCTTAATTCAAATGTAAAATATATTTCTTTTTTTTTTTTTCGTTTATATTAATGGGTGTTATTGTGTAAATGTGTTGGATGAATAAATTATTATTATTAAGCAAATTCACATCGAAATTCAAATTGAGGCAAGAAACCAGACTCATCTGTGGTCCGTCCTGTTCCTATAGCCAAAGCAGCCTTCTAATGCCCTCTAAACTGAAGGTGAAACCCCAAGGCTACCTCAACAAAAACTTTAGAAGGCGACAGAAAGGCTGACTGAGGTATAGGAATTTCAATTTTGGTACTATACTCGACAGCAACGTATCCTGAACCCAGCACGTCACTATGCGGAAGGAGAAAATGAGTAAACAGGAGGAGTTTCGGTACGCAAATTGTGATAAAAAGACTATACAGGGTGTAAAGGAAAGTCCCTTTATCCTGAAATAAATTGCTAACAGAGCAAGCTAAAGCTATGGAGTTAAGGTAACGGTATAGTGAAGTGACTATGCGTAACTGAGTGCGAGCAACCGCAGCGCCCTCAGTGGCGGACTTTGGAAGTTAGCCATTGCAAATTGAAAACTAAAAGAGATAGAGCAAAACTTTCAATGAGAAAATTGTTGCCAATATAATAAAAAACACACTGAAAAAAATTTCATGAAAATATCTCAAATATTCGCGGAGATATAAGCCAGTGAAAATAGCACTTTTTCAGGCCTCAAAAAAGAAAAAGTTCGAAAATGTACAAGTTTTTCAGTGTTATTAAGTAGTTTTTGCCTTTTTTAGCTAAATAAAGACAAATGTTAATAAAAACATCAAAGAAACTTGTACATTTTCAAACTTTTTCTTTTTTGAGGCCTGAAAAAGTGCTATTTTCACTGGCTTATATCTCCGCGAATATTTGAGATATTTTCATGAAATTTTTTTCAGTGTGTTTTTTATTATATTGGCAACAATTTTCTCATTGAAAGTTTTGCTCTATCTCTTTTAGTTTTCGATTTGCAATGGCTAACTTCCAAAGTCCGCCACTGAGGGCGCTGCGGTTGCTCGTATTCGGTTACGCATAGTCACTTTACTATACCTTAACTGCTCCGTTAGCAATTTATTTCAGGGTAAAGGGACTTTCCCTTACACCCCGTATATACATGGGTTTAACAAAATAATCATATTTCTAAATTGACGTTCACTCAAAATTCAGACACCGCGATGGGAACTACTTTGTTTGCTAGTGACATCATAGGGTCAACTAACGTTGCTGTCTAGTACAGTTTCATGCAAGAGGGTTGCCATACCTAGGGATCCCTCTATCCCCCTCAGAAGGTCGTTGGTCTTGAAGACCAGGAGCATCTCGCGCGGTACCTTGCTCAGGACGTTGGTGATCTGGGGCAGGTACATGGCAGCGTTGCTCTTGATCTCACGACTCTGGAAAAACAAGAAACACTTTAAGATTTCTAAACTAGAAAAATACTGCTTGCTACAACACCAAAGTATTACGGCTCAAGAGCTTTTTATCTTAATTACCCAGAGCATATTTGTTAACAGTAATTACTAGAAAATATCGTGTCATGCAGTGGTGGATCTAGAACTTAGGGCTGTATTCAGAAACTCAAACACGTACAAGAAACGGTGAAAAATCTCGTGTAACGTGAAATTTGAAAACGGGCAGTCAAAAGTTGCTGTGTCTTCCATGTGCACTACTGGTGCCTCTTGTCACAAAGCCTTGCAAGTAATTATACACTGATAAAACAAAATTCGTTCTTTTTTGTACGAATCTAAACTTGTTTTCTTTGGCATGATGCCCATCTTTGAACTTTGATAAAGTTAGTGTGTTTATTTAAATGAGATGTTTTGGCTTCTGCTTCATTACGTTTTTCAATGAAGTAAGATCCTGTTGGACTTAAATAATTGCCTTTTTCTAGAATTTTCATTGTATGCCTTGTCCCAGTTTCACAGTGCCCTCTTCGTACACTCTGCCAGCTCAACGGGTCCATAAACCCAACAGGAACAATATGGCGGACGAGAGCTCAGGAGTTTGTAATCTCTCGCGTCGAGAGCTTTTTTCACCGATTCCGTACCGTTCTCCTTTCTTCTACAAGTTTTATCTTTCTGAATATGACCCTAAGTCCCATGGGAGGGCTATAGCCCCACATAGATCTAGTACCAAGGGTAGTGTTTAAATTCATTTTGAGGCCCTTTGGATTAGTTCCTAACAGAACAGTTCCTTGTAAAGGGAAAATTTTTCAGTTTTTCATGTTTTAGAAACCGTTGATGTAATGGGGGGGGGGGTTACATCCTGAATACAGGGCTCCCACTCAATTTCAGAAATAAAGTTCCCTGACATTTCCAGGCTATTTACTGCATTTTTCAGATATTTCTTGCTCTTATGAACATATATTTTCAGTAAATGGTCTATTTTTTCCACTTCCTAAAGCCAAAATTGACTTGCAAACATTAAAAATTGTTCATTTTCCAGGTATTCTGTATGATTTTCCAGGTTTTTGGCCAAAATGAGCCCCGACTTTTTAGGTGAAATTAAAATTCCTTGACTTTTCCAGGTATTCCCTGACAAGTGGGAACCCTTCCTTGTAAAGGGGAAATTTTTCATGTTTTGGAAACCGTCAATGTAAAGGGGGGGGGGTTACATCCCCAATAACCCCCCTCGTTATGCCCATGGATCTAGAGGGACGCCCATGGATGGGGTTGAGGGGTACTCACCTCTTCTGCGGAGGGCTTTGTGACCTCTATGCCCTTGGTGACGGCCGTCCAGGAGCGGGCTGTGAGCATGCACGCCAGCAGCCCGTACAGCTCCCCCACCCCCAGCTTCCTCCCCCAACGTTCCACCCCTGCCACATCTGCGCTCAGCAGGGACAGCCACATGTGGCAGTAGTTGGAGCGGAAGTCGTCTGTCAGCGTCTGAAACACACAAACATCCCGTTATCATACAGTAGAACCTCTCTCACGGGCAGAGATATTTTTAACTCCTCTGAGAGAGTATTTCACTCCTAGAAAATCGGAATTACTCTTTTAAAAAACTAGACAGGAGTATTTTCACTCTTTGAAATTTTCCACAAAGATTTAGTCTGGAAATGACAACAAGAAAAGGGCGCAGTGGAAAAAGGCAGTGCTGGATTTATTTACAGAAAAACGTATAAAAACATAAGGTTATCAATCATAGCAACAAAACCGTGAGGGAGAGGTCACAGTAACTACCTTAATACAAACTTATATTGTCTATCAATAGGTGACGTCATCTCCCGCTGCACTCCTCTTCTTTACTTGGAAGAGAAGCGCCCCGTGTGGCACAATCGGCACAGAACTATTAACCCTATCATTTAGCTTAAACATTCAGCCACGGCATCCTAATTATCATACTTTTTAATTGTGTTCTCATACAGCCATGGTTATTTTTTTCATTTAATGTTCAGATGCTTAGGGAGTTTGATTGGAGTTAGTTTGATTGATTGAAACCCAAAATAGCAGCCTTTTTTTTATGTCAATTTCATTTTGACCATTAAAAAGTAAGCATTTTTAATAGATATGTTACGGGCAAAGTGATAAATCGGGCATTATTAATAATGCCTGATTTATCCCATTGCCTGTAACAGATATATAGTTTATGCTATTTCCTTATTTCACTCCTCCTAAAACAGTCAAGGAGTATTCTTCCAAAAAAATCCTAGGAATAGCACTGACTCACGGGGAATTAGAGGAACGAAGGAACTCACCGCGTAGAGGCCGTGGTCTTAATTTCTTTTAACTGCTACTTGTTTTTTGCCCATCTCTAATGCACATGTGCAGTAACACAAAAATTATGTTATAATATGAAGTGGAACCTTTCCCAACCCATGGGAAAGAACCCATAAGAGTTATGGCGGCTTTACACCACGCGATTTGCGACAGCCACAGCTGCAATTGCGGCAGCTGCAGAAACTCAGCGACAATTTTCGAGGCTTTCTATTGGTTCTTTCAAATTGTGGCTGTCGCAATTGCAGCTGGGGCTTTGTTTCGCAAATCGCGTGGTGTAAAGCCGCCATTAGGCTCTTGAGTTTGATGGATATGGCATGTAAACATCTGGATTATTTTTCTACTCCCAAAGGAACAAAGATACTGGGGTTCCTTGAACTTTTAAATACAGTAGAGCCCCCATTATCCGTGAGTGCCACGAAATTTTTTTTTTCGATTTAAATTGATTTTTTGATTTGAATTTTGAAAATTTTAGTAATTTAGATGTACAGCAAAGGTTTCTGCATAAAACATAGTTTTTATGCTGAAATATTTTTTTCGTGTTTTCACCTCATTTTTAGTCTCTTTTCGGTTTATCCGCGATTTTCGTTATCCGCGGTACCCTTGCCACCCAATTCCGCGGATAACCGAGGCTCTACTGTATAACCTAAACGCTTTGCGGACGGAGCTTGGATATTCCAAGTGGCATAAGACAACAACAACTTATTAAACTGACCAAAATATACAACAACCATTCTTATATCAGACTGTATATCTTTCTATGTATCAGACTCTTGGCTAAAGCAAGGGGAAGTCATAGTGGGGGGGGGGTCACTCACCGCGTAGAGGCCGTGGTCCAGCAGCACGATGTCCCCCGAGGGCTGCACGAGGATGTTGCCCGGGTGGGGGTCGCAGTGGACGTAGCCACGCACGAAGATCATCTGGGAGTAGAGCTCCCCCAGGCGCCGGGACACCTGGGCGGGGGAGACGCCGTGGCGGGAGAGGAACCGCCCGTCGTCCACCTGGCCCCCCTCGCAGAACTCCATCGTCAGCACCCGCTCGCTCGACAGCTCTGGGTGCACCCGAGGGACCTGCAAAACAACACTGTTACGAACAACCACTCTTCAACTCTCTTGTCACTCTACAAAAATTGCAAGACTGAACTATGAACTATCTTTTTAATCATTTACTCCCAACGTAGCAACTTTTTTAGTATTGCGGAAAAAGATGTAAATAAAATATCATATGAACAATTAAATAGGTCCTTAAATTTAGCACTGTATTCTACTCGTTCGCTTTAGCGAATTCCCCGTGTGAAAATGCTAGAATTTTTTTCTACCAGAGCTTCTTCGTTTCGCTTTCAAGCGAATTTGACAGCAGTGAGTTTGCCACCACTTGGCTTCTCTGAATTTCGATCAAAGTAGTCTCCGATTGTCTGAGAGATTTGTTTCGTTCACAAACTTGATGTCCAATTTTTGGGAGTAAATCGTTTGATTTTTATTGTGACTATTACGAACAACCTATATCAGGGGTGCTACTGACTTCAACTCAGGCACAGAGGCAAAGCATCCCTCCTTGAGCTGAAAAAGAAAGAGAGAAAAGGCATAAAAAGAAAATAGATTCTGAAAGACCAAAAAATTTTGTTACTTTTAAAAATGTAAATTTTTTTTCGCCTGGCCCAAAAGTCCTCAATTCAACCTTGGGGTCGTTCAAATATTAAGCAAGCAAGTTTTGGTCATTTTTAACCCCCTCCCCCTTGTCAGCAAAAATAAGCAAACTGCAAACCCCCCTCTCTAATTACATAACTACCTGACCCCCTTTGATCTTTTTTTGTACAAAATCTTTAGTAATGCTTAGATTTCTGAAATTTATCGTTCTCCATGAACACTTAACCTATCGTTAAAACTTCCCTCGTGAAAAATGTTTAATTTTTTTCCTAGTTCACTTTTCTTGGTGAAATTTATTTATGGTTGAATTTTGAAATTGTCTATGCAAGAAACAAGAAATTTTCGAAAATGCAGTGCTTCATGCAGTAAGTGCATAAGTCCTCCTCCCCCTTATTAGGAAAAAAGTTCAACTCCGTTAGAGTCCCCGCTAAATATCACCTGGTTCTTTTAGACAACAAAAAGTAGAAATATTCAAAAATAATTTCAAACTCCTGAATTAAAATGTTTCCTTAGATCAATAACTATTCAGTTTATTAATAAAAGTCAGAAAAATTTGTTGACATTTGGATATATTTAGTGATTTGGATATTGGCGATATTTAGCGGGTACTCTAATGTAATTGAACCGGATAAATAAGCAAATCTCCCCCCTTAGGTGCTTGCTTGCATAATATTTGAACGGCCCCCTTGCCATTTTCAAAGTGTGAATAATTTTGGTTATCAATTTAGTGTGGTACCTTGAGCCAGGGCAGGGAGGGGCAGAACATGGCCCTGACGCGTTCTGCGTTGCGTCCCTCGTGGAGGAAGTCCAGCTCCAGGGGGAGGTTCTTCTTGGTCTCCTCCGCCAGCCACAGGAAGGTGAACTCAGGGAACAGGCGGTCCACGATGCGCACCAGCAGCTGAAACAGAAACACCCTTCACTCTCCAAGCCATTCACCAAGCAAGCTCAAAAACATGTTAAATGTTTGTATTGGGGTAAATAGCAGAGTCTTTTTCCGTTCTTCAACATCTTTTATAACGAGGAGGAATAACCAATACAACACAACATTGAGTAAGTAAGAGAAGAGGACTCAAAAGATTTTACATGGAACTCAAATGCACAGAATATTATGAACTGAAACTCTCACCAACCAATAGGAATGAAGGGGCTGGCATTAATTGGACTCTTAAGAGTTAATACAAGAACATGGAATGCATATCTGGAACATATGTAAGCCACAAAGGAGTAAAGCGATGATAGCATCATTTCTTATTAATTGAATTCAATTGATTCAATTTCAAGCATAAGAAAATTACAGTTTATAACTAAGCGTTTGAAGGCCCTGGAGATAAAGTGGCATGCGGGCCCAAATATCCTCTAAAAAGTTTAATCATTATCAGGCTCAAATCTAGATTTTAGCACTGGGGGAAAGCACTCAAAATTTTCCCTCTCATACATATTTAATTAGTTCTTAATACGTTATTAGGTAGTATTTTCACCTTGGAGAACTTAACGTAAAAAGCAGTTAATAATAATGTTATAAATACAAAAGAGAGGGTCTCCCCCAGAAAATTTTGTAAATTTGACCCCCAAAAAAACAGGGTTTTTACTCGTTTTGGTACACATAGTCCGAGCCCACAGGGGGCAATTGACCAGTTCCCTCCCTTGGATCCACACTTGCATGAGTTTCCCTCATGCATGAGGTTGTTTTTTTACGGTTTTTTTAACTACGAGGGTTTTTTTTTTCAACCTCCGTTTTGCTCCTCAAAAAAAAAGTAGTAGGAATTTTCGAAATAACGTTGGTACTGGTAGTTAGGTACATCTTTCAGGATCGATTTGCATCTTACCTGGAAAAAATCGGACATTTGTTCTGTTAGTTATCGAATTTACAAGCGTGTTCCTCGAACTTATTTCCCGCTAATCCACAGATAATTTCGTTTTCTCCTTCGCTCCGTTCGCCCAGTATTTAACATTAAACAATGGGTGAGCAGGTGAAAATCACAGGAAGGGAAACCAAAATAATTCTTTATGCGTTGGCGGGAAGTAAGTGCGAGGAGCTCGCTTGTAAATTCGATAACTAACAGAACAAATGTCCGATTTTTTCCAGGTAAGATGCAAATTGACCCTGAAGGATGTACCAAACTACCAGTACCAACGTTATTTCGAAATTCCTACTACTTTTTTTTCAGGAGCAAAACGGAGGTTGAAAAAAACCACAACCGTTGTATTAATGTAACTTTCAACTCACCTCCATGGTGGCCATGTCGACGCGTGCGTGGGCCCTGACGTTGCGGTGCTGCACCTTAACGGCCACTTGCTCTCCCCCGGGCAGAGTGGCCCGGTGCACCTGGGCCAGGGACGCAGCACCCACCGGCTCACTCTCAAACGACTCGAAGATCTCCAACGCCTGCAACGAGAGACACAAAGATATACAGTAGAACTATCTGAATCGCTTAAAAAAGGAGCAACAATTTTAAACTTTGTGTAAGTGATTGAAAACAAAGATGAAAGTTCTTCAGGAAAATCAATGCAACAAAGAAAATGCCGTTTTCAAGTGGTTTTTGCAGCAATGTTCTATGGGATTTGATTCTTTGTGTAAAAGCACTTTTTCTTTAAAAATAGATTTTTTCACCCATATTCAACATATACATAAACTAATTAAAAATAAACCCTTTTTTCGGAAAAAATCCAATTATTTGAATTTTTGATTATCCGAATGAGGTCCAGTTCCAATTGATTCGGATAATTGGGACAAGGATAAGGATAACCTTCTAGAGATTGAAATTTTGGCAGAGGATATTGGTATTGTAGTCATTTTTCATGGTCAAAGAAGGAAAACAGAATGCTAAGGCTTTGGTTGCTATGGCTGATTAACAAGCAAGTTGCAAAGGATTTTGGTAGCCTATGGTCGATAAAAACTCCAAGTTTCCAAGGCCTCTGTTCCTACAGGGGACAATAAGCAAACTGATAGCTAAGGTTTTGGTTTTTATGGCCCATAAACACAGGCTGCTAAGGCTTTGGTTGTTGTGGCAGATAAACAAACAGGCTGCCAAGGCTTTAGTTGCAATGACCAATAAAAAAACTGGTTGTTTAGGCTTTGATTCCTGAGGCACATAGTGCACCTTACTATTGCTGCTTTGAATGCACTACTTTGATTTTGAGCACGGCTTACTAGATACTTATACAGGCTAGTCGAGTTTTAAACAATGAAAACCATTTGACAACTTTTCCCGCTACAAGACCTACCTATATCACCCACCGCCTTCAACACTGTGAATATGCTTTGCCAGTTTGTCCCATCTGGATTTGCAATGATTTCCGTACTCGGCTAGCTTGTATAAGTATCTAGTAAGCCGTGTTTTGAGCATCTGTTTCATTAGGTTACCTCTCTGCCGAGCTCCTCCCTCACCACGGCCAGGACGTCGCTGAGGGGGGCCTGCGGCGCCCCCTGGTGGAGCACGCGGAGGGTGGAGACGTACTCGGTGGGCAGCAGGTAGTTGAGGGCCCCGATGTGCTGCCCCACCTTGATGAAGGCCCCTCCGTTGAGGCAGCACAGATCCAGCAGCTTCCCCGCAGAACGCAGGTGCACCTTGAGAAACAACACTCAAATATAATATACCACTCCTTTCAAGAACGTCATATCTCAAAAATCAGCGAATTTTAGTTAAAATTGTTTTTAGAAAGCCCTGAAAGAATATATCTCCAGGCTGAATAGTTAAAAGTTTAATAGGATTCTTAAGGAAATTTTCCAATACATTTCAATGTAATTTTCAACTTTAAAATCACTCTCCTGAAAAATAAAGTTTTTTGAGGTATGACGTTCTTGAAAGGAGTGAGAGACATGTTATGGGCTAAATATGCAACACTGGCATTCTATAGTATGCCTGTGTTGCATACTTTGCCGGTAACATATCAGGGGAATATTTGAATCTAAACCTCCATTTTTGTCAAAAATTTACACAGCATTTTAATTTTTGTGAAATATTTTACAATTACTTTTTTTAATGGGAGCTATAAAATGAATGAAAGCGGCACTAAATTATTTTTTCTTCAGTTTTAAAGCAATTTAAATACTTTACTCAGCTTTACAATATATTTTTAAGCAAATAAGTTTAGTAAACAGATTTTTTTATAGAAGAAATTATTGTGAAGGTGCTAATTTTTGGTAATATAATTGCAAATATGTTACTTTATAAGAAGAATTTTTGTGAAAGTGCCGTTTTTGGTGCAAACTTCCTATACTTTAAAACAATGAAAATCCTGCTGTTTTCTTCTGTGCAATTTGCCGTCTACTAGGGATATAAATCAGCTCAAAGGGGTTAAAGCTAAAACAAGGTAAGCGTTTATTGGAAATAGTTTCTGAAAACGGACCCAAATTTCTTCTAAACAGACTCCTGATTAATTTATAATTTAATCTCAACTTTCGTAATTAGAAAGGGTGAGCTCAGTCTTGAATCTTTGCAACTTTAAATTGCAGTTTCTTAAAAGCTTAAAAAAAATCATCAATTGGAAACTCAATTTACCTCCGATTTCAACCTCTCGTACTCTTTGCTGTCTTCCTTCAATCCTTTGAGGGTGAGTTTGTAGTCAACGGCAATTCTTCCAACCTGAAACATCGTAAAAACAGTATGACAAGATATGGCCGACCCTGTTCAATTTCACATGCTCCAACCACAGCTTACTAGATTCATGCAGGCTAGTCGAGTTATGGAAAACATTTGACAACTTTTCAAGCTTTCCTAAACCATTAGGATAACACACTGACAATATAAGGAAAAATAAAGGTGAGTTTTAATGTTGAGTGACTGTTGGCGATTTTGAGCCTATATTTTGCAAACTTTGTTACCATGACAACCTATTGCATCTAGGTAACAATAAATACTTTTTTAGTAGATCTCCTGTTCCACTTTCTTGCCAAAGACATATTTTGGAGCGATGAAGCCCCACCTTCAACTCTGTGGAATAGGTTCAGGGTTCATACTCTAGAGTAAGTATGAACCCTGAACAGAGTAAAATTCAGGAGTCTTTAAGGAGTAGATTACAAAAAAATCAGGAGGTAACGTGAATAACTATTAATCTTAGACTACTTTATATAACAAGCAGAATGAGTTCCTAATCAAGTTTGGAACTAAAAAAGTGCATAAGAGATTAGAATTTCAAATTCCAATGGAATTTTATTGAATTAAAAACAATTAGGTGTTTCCACCAAATCAGTAATAACACTTCATTTTGCTCTTGGATAGATGTTTTTCAGGAGTTTGAGGAAAAATTCAGGAGAAAAAACGGAATAGCTGGAATAAGAGTCCTCCATTTGGCGACTCGCGTTGCGGCCGCCAAGTTAGCGGTACGATTAGTTATAGGTGTGCAGTTGGCGACCGCAACGCGAGTCGCCAAATGGAGGACTCTTATTCCAGCTGATCCGAAAAAACATAATTTTCAGGAGGTTTAAGGGCCCTTAGAAAAATAAAGCAAATTTCAGGAGTTTTTCAGGAGGCGTACGAACCCTGTTGGTTTCCCAGATGTTAGCTATCGGCATCTATATTTTTGATGTGAAAATTTCCTGTTCAAAAAAATTACTTTCACTATTCATACATTAATCCATTTGTAAATGGGATTCCCTCTGTAATCTTGGCACAGCTTGAATAAGAGTCCTCCTTTTGGCAACTCACGTTGCAGTCGCCAAGTTGGCAGTATATATCACGATTAGTTATAGATAGTGTAGTTGGCAATCTCCAAATGGAGGACTCTTATTCCTGCTGATCCGCAATTTTTTGAATTTTAACATGCAACATTGATTTTAAGGTACTTTTATTTTTAAAATGTATGGGTTTTTGAATGTTTCTTTCTACATAAAAATTGACATTAAGCAATAGTTTAAAAGTAGTCAATGCCCCCAATTTTCTATCGACTCACCACCGCCCCCTTGGAAAGTTTCAACACCCCCTCCTGGGGGGAGGTACTTTGGGAACCACTGAGTTGGATGGAAGGAAAAGGGAGAAGATAAAAGAGAGCAAACTCACCGTAACAGCCGCCCTCCCGAAGCGCAGGAGCCCGATGGTGGACACCTCCCAGTGGTTCTGGTGGAGGGAGGAGAGGGTCAGTCCCACCGCACCCCCGGCCACGCCCCATTTCAACACTCTACGGAACATCTGCGGGTCATTAGAACAAAAATCAATAACACCATACATGGTACTTTGGAGATGAAGTACTTGGTACTTATCTGTTAATCAGGTACAAATGTCACCAATTATGAACCAAACGCTTGTTGGATATTCTGTAACATTTATACAATTAAGCTAAATTATGTTGGCAACAGTGTTGCACTATTCTATCAATGTTTATGTTATGATTAACCCTTCTTCATGTTTGTAAGTTGTTGTGCTTGTTTAGAAATTTAAAAAGATGTTTCTATAAACTTAACTGTTTTATATTCACATTTTCCCACTGCAATTGCTCATTTCTATAACGCTCGCCAAGCGAAGCAAACGACCTAACAGTCAATGGAAAATGAAACGAATGCGCCAGTAGCACCGGCGGCAGATGTTCGTTTGCAGGAGGCAACCTTTGGAACAGAGAATTCTGTAATTCATTCTACATTTTTTGGTGATTTTTCCCTTGCACCCGGTTAACGGATAAATACCAAGGAATTTTTTTCACAAAATAGTAAAATTTTTAGTTTCTAACCAGATAGTGCTACAGAAAATACCAGAAACCATCGTCTAGGTCCCTATTTTACCAGATCCTGTTCAAGTCTAATTCAGGGTTGCAACTGACTTCAACTCAAAATCCCAGAAAACTATATGAATATTTCTTTATATTACTTTACTTGTGAATTACTTTAAAGTAACAAACCTTTTATCCGGAATACTCCAAAATCTACAACACATTCACATATTTTCTGAAAATTTATAGGACACAGTTTCGATAAGAGTCCTCCAGACACCATATTTATCCACAGCTCCCACAACAGCAGCTTTGTGATATCATTTGAGCTTATGAGTAAACATGGCGACTAGAGGACTCTTGTTAAAGCTGTGCCATTTATTGTTCTGAATATATTTAAATGAGAGTCCAAACTACCTAGAGTTTTATTCAAAAGTCTCAGATGTCCATAAATGACACCAAATACTTTTTAAAGGATTCAAATTTCAAAATATATTTAGTAAGGATGCGACTTGTTTAACCGGTACAATTCCGTTAGAGTCCCCGCTAAATATCGCCAATATCACAATCGCTAAATATATCGAAATATCAACAAATTTTTCTGACTTTTATTAATAAACTGAATAGTTATTGATCTAAATAAACATTTTAATTCAGAAGTTTTAAATTATTTATGAATATTTCTACTTTTTGTTGTCTAAAAGAACCGGGCGATATTTAGAGGGGACTCTAACGGAATTGAACCGTTTAACCTTTAAATTTAGCACAGAACTACTGTATGTACTACTTTAAATTTACATATTAAATACAACTTGATGTCTAAAAATAATAATTGGCCAGTGTAAGGCACCCCTTGAAACTAGTCTACTTCTAGCATGAATAATTATAAAACGAATGAATACATGATGGAAAGTGTAAAAAAACTTAGGATCAGTTACTTTTTTAAGTAAACCACGACCGAAACATTAAGTCACAATGACAAGTTAGGGTCGTATTACAGATGACAGGATTAATACCCCTACAATACGGCCCAATCAGTTGTTATGTAAGAAGGCAGAAGTTTATTGGCAAGTCGAAGTACACGGTACTTCGTGCTGTAATATTGAAAGCATGAAAATTCAAAAAAAGATGCCTAATCTATTTTTCAAGTATCAAATTAAAGAAAGTAAAAACTAACTTTTTACCTCGATGACATTCAAAATTTCCTCTTTCCACCACGTAAACGTACCCACATTCCGGTAGGTCTTTGTTTAGTTGCCATTTTTTGAAACTTCTATGAGAATTTAACAAAATTACATTTGCAAGTAAAATAGCAAAAAACTTAATTGCACTCTTTAGATAAGGAAAAAACTTCTTACTTTGAGTTAACTTTTAATATCTGCGTTAAAATCATCTTCATTTCATGTTAAAGTTAATAATCACAAACTGTGATAATGTTATGATGATAAAATGCATAAAATGAATTCCAGTACGCCATGCAACATGAAAACCGAAAGTTATCACTATTTTCATGTATGAATAAAATTTCAAGCATAACTAGAACGGAATATTCCCTAGTCGTTCATGCGTAACGAGTTCAGCAAATAATCTGTAACGTTATAATGACATGGGCAGCTGTTTCTTAATAATCGTGACCGTTACTCTCTTATCATATTTATTTTTACTTGCGTTTTCAATCTACCCCAATGCTCCACTTTTCTGACATCCTATGTTTACATTTTAAGTGTCAACACTTGAGTATTACTATAATGCATGTGCACATCAGAGCATTTATTTTTTTGTAACTCAAGGAATGAGAATTTCAAGAAATGGCCTGTGCTCCAAATTCAAACATCTCTCGACGAAATCCGCAGGATGATTACGAACTGGTGCAACGGGTTGGCAGTGGAACGTATGGGGATGTTTACAAGGTACAATATCGACTCTCTTTGTGCTCTTGACGAATTCTGGATACTCCATTTCTTTCCATAATTAGTAAATACTATACATCATGTTTCCTTAATCAAGTATTTGCATGACTTGCTAGATTTTTCCTTGTCTCACCTAATGTTTAGAACTTGTTATTGCATTGCTTGTCTGCATGGGTACTCTCTCCCTTTCATATTACAAAAGCGATTTATACTCACTCTGTGCAGGCATTAGTGTTTGCAGTGTGCTCATCCAGTATTCTGTGCTTTCAGGCTAGAAGAGTCAAAGATGGATTGTTCTCTGCCGTCAAGATTATTAAACTTGAATCGGGTATGTTCAAGCATTTATTTCTACTGTGTCTTTCTCATGCTGGAAGTCTCTTTTTGCTTGAGCAAATGTATTTAAGGGAAAAAACTAAAACAATCTTTACTGATCAGGGTTAAGTAAATATCATGTGAAGTATCAATTTATTCAGATTCAGATATATGTATCAAATTTGGTTCAATTCTGTCAACGGTCCCGCTGAACACCACCAAGCTCTTTTGGACACCAAAATTTTCAAATATTGCTAAATAATTTCAAAATCTTGGATTAACATGTTCAGTTATGTGTTGTTGTTGCTTATATCGGAATTGTCTAGCAAGGCTAGACAATCCCCATGAATCCAAAAATTTCTAAAAACTCTTGTGAGTCTGTTCATTTATGTCAATAACTCTTCAGTTAAATCCATATAAATTTGTCAATATATGAATATATCGCGTTCAAAATAGCTTGGTGGTATTCTGTGGGACTGTTAACAGAATTGAACCTAAATTTTTGGCACTTGCATATTATTCCGTCAATCGTTCAGCGGCCGTTGAATTCAGCAGCGCATCAAAAGATTAGTTAGTGGACTTGGACAACGTTTTTGGATTCAGAGTTACGGTCGACGGTATAATACGTAAGAACCACTTATTTTGATACTTGCATTCAAGGAGAAAAATACTGTCTTAGATGTGGATACTAGTCTTAACCAAAGTTTTACTATTTAAGAGCATTTTTAACTACATCCTTATCATTCAAACTATATTTGCTTTTAACTGTAGAAAATATGGTACTTCTATATTTATCCCGCCAACCGTGCAGGGTTGGAAAAAAACACGTTTTTTTCTAAAAAATTCAAAAAAAACATGTTTTTTTTTTGTTTTAAACGTGTTTTTTTTTTGTTTAAAACGTTTTATTTGTTTTTTTTACCCTCGACACAGAAATTCTAAAAAAAAAACATGATTTCAAAAAATTAAATTAAGTTTTTAAAATTGAAAATGGATTAACAAAGCTACCCCCTGACATCAGATGGCATCTTGAGCTTTTTAGCACCTGTTTCTTGGAGCTTGGCTGAAGTAAAATGATTGTTTTGGAAATATGTTACTATGTCAACAACTTCAGCTTTAATATTAGAAATGTCAATATATTTTGCTAAAAGGTTTAAGATACGAGCTGAACATTTATAAGTTATTATATGCATATTCATTTCAGTCCTTTTTAGTTCATTGCATATTTTGACGACATTAGCAGCATTGATCGTTTAAAATATTAAAATAAAACAAAGAACAGGTCAATTATAAAAAAAATATGATTTTCAAACAAGTTTATTTGTATTCTTTACTAAATAACTTTCTAGAAAAAAATCAAATAAAGTCAATCAAATCAAAATCAAAATCAGTTTTGTATACTAATGCCATCTGTTCATAGAAAAAGAATTACTAAAAAGTACATGTGTTTTAAACAATGTTTTTTTTTGCTTTGTTTTAAACGTAACAACCCTGCAACCGTGCCCCTGAAACTAAGAGTCAACGAGATATACTTCAGAACCTAAAATTTATCAATGTTTCAAGAACTTAAAATAATAAATAAATAAATAAATATTAGCAAAAAAAGGCCCACGGGCCCATACACCAAAATACTAAACACCCAATACAGACAAAATGGGCAATTCTTTGGTAACGGAATTACAAATCAGAGCAAATTCACAAGTTCTTACTTTAATTTGACTAAGTAATTATTATTATTTTTGTAATCAGATTTTTTGTGTGCATAAGTAAGTACAGTAATAGAAAATAAAATATGCCTTTGAAATAAATCTAAAACAATTATAATAATTTTTTGAGAAATTTTTAAATGCTTGGTAACGGAATTACATAAAAAAGACATGGTTAAAAGTGATGTTTAGTCAAGTTCAAATTCCTTTGAATCCATCTAAGTTTTTTTCTTTATTTTATGTGATTTATTTAATCACATATTAACCTCTAAAAACCACTCTTTACTGAGTTTATACTCGTTAATCAATATTTTTAATTGAATTTTATGTTATGGTAACGGAATTACACCTTCTGAAAATCAAGCTTTTTATACTCTGGCAATTCTTTGGTAACAGAATTACAAATCGGAGCAAATTCACAAGTTCTTACTTTAATTTTACTAAGTTATTATTATTGTTTTTCTAATCTTATTTTTTGTAGGCATAAGTACAGTAATAGAAAACAAAATATGCCTTTGAAATAATTCTAAAACAATTAATAATTTTATGAGAAATTTTTAAATGCTTGGTAACCGAATTACATAAAAAAGACATGGTTAAAAGTGATGTTTATCAAGTTAAAATTCCTATGAATGTATCTAAGTTTTTTTATTTATTTTATGTGATTCACATATTAACCTCTAAGAAACACTGGTTACTGAGTTTATACTCTTTAATCAATATTTTTAATTGAATTTTATGTAGCAGTAACGGAATTACATCACTGGTAACGGAATTACACCTTCTGAAAATCAAGCTTTTTACAGGGGTGCAGAATATGTCCGAACGCCCGAACGTGGTTCGGGGGAAATTCAGGAAGTTGTGGGGAAATTTTGCCTTAGTTTATAAAAAAAACTCTACAAATCCTCCAAGTTGTTATTAATAACAAATATTTTTGCTGGGAACAGGGCTTAAATTCTAACCAAAGAAGTACCGGAGCGCTACTATTTCAGCATTACAAATATTTACTGATTAATAATAAATATCAGTAAATAATTACTGAAAACCAAGAAGTACCGGAGCTCCGCTCCGGTGCAATTTAAGCCCTGGCTGGGAACAAGGTTATACCCTCCAAAATTTCCTTGGTTGAAAGTTGGCTTTTCCTTGCGTTTTGATCGATATGCAAGAAAAACAACGTATCCGTTACGGGATTGCCGATTTCCACTAAAAATCACGTTCTTGTTCAATCACAACGAAGTTTTTGACTAATGAAGATTTTTGAGCTAAGGGGACAAGTATTACAAGAAAGAATAGAAGAAGGTATTTTATTTAGTCCATAAAAATTATAACTTGGATTATTTGGTAATTATTGAACTTTGAAGAAGTTCAGTAAATAAGAAAACTATACAGGGTTCCCACTGTCCTTGAAAGTCCTTAAAAGTCCTTGAATTTTTTTCTGTTAAAATTAGGTCCTTGAAAGTCCTTGAAAAATGCAAAAGGTCCTTGAAAAATGCAAAAGGTCCTTGAAAGTCCTTGAAAAATGCAAAATGAATCCACTCCAGCCGCCTTTTGCTGATTTATCTAAATTTCCTTTCCGCATTTGACTGCAATGTTTGAAACCGTAAAACTATGATAGTAACGCCCTCTACATCGGTTCCGCAAGTGAACAAACTAGGTAGAAAATTAAGTTGAAGTCAGTAGGCATTTTAAAAACAACTCCAATTGCTCTAGAAAGATTATAATTTTTAAGTGTCTGCGAAAAAAGGTCCTTGAAAAATTTTGTTGAGGTCCTTGAAAAGTCCTTGATTTTTAATGTTTTCAAAGAGTGGGAACCATGCTATATTTTATAATAAAAACTCTTTATAATATTGTAATAACATAAACTAGAATGAAAATCTGGAGACATTCTTGGGGAAATTTTGGACGACATTAATTGTGTTCTGGGGAAATATTGGGCCTTGGAACATTTTCTGCACCCCTGGCTTTTTATACTTTGGTAACGGAATTACAAATCAGAGCAAATTCACAAGTTCTTACTTTAATTTGACTAAGTTATTATTATTGTTTTTCTAATCTTATTTTTTGTAGGCATAAGTACAGTAATAGAAAACAAAATATGCCTTTGAAATAATTCTAAAACAATTAATAATTTTATGAGAAATTTTTAAATGCTTGGTAACCGAATTACATAAAAAAGACATGGTTAAAAGTGATGTTTATCAAGTTAAAATTCCTATGAATGTATCTAAGTTTTTTTATTTATTTTATGTGATTCACATATTAACCTCTAAGAAACACTGGTTACTGAGTTTATACTCTTTAATCAATATTTTTAATTGAATTTTATGTAGCAGTAACGGAATTACATCACTGGTAACGGAATTACACCTTCTGAAAATCAAGCTTTTTACAGGGGTGCAGAATATGTCCGAACGCCCGAACGTGGTTCGGGGGAAATTCAGGAAGTTGTGGGGAAATTTTGCCTTAGTTTATAAAAAAAACTCTACAAATCCTCCAAGTTGTTATTAATAACAAATATTTTTGCTGGGAACAGGGCTTAAATTCTAACCAAAGAAGTACCGGAGCGCTACTATTTCAGCATTACAAATATTTACTGATTAATAATAAATATCAGTAAATAATTACTGAAAACCAAGAAGTACCGGAGCTCCGCTCCGGTGCAATTTAAGCCCTGGCTGGGAACAAGGTTATACCCTCCAAAATTTCCTTGGTTGAAAGTTGGCTTTTCCTTGCGTTTTGATCGATATGCAAGAAAAACAACGTATCCGTTACGGGATTGCCGATTTCCACTAAAAATCACGTTCTTGTTCAATCACAACGAAGTTTTTGACTAATGAAGATTTTTGAGCTAAGGGGACAAGTATTACAAGAAAGAATAGAAGAAGGTATTTTATTTAGTCCATAAAAATTATAACTTGGATTATTTGGTAATTATTGAACTTTGAAGAAGTTCAGTAAATAAGAAAACTATACAGGGTTCCCACTGTCCTTGAAAGTCCTTAAAAGTCCTTGAATTTTTTTCTGTTAAAATTAGGTCCTTGAAAGTCCTTGAAAAATGCAAAAGGTCCTTGAAAAATGCAAAAGGTCCTTGAAAGTCCTTGAAAAATGCAAAATGAATCCACTCCAGCCGCCTTTTGCTGATTTATCTAAATTTCCTTTCCGCATTTGACTGCAATGTTTGAAACCGTAAAACTATGATAGTAACGCCCTCTACATCGGTTCCGCAAGTGAACAAACTAGGTAGAAAATTAAGTTGAAGTCAGTAGGCATTTTAAAAACAACTCCAATTGCTCTAGAAAGATTATAATTTTTAAGTGTCTGCGAAAAAAGGTCCTTGAAAAATTTTGTTGAGGTCCTTGAAAAGTCCTTGATTTTTAATGTTTTCAAAGAGTGGGAACCATGCTATATTTTATAATAAAAACTCTTTATAATATTGTAATAACATAAACTAGAATGAAAATCTGGAGACATTCTTGGGGAAATTTTGGACGACATTAATTGTGTTCTGGGGAAATATTGGGCCTTGGAACATTTTCTGCACCCCTGGCTTTTTATACTTTGGTAACGGAATTACAAATCAGAGCAAATTCACAAGTTCTTACTTTAATTTGACTAAGTTATTTTTTTTTCTAATCAGATTTTTTGCACGCATGAGTACAGTAATAGAAAATAAAATATGCATTTGAAATAATTCTAAAACAATTAATAATATTTTGAGAAATTTTTAAATGCTTGGTAACGGAATTACATTAAAAAGACAGGGTTAAAAGTAATGTTTAGTCAAGTTCAAATTCCTGTGAATCTATCTAGTTTTCCGAATAAAATTATTTCCCTATTTTCCCCAATAACCTTAACAAAGTAGACTGTGTTTATTAATATTGCTTTCAATTTCTATAGAAGGCCAGTTAAAGGATGGTTGAATGAGGTTGAAAAAGATCTTAAAATTCTAAAAGTCCGTAATTGGAAACAAAAAGCAAAAGACAGAGGACTTTGGGGGAAAATTGTTAGAGAGGCCATATTAGTCCAGCATAGGCTGTAATGCCAAGGAGTTAGTTAGTTTAATTTCTATAAATTATAAAAAAAAAATTTCTTTTTCAACCACTCCTTTGAAAATAAATTCATACTTCCAAAGAAGCAGCTGCACAATTAAATTTTTTTGTTTGCATTCTCAATCATAACAGTTTTCTCATCTCTTTGATGAAAAGGAAATTAAATTTCTTGGCTTTTCAATGATATTTTATTAAATCAAAAGAACTTAATAATAAACAAATGTGTGTATGAGTTTATAGTTAGTTACCTAGACCTAAATTATGCATTAAAAATGCAATGTAATTCCGTTACCGTAATTCTGTTACTCATTTTGTAATTCCGTTACCATTAATTATGTATGCCGCTTTTTGCACCATTTTATTCCTCTAGCTAGAGGACCATTAAGATAAAACAGAACATCAACTTTTTTAATAATTTTTCTTAAAGTAAACAAAACTTATTACTTTTTTGGTAACGGATGCTATATAATTTTCTATTAAATTGAGTTAATTCCATGATTGAAAGAAATGAATTTTTAATTTTAGTGATATTTCTGCTAAGAATATTTACTAAGTTAATCACCTGCCCAAAAATAAATAGAAGCTTAACGTATTTTTCAGGATTTTAAACTTTGAACTCGTGTATTTATTTGAATTACATTATTTTCAAGACCTGTTTAAACTCATCATATACCTGGTTCTTGCACCAAGAGCCTCAATTTTAGTTAGCTTTTGTTCAACGAAATTCATTCTGAAAAATGTTACACTCATCTTTTCTTGGTTTCAGGAGACGACATTTCCATCATTCAGCAGGAAATCCTCATGATGAAATCATGCAGGCATCCCAACATCGTAGCTTACTTCGGAAGTTATTTGAGGTGGGTGCTCCTCCCCTTCCCATTCATTTTAACTGTTACAAACTTCATAACGAGAGGCAAAAGATTCCGTAGTTGGGCCACCAACTTCGAGAAAAATGTAGAGTGTTTTCTTGGTTTACAATTTGTGGCAACCTTGAGAATACAAATTGTATGTAAAACTCAAGCCGAAATTTAATTTTATTAGTGACTCAGTTCTTAGATTTTTTTTCCGTTTTTCCGAGAATTAATTCCAAGTTTTTTAATCTAATCAGATTTTTTCATTTTTATAGGAGGGTGAATCATTTAATTTTCTAATGAGCTTTCAGATTCATTTGTATTGCATTCAGATTCATGATTTTGAATGTGTGCGATATTATTAGTAACTAGTAAGATGCGAGATGATTATTGAATATCTGATTGGTGGCATTAATATAAATTGGTAACCTAGTTGGATTTATAGTGTAATAAAATCACATATATTACTTTCTCTTCACTTTAATGTGCATTTTGTAAGTTTTCTTCTTTATTTCCTTCATTAAAAAGCTGACCTATTAAATATGGTGGCTGAGGAATAATTTTGGGTTTTCTTCCCCACTGCAGTAATGACTAATTTTCCGCTTGATTAATCTGAAGAAAGTTTTGTGTTTTTGCCTGAGCTTATTTTTGTGTCGTTGTTGCAGGAGAGACAAGCTGTGGATCTGCATGGAGTACTGCGGTGGAGGATCTCTGCAAGACATCTACCACAGTGAGTTTCCCCCCCCCCTAATACTCCGCTTAATTTCGCAACGTGCTCTTTCTGGTGGTGTGTTTGACTACTTTTGGTTTTCAAAATGGGGTTTTTGTTTATATGAGTGTTCTTATCAGTGGAGAAATGGAGTGCTGTAAAACAAGATCGATCACTTATACTCTGTTCCACCTGAAGTTGGCACTGTTGGGAAAGGCAGAGGTTGTACCCATCCGCCCGAAAAATAGTACTAGCTTGTATTGTAATTTAAAATAAAGAATACGCAGACACATTTGTAAATATGTAACATACATTATAGTTGATTGATATTTTTGTCATATAACTAAATTTAATCATGTTAATAGCCTGTAACCGAAGCGAATGAATATAGTGCGTAGGGTAAAGCCGAGTAGGACAGCGTTGAACGGGCAATCCATTCCGTCTGATTGGCTGGGAACCGGTTTCCTGGCTGTAATTCGGTCACCGTAGCCTTTTCTTCAGTGCCATCTTATGGTGGAATAGTTTGGTTTCAAAACCAGATAGATCCAAAATTAAATATTTTTTTCTCAAATCCTAATACTTGTTTTAACATGACATTTATGTTGATAATGTAACCATCTCCTACCATCTTAAACAAAAAAAATTAAGGTTTTGTAAGTGCATAATTTGTTTGAATATTTAGTTTTTTTTGTTGTTCCTGAAGAATTAAGAAAAAGTGACTTATCTGGTTTTGAAACTAGACGACTCACTTTGAGTATAACCAAGCAACATTCAAGATAAATTTGTACAGTTGGGGAAATAAAAAACGACTCAGTTGAGTTTTCTGATGAACCACTTGGGTTAGGAAGACAAATAAGGTGTCATTTTTCATGTCATGAAGTATTCTTTAAATGAAAAAAATTTCGAGTCCTTAGGGGGTCGTCTTCATATTAAACGAAACACTAACTTTTGTTTTTCCTATGGGGACCCCCAATTATTATGCGTTTTTCTGAAAGAGCATCCCCATAAACCCCCAAATACCAAGTTTCATCCATGTAAGTATCCAAATAGAAGCATAATATATTTTTAAAATGTCAACCTTTCAATGCGAAATTTGTCAAAATGTTTTCGGCGTAAAAATATGAAACTTTGAATTTAGATCAAATTTGTGTCCCCAAACAAAATAATTATGCTTTTGTAGCGATATTTAATGGTTAATAGATAGAGAATTAACATCTAATTTTGACCCAAAATTTAAATTTTAAAATCTTTTGATATTTTTATGGTAATCGATTCTGGTAGTAATTTTAGGTAGAAAACCAAAATTTCAGTCGATTTCAATTAATAGTTTTGAAAAAAAACGAATTAAACTAAATTCCCACTCTTTAAGGGACCGTATACCGCTGCTAAATGCATACCGGCGAATGCTTTTTCTGGAAAAAGTCGCCTTATTTTAATCACCATAACTTAAATTAAAACTTAAATTTGATATAAAATTTCAATAAATTTCTTATAAACTTTTCAATAAACATTTAAGTGGTGAGTAAAAGTCTTACTATCCCACCGTTTTTAGGAAATAGTGTTTACAGAAAATTAATCCTTCTCACTCTGGAGACGACCCCCAAAACGTAAAAGCTTAATTTACCGCACGATGTGAATGAAACTTGGTATTTGGGGGTTTATGGGGATGCTCTTTCAGAAAAACGCATAATAATTGGGGGTCTCCATAGGAAAAACAAAAGTTAGTGTTTCGTTTAATATGAAGACGACCCCCTAAGGACTCGAAATTTTTTCCATTTAAAGAATACTTCATGACATGAAAAATGACACCTTATTTGTTTTCCTAACCCAAGTGGTTCGTCAGAAATCTCAACTGAGTCGTTTTTTATTTCCCCAACTGTACTTAGCTAAGGTACAGAAGGTATTACAGTTTTCTTTTAAACTAAAATATACAAGAGTTAAATAAAAGATAATTAATTATTTTCCAACTCTAAACCAACAATTTAAATAGTTTTTCTTAATTACTCACAAAAAACCCAACAGTTAAATTCAATTAAATATTTTGGAAACATAACCACAGAATTTTCTTTTACATGCATTCAAAGATCACAATGGCTTTGTTTTAATTTAACAGCCAAATAATATCGCAATCAATCAAAAAACAGAACAGAACTGGTTTTGAAACTGGACGACTCATATAAGCATTAGTCAAGTTAGCTACCTCAACCTCCTACCAACCTCCTCTCTTGGTTGGAGTTTGGTTTGCTATCAGAGATATTTTTAACTCCTCTGAGAGAGACTCTTTGAATTTTTCACAAAGGCTTCAGCCACGGCATCCTAATTATCATACTTTAAATTGTGTTTTCATACAGCCATAGTATTTTTTTTTCATTTATTGTTCTGATGCTTAGGGAGTTGGATTGATTGAAACTCAAAAGAGCATCCTCATATTTTTTTTTTTCAATTTCATTTTGTCCATTAAAAGGAAGCGTTTTTAATAGAAATTTATATGTTATGCTATTTCCATGTTTCACTCCTCCTAAAATAATCGTAGGAATAACACTGTTATGAGTGTCTTGTGTTTCAGTCACGGGTCCGCTGAGCGAGCCGCAGATTGCGTACGCCTGCCGGGAGACCTGTAGGGGGCTGGAGTACCTCCACTCCATCGGCATGATGCACCGGGACATCAAGGGAGCCAACATCCTGCTCTCGGACCAGGGGGACGTCAAGCTGGGTGAGGAAGCCTCTCCTCCTACTTACTTTGTACTAAACTATTTCTTCAAGTAAAATTGGAAATTTACCCCTCAAAATAGCGTTTTAGCCCATTTTGAGGCCTTTTAGGATTACATCTAAGTTGTAAGTGGGAGTATAGTATAATTAACAAAATTTTGAGGGTCCTACTTGCCTGTAGTGTTCATATTTAGACTATGTTATACGAAATAAGGATCACTCCTCATAAGTTTCAAGGAAAAATAGTGCATAATAGGTTTTGAAAGGGGTTTTGGGGTTCTCCCAGAAATCTTTTGGAATTTTACCCTTAAAGTAGTGATTTAACTCAGTTTGACACCCTCTCCTTGTGAGTCACATAATTTTTAAGGAAAACAAAAAAAATTTAATGTCCAAATTTCGGGAGGGATCTGAACTCCTAAAACCACCCCCTTGTATACGACCCTGGAATTCACCCCCTTTCACAAATACCCCCAACCAGGTTCTGAGGGCTGTGTTCTACTTTTTCGCAAAGTCAAACTCTCCTCGTATCCGCTCACGAGTTCACTTCTTGTGTTCTAACTAATGTGGCAGGTGAAATGGGCCGAGCTTATTGGCTGATCTCGCTAACGTCACAACCCTGCGAAACAAATTTATATTGTTTGAAGAGGGATGTAATGTAAAAATTGACAAAAATCAACAGTTTTTAACTGAATGCAAAAAGTTTGAAGGAAAAATTGGATCGATTAACTCGCAAAAATTGGAGCAGCAAGATTGTCACTGCTATTGAATTTGCTTGAAAGCGGAACGAAGAAGCTCTGGTAGAAAACACTTCCAGCGTTTTCATCCGGGGTAAAGTGGATGGGTAGAACACAGCCCTTTTCTCTCAAAAATAAGTTATGTGAGAGTGCTTCTATGAGACCAGGCTCTTTGATATAGTTGTGAATAGCATGATATGTATGGGCTCCCATGAATATTTATTTTTGTTTAAAAAGAGATGCTTTTGATGAATGAGCTTTTCTCTCTCTCAGCTGATTTCGGAGTGTCTGCCCAAATCACCGCTACTATGAGCAAGCGCAAGTCCTTCATAGGAACTCCCTACTGGTATGTACTGAATTTCTGCTCTCCAAACCTGCGAGATTCCAAGTCGCAGTTTTCCCTCTTTAGTTCCACTACCCCTTTGGTGTTCCTAAGAAATTTCACGCGAGAAATAAACCAAACAAGGTTTAAAAGTAAAACATTTAACGGGGATTCTTCCCCAGTCGGCATACACGTACAAACACCGCCCCTTTGCAAAGGTGAAATGGCGGAAGGGATTCCTGATTGGATCTACATGAGTGACAGGCAGGCGGGAGAGGACTGTGGAGCTAGGAGGCGGTCCTCCGTCCCGCTTGTCTAAGGGAAAGTCAATGCTTTCCCCTAAACTTTAAACATTTATACTTGGAAGAAGGAATTGTTATTAATTTCTATAGTTTGAAAGGAACTTCCAAGAAGACTCCCAATGGTCCTCTGTGGTGGTTCATTGTTGTGTGTTGCAGGATGGCTCCCGAGGTGGCGGCCGTGGAGCGCAAGGGGGGGTACAACCAGCAGTGCGACATCTGGGCGGTGGGCATCACGGCCATAGAGCTGGCGGAGCTGCAGCCCCCCCTCTTCGACCTGCACCCCATGCGGGCCCTCTTCCTCATGTCCAAGTCGGGCTTCAAGCCTCCCACGCTCGCAGACAAGATCAAGTGGTGAGTTGGAGACATAGGCAGGGTATAGGGTGGCTACAACCACAGAGGTCAATTTTAGTACTTTTTATCAGCACCTTCACGAAATTCTTCGAAAAAATTGACATCTTTGCAATAAAATCGGAAAAATCGGTTTCTGAAGTCCAACGCCTCTTAGGGCCCCAGAAACAAGGTGTACACCGAGTAACCATGCTGAATCCGTTATTGAGCCATTGAGGAGAATATTGCCTCCTCAGACCATTGGAGGCCAAAGGAGAAAGCAGACTCCTACCTTGACTACCTTGTCATCAACTCCTGAAAATTGGAGGGCCCCCTGTTCAATGATTTTAAGGTGGTTTCAAATTAACTTTTGTTTGTCCCAAGTTTTTTTGAATTGTTTGTAACTTTTCACTAAAATGGGGGGTCTGGGCCTCAAAAAGAAAAAGTTTATTTGATTTTTTAATTAAAAATTGTCTTTACTTCTTAACCAAAACTGCACGATAACACTAAGAAATTCACAAATTTGCAAACCATTTCTTTTTAAAAAAATGATATTTTTGCATGTTAATATCCTAGAATATATAAGATATTTGCATCAAATTTTCCCTTTGTTTGACATGGTATTGTAAACAGTTTCCTCATTCAAGTTTTTTTTCCCCTTTAATATTTAATTAATTTTTAAACTTTCTTATTTTGCCGTTAAGGGTGCCATCTTTATGGATTCAGCATGGTCACTTACCTAGGGGTACACCTTGCTTCCTAAAAAATGTTGGTTCCAAATAAAAGCCAGGAAACAGACTTTTGAGAGAAGCTGTATAGACAGTGTGTCATCACTGGTCTACAACCAGCATCACTGGTCTACAACCCACGGATATGTTTCTGACCATTTTAAGTTTTGGAATGTTTTCTGACATTTGGCTCTTCTTTATTGGTAATGTAGGTTTACTTACAAGTAATTGAATTTGAAACTCATAATTTTGTGTGGTTCATTAAATACCTGCCTTAAGGAAACCTTCAAAACCAAATGCTCATTCTGTTCATTTTGAAAGTGTTCACACAGTCTGTTTTTAATCATAATTTTTTAAATAATTGTTACACGTATGAATAAAAAGCAAGGTGGTATTTTTGAAATTACACAAAACAGTGAAATGCAGTGATGAGGTGATATTCTCTCTTTGTACAGGTCGTCTGTTTTCCATCACTTCATCAAAGTAGCTCTGACCAAGAATCCAAAGAAGAGGCCGACTGCAGAGAGATTACTGCAGGTACTACTCTCTTCCCCCATTCATTAACTCTATGATCTTCCCTATATGAGTACTTTTATGTTAAGTTTTACGCAATTACTTTTAGTTTGTTGCACTAACAGTCAAAATGTAGTAAAATTGGGGGTGGATTTTATGAAAAGTTATTGAATCTTAAACAAGTTCAATAATTTAAAAAGAACTATATTTCATAATAAACTCTCATTTTGGGGAAAGTTTTGTGTTCTGGGGGAATATTGGGTCAGAAGTGTTTGTTATTGTGTTTACTTAACAAGTGTGTCTAATGAAATAATTTCCTGCAGCACCCGTTCCTGATGGGTGAGCTCTCGAAGCAGCTGGCCAAAGAACTGCTGGACCGAGTCAACAACCCCCACGTGGCCTATCCGGAGGAGATAGACGAAGACGACGTGAGTGCATTTCATTTTACCCTCCATTTTTGGTATTCTTTCAACTTACAAAAATCAACAATTACAAATATGAAATTGATAAATCATTAAAATATCACAACTAGCAGAGTATTTTAATTTTGTTTTTTTATGTATAATTTGTAAAACATTGCTATTATAGTTTATAAGGCAAGATTTTCGTCTGGCTAATCCTTAAGTACCCGGAAATCATTTAGAAGGACAGACTTTTTGCACTATACTTAGAAAGTATAGCTTTGTTAATCTAATTTTGATGTTAAAAATGTAATTTAAATTTTTAAAATCAGGATTTTTTAGCATTTCTGTATTGAGGGTTAACAAAAAGAAACACGTTTTTTTCGATCCTGTTCTATGATTGGGGTATCATGAGAAAGTTCCAGTTTTCAAAGGGTAACGCTTTTAACGGTGCTCTCTATACTGACAGGGACCAATCCAGGATTTTAAACTTAACCACATTTTTGTGAAAAACTAACGTCATTTTTATTTATGTGAACATTTTTATATCTATTTTCGTGGGAACTATAAGCAATTCAAACACTAATTTAATATTAGTTTCATTATGCAATAGTTATGTTGATTTTTTACAAGACGTTTTGTAAGGAGTCGACCAAAATTGACTTGTATTTGACTGATAAATTCTTTTGTTGCTCAGGTTCTCCCGGACGTCCCCCAGCGCATTGCTTCCAAGAAGCCGGCCAGAGACAAGCAGAGGACCCGCTCAGAGCTGCACAGTGAGTCACCAATTTACACCCTACAATGAGACTTTATTGTGAAGTATATTGAGCCTCTTTAAGATTTAATATCATAATCCATCAATTTAATTTCCTTTTGATTGATTCTATCCTACCAATTGACCAATTTTTCTCCACAAGAACTACTGCAGCTGTTACTATTGTGATCTTCTTTTCTGTTTTCAGTGGAAAGTGTTAACTTTGAAGCACCTCTCATGACGGCTCTGACTGCAGATCAGGTAAGCTCCCTTTTGTCTTGCTCCTTAAAGCTCAATAATTTGTTTTCTAAGACCACAATTAGTGCTTGATAGGCACCACATTCGAATTGTAGAATGGAGAAGTTTATTCTTCCTATATTAAATAAATCATAGTTGTTTGCAAAAATAGAATAGATTTGGAGTTTGCTGATGAACAAACCTAAAAGGTAAAAGGGTTCAAGATATAATCTTGGAGAGAATTCTGCTAAAAGCTCTAGCTTATGTTAACTATTCAAGAAACAAGTTGGCTATTTTCAAAGTTTGTGTGAAGAACTGTGTATAGTTTTTTTGGGTACCTAGCCTAGTAATCAATGAGAACTTCAGTTTATGTTTAAATAGGCCTGTTGCATTGTTCAATTTTGAACTTGGAGGGTCCTAACTTTTATTTCCTTTGCAGAATGGGGGAGAGTCACCTGTGTCCCAAGCATGGGGAATATCTGAGGTACAGTCCCTAATAGTGCATAGAATTTTTTAAAACCATTTTCACCCTTTAAACTAATGTCTAAACCCAGTGTGGCCCAACCTTTAGCTACTATAGGAGCCAGAGAGAAAAGGGAAAATTATGTTTTTCTCTTTTAATACAGCTATTAAGCTTATTTTAACACTGGAACTATTTATTTCAATTATAAGATTCACTAAGACCCACTTTCAGACCTGCCAACTCTCCAGTTTCTGGCCTTTACTTTGAATCTCCTGCCTCCCATTTTTTCTGTGTCTTTTCTCCGGTTTTTTACCCTGCACTCAATCAAAACACCCAAAAATTTAAATTAAAGGCAGGAAACTCAGTCCAAAAGCAGTAGAGTTGGCAGGTCTGCATTTTGCTGGATTTTATTTCATTAAATATGCAAATTGGCTGGGTTATTGAACGATGATGTATTTTTTTTTTTTTTTAATTTATTTAACTTGATGTTTGTAGTTATGAAATTAAAATATAAAAATGAATTGCTTCTTGTATAATCAAGTTGAAATTTGTTAAAAGGAAAATTAATCTTAAGTGAAGGAAGAACTTATCCTGTTTGAATTTTAAGCCAAAATCACTTCAAAGCTAAAATTTTTTGGTGAATTTGACTTGTAAATGTTGGATTTTAACCTATTTCTGAAATAAAAATTGAGAAGTGGATTATAGTTTGAATAAGCATTAAGTGCCATGAAACTCTCTTCCACACTGTTGGGGGTTGGATGCTTTTTGAAAAGGGTCTCTGTTTCCAGGACTCCTCCCAGAACGAGGTGTATGACCTTCCCACGGCGTGGATGGAGCAAGACAACGACGCGGAAGTCATTCACAGGCAGGTTTCTTCTTTACAACCAAATTATGTGCTTTTGAGCATTTTTTGAGGGATGCAGCTCAACCAGTGATCGCAGTTGTCCTATAATTCCTATATTTCCTATATTTTTGTGAAAATCCGAAAAAATTTCCTATATTTGTCCTATATTTTCAAAAACGGCCATTTGTCCTATATTTTTTCCATTTTACAAAACCAAAAACTTAAACTGCCTAAACTTCATTCTTAAAAATCGAGAAATAGTTTTTATTTTCAAGAAAAAAGACTAATTATCGTAGAAAAAGTCGGAAAAATCGCTATTTTTGGTGTAAGTTTCGTTTTGCGTGCGGAGTTCCGTTCCTCCCGCGGCTTCTTTCTCGATCGGCCGCAGGCGCTAAGTTGAAGTAGGCTTCTTCTTGCGTTGCTATTGCGATGTAGAAAAACCAACTTTACAGTGGTCAGAAGCCAACAGGTCCAGTGTTCAGGATCACATTCTCCGGAAAAGTCGAAAAATAGCAATTTTTCGCGAAAGTTCCGTTTTTTCCGCGCCTAGTTGAAGTTGACTTCTTATTTAACAAAGGCCCTGTCCCCCTTAAAAAAATCTGACCAGGTGCTCAAAACAAGTTAAAACCCTGTTTTTAGGGTCAAATTTACAAACTTTTTCAATTTTTCTTTATAAAGTTGCATCAAAAGGAAAAACTTACCTAAAAATGTATGTCCAAAATTTGGACTAGGTGTATCAAAACTAGTTTAGAGTTAAATTTCCAAAACTTTTCTGGGCGAAGACCCCTAGACCCCCCCCCCTTTGGTAGAACATATTTTAACACTGAATATATTGGTGGGATGTAGTTTGTATTTTAAAAATATTAAAATTTCTGTTTCTTCAATAATAATTCTTCTAACAATAATTTGTTTCTTACACAAATATTCTAGTGACAAACATTCTTTAGTATTTTTAAAGGTATGATCATTACTTTTAAAAATTGTTTATTTTTTTAAACTATTCACAATATTATTCATCCTTAGAAACTTAACCATTAAGAAACTTTTATTTATATGTTTTGATTAATTATTTTTCTGAAACTACTTAGTTTTTTTTATCAGCGATACGTAATCTGCTATTATAGCTCTACTATAATTTTTACTGTAACTTCTTTTGTGGCCCTCCATGTCTCAATCAACAATGAGAGTGGCCCTCCTCCCAAAAAGGTTGTGCATCCCTAAACTATTCACATTTTTCAAAGTCGCATTTATTTGTTCCCGTTTAAACAATTACATAACCTTTATTTTTTTACTTACTAAAAAGGTCCCCCCCCCCATTTTTTCCAATAATAAAAGCTCCTGCATGAATCTTGGTTTCCTGTGGGGACAGACCATTGCATAGTGCATTGTTTTGTTACCATTGCATGGTTTTAATAGTTTTATAATCTAAATTTTTGAGTCTGCTAGAATTTATTTACCATTTGTCAAATTTGTAAAAAGATTTTGAGCATTTTTAAAAGTATTACCTTTTGGCTAAATATTTAAAATATTGAATTTTTCATTACTCTCTTAAGTTATTTTAAATAGTGCTTTTATCAAAACTTCTCATTTATTTGTTTTTAATAGTAAAAGGCTTGTGTATTAATGCATATTAAATTTTTGTCGTTCCAATAAAAGGTATGATTGATTTAATTTTGATGTCCTATATTTTTTTGTGGGAAATCCTATATTTTTTCTTGAGCTTGCTGCTATCACTGCTCAACCCTATCTGTACTGCCGTCCTTAGCAAGAAGGGTGTATCTCGGATTTTGGCGATTTTCAGGTTTTTGCATATCTAGAATCTTTGGAGTCTTCTGCACCTTATGATACCTCATTCATGTACCTATGGGTACAAAAAGGTACATAAAAACGCTTGTGAAAAAGGGCGTATCTCTGAAATTTCTTGAAATCCTTAGGCGATTAGGCGTATGTCGTTTTTCCTAAGCCTAAAAGGCGGATATCATGCCGAATACCTTTCTCTACTAAGCAAGTAAGCCGCATCTCCTGAGATACGGCTTTTTTGCTTAGCAAAAATTCGAAATATGTTCTTGGCAACCAAAATGCTTAGCGGAAAAGCCGGATCTCGTACCCGGACAAACTGGGCTGGAGGCTCGTCACCGAACTTTTCCATATGATTAAATTTAATAATCTGAGTAAAAAAAAGAAGTAGTGTAGAAACAACTAACGAATCATGTTAAAACCCCCGTCTAAAATCTGCCAGGAAACCGCTTGAAGTGCTTGGAATGCTTAACAAAAAAGGCGTATATATCAAATATCACCCTCATTTACTAAGCGGAAAGGGCGTATCTCCTCTAAATTGGTTATGACGTGAATTCCCATGAAAAAAAGGCCGTAGTAAGTTGGAGAATGATTGGACCTACCGTATGATGTCCCGAAAATGGGGTAAAAGTATAATTAACTGGACGCGAAACTTAAAAAACGAAAAGTGCTTGTACTGAAAATCTTGATTTTCGGAGATGCGCCCTTCTTGCTAAGGACGGCAGTATAGTCTGTGTAAATAAAATTGGGAGTTCACTACTAGTCACAGTGCATTTTTCTGTTGCACTGCCATGTTGTTGCCATGGTGACGAGCCACCAATTTTATTTACACGGACTAAAACAAAGAAACGTTCCCAACCTAAACTCACAGAAATGGACGAAAAGTTTACAGTAGATGACTGTACTTACTGTGAAAAAATTAGCTGCAGAATTAACAGTGGGAAAGCTGTTAAAAATTCTTAAAAATCATCATATTTAATGTCAAATGCAACCCTACTAGGCGAGAAATGCAGAGAAAGCGCCAAATGTTCAAATGAACTGGCCGCATTTTCTCTGAAGCAATTTAAATCGGCCAATCAAAAAAGTTCATCAAATCCACGCCAAATGGTGCTAACCGATCGGGTTTGGCAACTCAGAACCCAATTTTCGATATTAATTTACTTCTCTCCTAATGAAATTCCACAGCTATTTACTTCCCAGTAAGAAAAGTAAAGTAAGTTTTGAGTCATCTTCTTATGCCTGTAAAATTTTTGTCCATTTCTGTGAGTTTAGCCTGGGTTTTCCTTGGGGATTTCCTTGTTCGTTGCTGAATAACTGCTTAATATTTTTATAGCTAGGAAATATTTTAGCTTTTAAGAGTGTTATTTATGCAGATAAGTGGTACAACCTAGGCTTAAAGTTCCTTAATCAGAAATAATTGGTAATTAGTTTATTTTAATCTTTTCTGTTTCCTAATTTGCTAAAGCAAAACTTGCTAATTTCTGTTGACTAATAATTTTTCGTTCCAGGGGGAGGATTTCTCCTGCAGGGAGGGAGTTCACGCAACAGTGAGTATCTCTCTCTCTCTCTTAGATTGATTAGCCAAGATAATTCCCCAAATCTGGTGCTTACGAACTTTGGGGTTATTTAAGGGTTTTCTTAAAACTAGAATTTTTTACTTTATCTTATAGGGTTTTTAAAGTGGTTTATATTCTTCTTGTAATATAAAAAGTATTGATTTGTTTCATTGAATGCAAAACTTTATTAGTATTTTTTTCCTGAGATAGGAAATTTATCCAGTTGTTGAGAGTCAGAGGAAACAATATGAGCCAGTTCAGTAGTTGGCTAACCAGCTACCAGTAGTTATTAGGGGGAAATAACTTTAAATTTAGGTTCAGGGAGTGATTATTTCTTTTGTTTTGGTGCCATTTGCCTAAAGGGTCTCTACAAATAACTGTGTTAAGCAACTTGACAAAAAATGGCACTGTTTGAACAGATCATCCTGGTGCCAGGCTTTTGCTTTTTCTCACGGGGTTTAAGTTTTTATCAGCTGTTTTCGCCACTCTAAAAGTGGGCACCAGGATGTTCCTCAGGCATTCTCAGACTTGCAGATTCTTATGGATAAAATTAGGTCGATTATGTTAAGTTATTGTTATTAACTTCATTTTCCTTGCTAAGTCAGGCTAGTTCCACTGGATTTTTCATGATGCAGATGATTTTGACTGCTTTTTATTGCATCAATAACTGTGTGTTAAGCAACTTGTGGCAAAGAAGATGAAAGCTCTCTCTTTTCAGGGCCACACTGCCCATGAGTGAACGAGGAGGAGAATACCAAACTCCCGCACAAGTGAGTTCTTCCCATTAAATACACTTTATGGTTAGCTGATTTTAAAGTAGTTACATATGTTCTCTCTAGAGCTGTGGTTCCCAATTCGGAGAAGTCCGAAATTTTAGAAGTTGAAATTGTAACCCTCACGGACCACCCTGTACTTAAAATCCTTTACCCTCACAAAATTGCGAGATGAAAGTTTATATTACCTAATTAAGCGTGTAAATTTATATGATGCACTGAATTATAATTCTATTTTAAGAAAATTTTTAATTATATCTTTTGTTATGATGTAATTAAATCTTTGGACCGAGTTTTTTTCAGAGCTCTAAATTTCACTTCAAATATTTATAGCACACATTATTTATATTCCCGGGGGAGGACCCCGGGAAAGTTTTGAATTTTAGCATGCCAAAACAACCTTTTGGGGATTTTTCTCAAGGGGGCAGTCGCCCCCCCCCGTAATCGATCCTTGATTCAAAGTAGTAATATGATCCTATTTTTTCTCTGAAACTCGATAAAAATTTTCAAAATAATTTGGACCCCAATCAAAAATACTTGCCGACCCCTGTTCTGGAGACTACAAAACAGTTTTGAGGCTTTTTTAACTCGTATTCTTAATTAATTTATTATTATTTTACCTCTGCTCTTTCAGGTGGAAGAAGAAGAAGAGACGCCAAGCGACGGGATGGACATCTCCAATCAGGGAAGTCCTCTGGGTAAGAGAACAAAATGTATTTTATACTTTCTCACTTGGCATTCTGTAGAATGCCCGGGCAATGTGTGAAATTGTTTCATACATTGCCATCTAGTTTTAGGGATTACAGTAGAACTCCAATTATCCGAATCAATTGGAACCGGCCCCCGTCCGGATAATCAAAAGTTCAGATACTTGGATTTTTCTAAAAAAGGGTTTATACGGTTCGTAGCCAGCCGTTACTTGCTTTAAAGGATGAACAACCTAGCATCTGAACTAAGATCTTAACTTTTATACTTCGAATCAGACCCGAAAACCCTCTTGAAAACGGCATCTTCTAAACATTTGTTTCTTGCTGGCATTCATTGATTTGCTTGGAGAACTGTTTTCAAGCACTGACAAGAAGTTTAAAAGTGTAGGTTTGAATTCTGAAAGCGATTCAGATAGTTGGAGTTCTACTGTATATGCAATGCCTAGAATGCCAGATTTCAAACTTATATAAGTACTGTTGATCGGAATTCCTAATTTGCCCCCCTTGCAGAGCCGGCGGAAGAGGCCGCGTTGGACCCTCCAGAAGTACCGCCCCGCCCCAAGGAAAAGAAGAAGACTCCCCCGGTACGTAGATACAGTAATACCCCTAACTTAGGACCCACACCACAAAACCACGTAAGTCAGGGAGTTTGCAATAATTGAAGTAATTCAAAGGAATATTATTATTATGCTACTGTGTTTTTATGTATTAAATTGCTGCCATTTTAAAGTAAAAAGATTCTTAAAATACAACTTACTTAGAAGGTAAAGATGTCTTTTCGTTTCACACAAAAGAAATGTTGCATGCAATAATTTTTCTGTTCTATTTTGTACCAAAATAACAGTTCTATGAAAATATCTATGCTAAATTAATTGTTTACATCATAGGTACAAAATAGCCTGGCTAGTTCTTTTAATTAATCAAGCAGTCCAAATTTAAACAGTCTTACTTTTCTTCATGCAGCCCTGATTACTATAATAAAGTCTCATCATATGTTGAGTTATGTCAGGACACAGATATCTTTGAGATATTAAACCTAACTGTTGGGTCCAGCCAGATGAGCCTTTCAATGAAAACACCGTGGGATAAAATTCAACTTCTTTATTCAGCACCTTCCATTCGTAAAACAATCATAATAACATAATCACAACTGACACGTTTCACTCGCACTTATAAATACTTATTCTCATTATTGCCACAAATATAATAATCGAAGCACATCAAGGAATCGAGCAGTTTACCTCACACTAACTACTATGAGCTACATACGAAGAACAGTACTACCGTTCTGTAACAGCTCTGCTCATGGCCTCCCCCAGTGAAGCTGGTTATTCTAGAGTTTGAAGGTCCAACGACCTAGGTACTCCCTCAAGTATTCCCCTTGACAAAATGACAAAAAAATAACCTCTTTGATTTTAATACAATACAAAAATTTTTGAATACTCCGAAAGCTAGTTGGTTTTCCTGATGAGAGGTTTTTTTTGGTTTATCCAATTCAATAGACACAAGTTGCTGTTCCATCTAATTTATAAGCTACACATATATCTTTTAGTCTGTAAAAACCATATCTCAGCTGCTAAAGATATTTTTTTATCTTATTTTCCATATGGTTCTTTAAGGATGTTCAGTTATTTGCTTAAAAACGAGTTTGTTTTTATTTGAAGTGTTTAACTTTATTGCATAAAGCTATAGAAATAATTTGTTTAAGCGAATGTTGTTTAGTTTTGGTTTAACTGTAGAGCAATAATTCTGGTAATTGATTTCTTCTTCTGTTTCAGAGGCCAGTCTCAAACGGTCTTCCACCGACACCAAAAGTTCATGTGAGTATAACCAACCCTTAAAGGAAGCTTTTTATACTTTCTTGCCCCCTATCTGTTTGTAGTGAGGGCAAGAACCAGGTGTCTCCACTTTCAAACCAAGTGCCAATTTCGCGATGATACACTTCCAACCATCGTTGCCTTAAAATGCAGATTTTTCCCAAATATGAAAAAAATACCTCATTTCAACTTTCTTTGAGACTTAACTGAGTGAAAACCACTGTGGGGCTCAAAATACAAGGGTTGCTTCTTCAACTCCCGTATTTATCCTACAAAGTGGTTATTTCCACTAAAGTTGAAGCATGCGCAGTAATAGGAGTTTGTTATTACGTGTTTTACAACATTGAAATTATATCGTCGGCTTACAGGCACTAAGTCACTCTTTGCTCAACTACTCCGTACAAGGTTATGCCAAATTTGGCGATCATTTTACCGTTGCCATTCTAGTTATAGTGTATGAAAAAGAAAATATTATTATAAAATCTTTGAGAAATCGAATTACAAAATCTTTTAATCCCTAAAATAACTCAATTACATGATCAAATAATTTCAATTTAATAAATTATTCATTGCAAACCAACATTTAAGCTTTTTACTGTATGAATTATTTCTGTTTTAAAACAAACCAACCATCTATGCTAGGTTACTAGCTTTTCAGTTTGATGAGATTTTAGAGATGCGCTAAGCTTCCGCCGCTTTCAAAATATCTTCCAAAAGTGACTTAGTGCCTTTCGACTGTAAGCCGACGATGTTATTGATCAATCCTGGCATCAGCACTGATGACCTAGTGGTATAGTGTAGTAACCCAATGGTCCCTGGTTCGATTCCAGGCTGCTACTTTTGAGTATTTTGCTTTTATTTAACATGTAATTTCTCAGAAATAGCTCGATTAGTAACCAGTGCCTTATCCTAACTTACGCAAAGTTTATACAGCAACCCTAAAGTATCACCTTCTAAAGTGAATTGAAAGTGGTCTCATGTGATGGTTTCTCTCCCACCTGCAGATGGGTGCGTGCTTCTCCAAAGTGTTCAACGGCTGCCCCCTGCAGATCCACTGCACCGCCAGCTGGATCCACCCGGAGACCAGAGGTGAGCACCCCCCCCCATCATGGAATACATACTGATCTCTTTGTGATCTTTGTCACCATTCCCTGTTGCTAGAGCAAAATGTAGGATAATATAAAACAGAAATAACTTTCATCCAATTTATGCATTTTTACTAATAGTGAAGCTTAGTTTTGGAATTAAGGAAGTAAAAGACATAGTTTCAGCCAAACATCATTAATGCTACTTTAAACCTGTGTTGATTTGCTTGGGATCAAATTTTAAATTGGGCAAAGTAAAAATTAGTTCTGACTTAGACCCGTTTTCCAATTTTCTTTAAGATTCTAAGGGTTCCTCACAGTTGAGTGAGAATTGCCATTGCAAATTTTGACCTTGATGGTGTAAGAGCACTGCCGAGCCTTATCGAGATATGGTCTAAAAATAGTTGGCAAAACAATTCCAGGGAGTCATAGGGTGGTGGGAAAATGATGTTGGGGTAATTGGTTGTAACATGTTTCAGACCAGCATATCCTGTTTGGATGCGAGGAAGGCATCTACACCCTCAACCTCAACGAACTCCACGACGCCTCAGTGGATCAGGTACAGCTTTATCTTGTTTTGAACACATATTCTCCATTTCCTCTGAAATTCGGTGTACTAAAACCCTGTTTTTAAGGTTAAATTCTTCTGGGGCCCCTTTGTGCTTGAAACATTGTTAGTCATAATTTCTGTTGTAACACTGGTGAAGTAGGTTGAGAGATCTTGCAGGGGCGAGGAAATTCGGACTAGGTGTTTTAATGTTAAATTTCCAAAAATGTTATGTGAAAGAAACAAAAATTGAGGACCCCCCTCTTATGTTTAGAACTCACCAAGTTTTTTCATACTAGGTTCAGCAAGATGCAAATCCTACCTAAAAATGTAGTACTATTAAAAAGCTACATTGAATTTATTGAATGTGCTTGGAAAGAGGCTTAAGAATTCCTCTCCCCCGGTGCAAAAATCTAAAAACGAGGGGTATACTTGAGGGAGCCTTCAAACTCCAGTATAACCAGCCTCACTGGGGGACAGAAAGTCAGCTGAGGCAAAGCATTTCATTCCCAATGAGGGATGAAAAGCTGAGTCTGCCTTACCCAGCAGAACTCCACTGTGCTTGTGCAAAAATCTAGCCTTGGGTCTGATTATGGCTAAACGTTTTTAGGATATTTGGGCCCCACCTGAAATAAATTTCTATGTACACCCATGGGTGCCACTCTTCCGTCCCCAGGACGGAATTCCGTCTTTTTAAAATTTCAATGAACAGAATTCCGTCCCAGGTATATTACAAAACGCAAAATTAGTACTAAATTCCAATACCTACATTGCACATTTGGTTCAATTCCGTTAATGTTCCTGCTAAATTGCCATGCTTTTGAGAATGTCATACATTCAAGTATCAACATTTTTTTTTTATTATTGAAAATATGAATAGTTTTTGATCTAACTAAACATTTTAATCTGAGTCTAAAATTGTTTTAGCAATATATTACTACTTTTTTGGTATCCAAAGGAGTATAGCGGTATTTAGCGGGAACATTAACGGAATTGAACAGCACATTTTGACCACAAGTAACAAGGTTTTACTCACATACAGCTTTATCTTGATTTAGAATTTAAGGAACTATGAGTTTTCATGATATTTTATGAATTTTCATGCAATTAAAAAAAATTGCTAGACTGGATGGAAATGATTCAGGGTTGCCAACTACTCCGGAACTTCCGGAGTTTCCCCGGATAAGTACTGAAAACCCGCGAATCCGCAATAAGAGTTTAAATACTCCGGAAATCGGAATGGGACGATTCGGCGCCGGCCGTTTCGGCGCAAAACCAAAAAAAAAATTATTATTTTTTTTTTTAGTTTTTTTTATGGCGCCGAAAAGGCCCGCGCCGAATAGTAGTAGAGCCAGGGGTCACAGTCAGCCTATATTTTCTATTTTTCCTATATTTTTGAAAAATTCCCGATTGAAAAAATCCCGAATTTTCATACATGCTTTCGGATGTTTGCCTGTAAAGTTGGCATTTTGATGGCGTGGTCACGGGCAGAAAAAACAACTTGATGGACGATTCGCGATCGGCGACGGTGCGCACGCGAAAGTTTTCGCGATCGCGCGCGACTTTGCGTCAATAACCTTAGCTTTTAATGCTTGTTTTGGTGGAAAATGTTCACTTATTGTAGTTCAAATGTGTCCAATAATTAGCTGGCAAATTAAAATAAAATATTAGAGTAATTTCTTGTTGTTTGCTAGAAGGCAAATAGAAATTTATAGTTTGAACTTGAGAGTTTTAATATCAAATAAAGAATTACAAGGTTTGAGGATATAGGGTATATGAAAATTTTAAAGTAAAATTTAAATTTAAATAATATTATTTAAGCATTATTTAAATTTATCAGAAAGAAAGTCTTACAAAATCTTCCGTATGGGTTTTGGGTGTGAAATTAAACTTCTTGGGCTAAAGTTTTTACTCCTGTCAGTGTTAGTTTTTCATTTTCTGCTCAATTTATACATTTTGAGTCAGAATAACTATTGATCATTACTTACAGTTTTATTGAAAGTATAAGGTTGTTTTTTATTTTTTAAATTTAAATCTGGTTAGGTTCATTTATTTAAAAATTGCATGAAAATATTTTCTTGATATACTATAGAGCTTAATTAAATTTTTATTCCTTTTTAAGTTATATTCTTGTAAAATACTGTTTTTGCGCTACTCCTGAAGTAGCATAAAAACTCCTGAAATTTTTTTTCTGGACCCCTGAAGCTATCTAGAAAAGGTTGGCAACCCTGATGATTAATACGATACTTTAAAGTTCCGTCTTGCAAATTTTGAAAAGTGGCACCCATGTATACACCATTGATCTTTTCTGTTTCTTTCAATGACAAAAATACTTCCTTCAAGTTCTTGAATCTTGGTAGATTACACTATGTTAGTAACGAAATTGGGTGTCGTGAAAAATCTCAAAATTGGTCACTGCTGTACAGATCAGTTAAGAATGCAAAAAAAAACATTGATCCTAAATTTTCTATTTCCTCTGTTTCTCACACTCTGCTTCTTTTCAGTTGTACCCCAGGAGGACCGTCTGGATGTTCGTGATACAAAATGTGTTGATGACTTTATCAGGTGATCACTCTTTTTTTTAAACTACACCACCGTTAGTTATTACAAAATAGTTTATGTAATGAAATATGAAATAACCTAAATATCCATCTGTAATGGTCTGTGTTTGTGCAGGGAAGTCCCCTCAGCTGTACCAGCACGACCTGATCCAGATCTACGCCAAGCAGTCCAACAAGTTCTCCCTGCCCATGAACAAGATCCCGGAGAAGTTTGTGCCCAGGTAATACTCGGAAGATTGCTCTTGACACTTGAAATTGAAGTAATGCAAATTAATAAGCTATGATTGTGTTTCAGGAAGTTCTCCAGTACGAGCAAGGTGCCCGACACCAAGGGGTGCAAGCGGTGCTGCGTGGGTCGAAACCCCTACAACGGCTACAAGTACCTTTGCGGGGCCATGCGCACAGGTCTATTCCTAATGCAGTGGTACAACCCACTCAAGAAGTTCATGCTGCTCAAGGTAACCTTTCATTTCTATGTGTTTTAAAATGTTGGTTTTTGGTCATTATTTCTGTTATTTTGAAGACTTTTTTTTGGTAATTAGTAGCTGCTCTAGATTGTTTGGAACTATTTAACGGACCACAAAAAGTGTAAAAGCAATCTGCATACGATTCGAATCTCGGAACAATATGGCAGATGATAGCTTCGGTGTTCTCATCGTTTCAAGAACTTTTTCATCGTTTCTGTATGGTTCTCGTTTTTTCTACGTGTTTGTCTTTCAGGATATGGCCCTAAAACTGTTTGGCCATTTTTAATGGGACTGATTAGAGAATTGTACAAATACTTGTGCCTCTTGTTTAATGGTTACTTTATTTTATTTGTTTTAAGTGAATACTGGTAACATATTTGAAATTGTTAAATGGTATGAATGGTAATATAATATAGTCTTTGCTACTATAAGAATGTTCTTAATAGTAGTTGTCTTCTGAAGTTTGGATACTTAAAAGAGCATGTTTCTTTGCTCATAAATGGCTTTCTATGTTAATCCATGAAGAACTTAAAATGAGCCTTAAAAAGTTTTTCCTGTGAAAGAGTGGTTGCAGCTTATCTACCCAGAATACCTCTTGTTTTGAAAGCTGATTGTTTGAGGAAGGGAAAATGTTTGGAATTTTGACCAAAATTTGACCTTATACACAAGGTTTGTCCTGAAATTTGCTTTATTTTTCTTAGGGCCCTTAAATCTTCTGAAAATTATGGTTTTTTTTTCTGATTTTGCCTTAAAACTCCTGATAATTATCTATCAAAGGGCAAAAGGAAGTTTAAGTAACAATTTGGTGAAAGTTATTGTTTTTTAAATCAGTAAAGTTCTGTCAAAAGGTAAAATTCTAACCTTTTTTGCACTTTGTTCAATAAGTCATTCTGAACTCATTCTGCTCGTGACATTTAAAGTTTACCTCCTAATTTTTTTGTAATTTACTTATGAATTTTACTCTCTTAGATAGAGTATGAACCGAACTGGTTGTAGTAAATATTCTTGTTGTTTTTTTCAGCAGGTGGAGTGCTACATCCCCATCAAGCTGGAGGTGTTTGAGATGATCATCACCCCTGACCTGGAGTACCCCATGATATGCACGGGGGTCAAGAAGGGGTGAGTCCCTCCTTCTGAAAACAAAATTCCGTCTTTGGGTTTATTAAGAATTGCAAAATCAGCTGACCGCTTGGCAGCGATTTGTACTAAATTTCAGTACTACGTCACACATTTCACCCTCAAATAAGCCTGTTTCACTCAGATACAGCTTTGAGTTCATGAAGTTGTTATTTCCACGAAAGTTGAAGCATGTGAAATTATAGGAGTTAGTTTACCGTTTTTTTTCATAACATTAAAAATTATGTTATTCAACAATCCTGGCATTAGCACCGATGGTTTAGTGGTAGCATCTAGTAACCCAATGGTCCCCGGTTGGATTCCAGGCTGCTACTCTTGATTACTTTGCTTTTATTTATCTTGTAACTTTTCAGAAGTAGAGTGATTAGAGTTCAGTTGTTACTTTCGGGGAAATAACCAGTGCCTTGAGTTTAAAACTCAAGGGCCTATTAATATGTTCTAACTTGTGATTAAGAGAAGGATGTTGTTTTTCAGGTACGAGGGTGGGCGTGGTGGTCTGGAGCTGGAGCTGATCGACCTGAACTCCTCGGAGAACTGGCTGAACGACGACTGGGAGGGGACGGACACCATCGTCCCCCGCCTCCCAGAGGCCCCAGGGATCGTCAACGTCACTCAGCTGGAGAAGGACGCCATCCTCGTTTGCTACGACAGTGAGCAGCATCTCTTAAAAGTTATTCTCTCCTCAATCGCTTGTCTTTTCACAGAAAACTAGAGTGCAATGTATTTCAAAGGCTTAAAGTGTGAAGTCACAATCGGTTTCAGCTCAGACGAAGCTCTTTTTAATTGAAAATAACTTAAAAATTAGCGTTTTGAAAGGTATATTAAAATGTTTTCTGGAGGTTTTAAGCAATTCAGAATACATTAAGATTTAAAAAAAAAACTGCAATTTTCCATTAGAGCAGGTGCAGATCCAAGGCACTCTTGGACTTGAACCCATAATAAGTTCTCGAAATGAGTTCTACTTTTACAGGTCAAATTGCAAAATTTTTTCTGTGATTCCCCATTACCTACTTACGCTCTTCGCGCCGTCATAAGGCCCCCCTGACTTCCTCCAATCCACTAATTTTTAGGCCTCAAGAAAGAAAAAATTTGCAAATTTCTTGGATTTTTTAAAAATTTAAATTTGTCTTTATTTAACTACATGTAACACTGAAATAGAACTTTTCTCTTTTTTGAGGGCTAAAAAGTCCTATTTTAACATGCTAATATCTCCTTGAATACATATTTTCATAACACAATTTGCAAACAAATCTCTCACTGTTCTGTCTCCCTCTTTTGTTTTCTTTTTTAATTAATTTTTTTGTCCTGCTTCTAGTGTAAGCTGTCTCAATGTATTCAGCATGATCACTTACCTAGGGGTCCACACCATATTTCGGGGGGGACATCCAGGGTTCACAGGTCAGGGAATTTTAATTTCACCAAAAAAGTCAGGGAAAATTACTTATTTTTCTCCTTAACCTGGAAAATCACGCTGAATACCTGGAAAATGATCCATTTTTGATGTTTGTGTCTCAATTTTGGCTCTAGGCAGTAAAAAAATAGACTATTTTTTGAAAATATATGTTCAAAAAAGCAAGATGCTGTGAATTGCTAAATTTTTTTCCGAAAAATCTTCAAAATTGACCTGGAAAAGTCAGGGAATTTTATTTCTAAAATTGAGTAGGAACCCTCCAAAATGTTTGGACCCCCCCCCCCCCGAAATATGGTGTTTTGGTTGAAATAGTGTAAAAAAAGGAGATGTAAATATTTTTGCTTCAACTGCAGAAATGTAGATTTGCTTTCTTTTCTTCTCAGATCTAGTCAGAGTCGTCAATGTCCACGGGAAGCTCAAGTCCAGTCGGAGGCAGCCGGCAGAACTGGTGTTTGATTACAAAATTGAATCTATTGGTGAGTTACTTCTCTCCTAATTTTAGCTGTTCTCCAGAAATGGGAAAAAGTGGTGCCTCACAATTCCATTAAATGCATAAAATTAGTTCCATTAATAATCATTCTGTTAAATAGCCTTATAAGTATTTAAAATTATTGCAATTAGAGAATTAAAAATTTGAAGGTTCAAAATTTCATCTTTTTGGCTTGTTTTACCACGGGCATGTGCTCAAATGAAAGGTTTTTTAGTTTATTAAAAGCATTTATTGTTCAGATTTTTTTTACCTAATGTATGTTCAGAAACTCAAACACGTACAAGAAACGAGCAATTTGAAATGGTAGGTCTCTTGTTGTCGTTCTTTCTCCACCTGTTGCACGCCCTTACAAGTAATTATACACTGATGCAACAAAAATTCTACTAACACTAGATGTCTATTACTTTCGTAATATATTATTGTCTGAGGACTTTAGTAGGAGTAGCTGTTCTAGATTTTTTGGAACTATTTAATGCACCTCCAAAAAACTTGTAAAAGTAATTCGTATACGATTCAAATCTCGGAACAATATGGCGGACAATAGCTTTAGTAATCTCGCTGTGACAAGAGCTTTTTTACTGTTTCTGTACCACCGTTCTCCTTTCTTGTACGTGTTTGTGTTTCTGAATACGGCCCTAAAATAACAATATAGTACTCTAAGAATGCGGTTTTTATTAGTGTGCCTGGCGGACAGTGTGCTGGCCTTCCACCGTCACGGGATGCAGGGGCGGAGCTTCAAGAACAACGAGGTGGTGCAGGAGATCACTGACCACTCACGCACGTTCAGGATGCTCGGCTCAGACAGGTAACAATAGTTTGCTGTCCCTTCCCTACATCAGGCCCTTCTTTACAAAGGGCATAGTGGGGCTCCTAATGTACACAAAACATCTCCAGGTAAGGGGATCGACAAGCAACGAGACGCCCTGCGAGTCCTTTTTTCTGTAAAAGAATCTATGCAGGGATTTCCCTCTCATAGCCATGTTCTGGTTTACAAATATAGACATCAATTCTATAGTGACTACCTATGTAAACTCCCATCTTCCTCCTCCCTACCACTTACCATTCGCCAAGAGTTGGCGTTTGGTGCTTCCAGAGGGATTGTTGTGCTTCAACTTACAATTGTGATGCTTTATAGACCCCCTGATTCTGGGATCTTTTACTAATATTATATAGTTTGTGGCAGTTTGGGATCCCACCTATTTATCTTTGCCCCACAAAGACATTGCCATTTTAAACCTTCAGTTTTCAATGATTTAATCGGTGGTAGAGCAATGGGCCTAAGCTCTTTTCCTTTTACTCCGAAGAAGAAGGAAGCACCACTAAGGAAGAAGTTATGTTATATGCCCAATGCCAAGGAGGATTTCCACTAAGTAATAGTACCGTAAAAAGGGGAAACTTTGGCCCAACCATTTGAAAGAGATTCTACGTGCTCTATCCATATAAAAGAATGTGATTATCACTTGTTCAATGCTAGGGCAAACAGGTAGAATCATTGCCAGGGCCGTAACCAGACTTTTGTTTCGGGGGGGGTTTTGACTCAAATATTTTCTGAGGTACCTCCTTACGGGTACTTTTATATGTTAAGTTTTAGATGACAACACTGGATTTAAATTTTGATGCACTAAATTTCAAAATTGTATAAGTATGAATTTGAAGTAAAAGGGGGTTTGGGGGTCCTCCCCCAGAAAATTTTTGGACATTTGCCCCTCAAAAGAGTGTTTTTAGCTCATTTCTGAGACCCTTTAGATTACACCCATAGAGCAACACTCATTGTTTTGTCATTGTTTCTCATTGTTCAACACTCATTTTTTCGAATTTTCAAGGTAAAAAGAAGGTATATTGTAATAAATGGTGAAATGTTAACCCATTAGCGCCCATTGATCTATTTCTAGATCGCTAAACATAGCGTGGGAAACTAGCTTTTAAATTACCTTCTACCCACCCCACACATTCCAAACTGCCCAGGGGGCAAGATAAGGCATGCACCTGTTTTACAACACGTGTTTTTTTTGTTTGGTTTGGTCATTGATCTACAGCGATAAGAGAAAGTTGGCATCGCCATTTCGTTCCGCAGTTTTTCGACGTTTCTTTGCATAAACCCTGGAAACAGCTAAGCGGTACCAGTAAGATAAACTTATTTTGGTGTTTTAATATCTTCATAGATGTGGCTATTAGGATATAAAGCGGTGTTATGTTAAAATAAATTTAAGTGGTAAAAATTCTTGCCGAAATGTTGCTGATCTAAAATTAGATCACTGGGCGTTCGGGCATTTATTTTTCCTGTGTTGCTTACTATACGATTATTTAGTTTTTCCCAATTGAAACTAAAAAATGAGTCTGAGAATATTCAGTTATGTCCAGGATGAAGTCAAATATATATTTTCTGATGAAATTGAAAATTATATTGTTGGTAATTAAATTTTATAATTTCTTTTGGTCGATAAATGGAGGGTAGACAATCATGATTTATTGCTAGTAAAGCAAAGCATTGCAAATAGTGGCAAAAATTATCTGTGTTTATTCACATAAATTTATTAGTACAATACAAATCTTGTTTTGAAATAGTTCATGTTGGAAATTATACGACAATAACATTTTTTCGAGGAGCTGGAGAAAATATCAAATGGAAAATTATAATTATTTAAAATTCTCCATAATACAACTTTTGCAACTTTAAAATTGACGCTGTGGTAAAATAAATTATTGGAATATGCAGGTAAAAAGCTCAAAGACGCAGCCTTTTTAAATGTTGGCTGAGTAAGACCAAGTTTCGTTTTATTTCATGACCAATTTCATTTTATGGTAAAACAAATTCATAAAATTTACGCAACATTAAAACTAATGCATTTTAATTTACTTTGTGTTCAATTTTATGGCATATTTTTTTTCTATAACATACTTATCAATTTAAAGTTCTTGGTTTATTTTCCCATTTTTCCCACTAAATACTTCCAACATAAGCTATTTATGTAGTTTATCTTGGGTATATTACTTAATTTTATTATTATTTAATTATTTTTCCACATATTTATGAATAAATATGTGTTTCTTAAGGAGAAGTACTAAAGTTTCTACCTATTTATATTTTTTAAGGATTTTTTGGAAGTTCTACTATTACTTAGCTCAGTGACAAAAATATCCCAGAACGCCCAGTGATCTATTTTTAGATCAGCTATTTTTAAAGAAACTAATGATTGTTTTTACAAAATTTGTTTATAATATCCATATTGAAGGCAAAATACACCAGATTCATGATTTTTATAAAATTTGGCCGAAAAAAAATAAATTGGGCGTTAATGGGTTAAGGGGGGTTATAGGTTCCTACTCCAGAAAATGTTTTGAATTTTCCCCCTAAAAGTGGCATTTTAACTCATCTTGAGACACTTCAGGTTACATTAAAGAGGACCACTCCTTGTAAATCACACAAGTTTGAAGGGAAAACCGTATACTTAATGGATTTCAAAATTTCGAGGGGGTTTGGGGGTCCTCCCCCAGAAAAATTTTGGAAATTTACCCTTAAAAGTAGGGTTTTGACTCATTTTGAGACCCTTTGGGTTATACCCGAAGAGGATATCGCTCCTTGTGAGACATAATTTTCAAGAAAAATAGCAGTATAAAAATTGATGTCAAAATTTCGGGGGGGGGGGGGGTTGAACCCCTAACCCCCCCCTTGGATACGACCCTGATCATTGCTATGACATACTTAAAGTGGTGTCTTTAAGATTCTGAAATATGATCACTAGTAGGCTTCCAACTTAGGCAGTATCGAAATGTTGATTTTTGTTAACCTTACTACTTTTCTTTGGAAAGGCCTTAAAAAACATGATTCAAAACTGCAAGGTCATATTTTTCAATCAATCACGAAGTCTTCTAACTATTTTCAATCTCATTATTTTGTTTTACTTTGTGGTTTGACTATTCATGAACTTTGGCCCACATTTTGGGGTAACATATTAAAAATGTCATAATAATCAAATGTATCAAAAATAAATTTGAATTAATTGAAACACTCATTCAGCTTAAAGAAAAAGTGAACTGATATGATAAGATCAACTTTCTTTGAAAAAAAATTTCAATATTTAAAAAGAATTTTTTTTTAATTTTTGAAACTTTAAACTTTCCAAGAACCAACTTTCTTTTTAAAAAAAAATCAAAAAAGTGGGGGGGAAATTTAATATTTTTTTTTAATTTGTGAAACCTAAAAAACTTGGTTCTTTTTAACTTGTGAATAAGAATTTAGATTCAAATTTTTGTGGTGAAAATGAGACTTAATTTTTTCCTCAGTATTTGAATTTCCAAAATAAGAGCTTGATGTGTTTTGCAGGATTGTGGTCCTCGAGAGCCGTCCCACCAACGAACCAAAGAGCCCCTCCAACCTCTACATCCTTGCGGGCCACGAGAACAGCTACTGACAATCCTCCCTCCTCTCTGTAGATTGACGAGTGTACAGTATTTTTATCCCGACATGTGAATAGTGTGAATTTTGTAAATTATTTTTATTACTTATTGTGTAAATTATTTCACCTTTATTTGTTGATGGTCTGTTTCGATGTGTTTGCGTTGGCCAAAAGTTATATTATAAGGGGATGTTTGGATGCCCTTTCTAGTTTTCTTTGCGATCAGAGATTTTTTTTCGTCTGACTGCTGAATGTTGAGGAGCTGCAATTAGAATGAGTCGCAAAGTGTGGCATCTTGTGTTGTAAGTATCTTTAGTTTGATTGCTGGCCTCTCTCTCCCTAGGAGCAAACAAGGTCCAACAGTGTACTTTTGTTTTTGGTTGATTTGATGGGGGAATGACCCGCTTTCAGAAATTCCCGTTATCAACGAAAGATGTATTTGAATTAAACTGGTTTTAGTTAAATTCCATAGGCTTACTATTTTTTTACTGCATCGAAAGTAACAATCAAAGTTCAGTATTATTTTCTGCCCTTGAAAAAAGTCCCTTAAGATCCAATCATTCCCATTTGAAAGCAATAAGAGAATCAAAATCTTTTAAGTATTTCCTCTCCTTTTATGCTCTTAATAGAAATTCAGTTGCAAAATATCGTTTGAGAACTGATGATGCAGCGTTATTTACTATAGCCGAGGGTCAGCCAATAACTGGGAGAATAAGTCTTGAGATTAAAAAGAGTTTAGCTTCAGCGAGACAAATTTGCTTTGAATTTTATTTTTAGTAAAAAAAAATATTTAATTTTAAGTTTCTTCTTTTTTTTTAAATTTTATTTTGTGATATTCTTTTTATCTTTGCAATTTTAAATTATAGTTTGTTTGACCCATTGGCTATATCAACCAATCAATTTATCATAAGCATAAATTGCTTAAATTCTGTGAAAAATCAATAAATTTATTTTCAAAAGAGAAGTTTTTGTAGAAGAAGTATAGTGGTTGAAATTCCACTTCTCGTATTTATCAATTTTATTCTCTTTTAATTAGTTAACTAATTTTAAAAATTCCCATTTTACTTAAGATGCCTATGCTAGAACCCCTAGTGCAGTGGTCTGTCTAGGGGCAATTTTACTACCTTTTTGCAATACCTTCACAAATTCACCATTTGATAAAATGGTACTTTCACAAATTCAGTTTTAGGTAAAAAGGTACCTTCACCAAATGCATTTTTTAAAAGAAAGTTCTCTAATAAGCTATATTCTCTTAATTGTTGATTTTTTAGCCATTCTAGACTAAATTATCTTTAGTTTTTGATGCTTAAAAAATTATGTACATGTTATGTTGATTTTGCACTTAAATTTTTACAAATTTGCAGAAACTTTTTCACATAATCTCTAAATTTTCACAAAATAGGTACCTGTTACAAAAAAAACCTGGACAGACCCCTGTGTTAGTAGTAAAATCTTTTTTACTCAAAAGTCTTCCTAATTTTGATTTTGTTTCTGAAATGAGGAACGAGTCTTGTTTCTTTTGGCTGGCTGCATTCTGAGTTTGCTGTTGTTGCTCTTAAGTTTGGTCTTGGCATGAAATTTGCCAACAATAAAATGTTACCTTTCATTTTGGGATTTGTCATGCATGAAGCTTTTTAAGATTATTTCATTTTGGATTAGAATTGCATGAAAAGTGTTAATGATGTTATTTCTCATTCTGATTCTGTTATATTTATTTTTTTTAAATTGTTACCGAACCGGTGAAACGTTGCAATGTTTGAATTGAAGTGGTTTTACTTTGTACCGAAAGAGGCTGTTGATATGCGTTAGTGGAGTCGTAACAGCCAAATGTTATTGGTTTGGTGGCCCAAAATTGTACAAAAGTCTTCATCAGAAAAGAAATGTCAATTTTTTTTTAAAGTATTCCTCTTAATCGATCAATTAATTACATAGACCTTATGTTCTATTTAAGGAAGTTTAAATGTAATATAATGATCTTATCCTTTCTAGGTTCTGATATATTTTGGTCAGTTTGGTTACCCATGAATGCATGATTTTTCTTTACACACTTAATTTAGCTAAAAAAAATATCAGTTTGTTGCAAAATCTTTTGTTATTTTATCCTCAATTCGACTGAATCGCCTTATTTGGGCTGCTGCAATTTTTTACAGTCATGAGTATTTTTGTCCTTCTCCAATTTAAAACTGAACTTAAGCAGCTGTTCTCTTGATGTGTGAAGGAGCAACTCTTTTGTGAAAGCCTCCATGTGACAATGCCAATTTATTTTTAAAAGGAAAACTGTGTGTGATTTTGGTATTAGAAATGGTCGATTCTGATTTAGATTACTGTATATCGTCACCTTCATATCGAACGCTACTATCTCCGTTCGGCAAAACTTCGGGAATCCCAATCCCAGATGACAATCGAAACCACTACCCATAACCAATCGAATGACACTATCTGCTTCATTTAGATCGTTGGAGTAGCTCATTTGATTGGTTCAGTGCTTACGAACCAATTAAAAGAGCTTCTCTGCTCGCAATTCAGACCGGAAGACAGTATTATTTGATTCCAAGATGACGAAAGATGTTGTGGCAACCCCTTAACAATGCCAATAACACGATCGGAACTGGACGACTAAGCTGTGTGATGAGATGGTAGTTTTTGATTCTAAGGTGGCTATACTATTATATAGTAAATGGACTTGATCTTGTTGCTGTGTTTAATGGATTCTGACAAGGCAGGGGTCTTCAAAGTTTGGCACAAACTATAGATTGGCTCATTGTAACTGACTGCAATTTCCCTGTATCCAGACCGCTTTTAATTCACAGGTTAGAAAATATCATGATATTTACATAAACATCAAAATATCAGATTTTTTTATAAATCCAACATATTTAAACTAGGAAAATTCTGTTTCTTCGAAGTGAATACTAGTCTAAACAAAGTATTACTAGTTGAAAAAAACTTATTCGGATATTAATTTATCAATATTTCAAGACATCAATAGAGCATTCGCACATGACGTCACTGGAGGACAAAAGCAATGTTGCTGAGGCCGTTGTTAGGTCCGAGTCATGTGATTGAAAATGCTCCATAGTTTATGTATCTCTAATTTTTAGATGATTATAGCATCCAATACAAAATAGATGACTGGTAAGTACCTGTTGTAACACAAAATAGATAAAAAAATATTTGGGATAATTTTCTTTTGAAGTAATCAGACAGAAACAAATGGATTTGTTGATGAAAACCTGTAAGCTTCATTGAATGCAAATGTGCCAGAGAAAAATTTCAAAACTGCTTTTATATGCTAAATTATATTTTTTAACTTCATGATTTTATGGTTTTAAATTGTATTGATTTTTTTCATATCTCAATTAACGTGTCAACTAGTTTTAGTTTGTTGTTGTTTAGTGTTGAAAAATGTTGATTTTGCTATTGGATAAATATCATGATATCTATCAAGTGATATATCGACTAACCCTGCAGTAGTCAACGTCTAATATACAATGTGTTTCAACGAGTCTGCCCAAAATCTGCACAGAAAGATTCTTTGTATGGAGCGTATAAAAAATGTCCAGAAAACTGCAACCAACTGTTTTGCACCAGAGTGTCTGACTTAAATGTTTATGAAAGAAAGAACGTAACTATTATTAACATATGTATGAAGACTGAGATGTTAAAAATATCTACAAACGTCGCATTTTTTTTTTCAAGAAAAAAAATTGTCGTAGAGAGTGGTTCTGTGGTCATTTATTGTGCATTCTAACACAAGGAATCTGTCTGTTCAGACTTGTTGAAACACCGTATGTGAATATATGCACAAGAGATATTGTAAAATTCTCTCTATAATACAATAACATACCTGCCAACTTTTACGGATTTCTGTCTACTTTCACGGTAGTACGGATGGATCAGAAAATTTTCCGGATTTTGCATTTCTTTCCACTTAACTATCCATGAAAATGCAAAACTTTCGCAACTTAAACGATTTTCTCTAATTAATATCTTTTTACTTCAAAACCATCTCCTAATCCCTGCTCTTACGATTTTATCAATTTTTTTCTTTTATCGAGTGAAATTTAAATTTTTTTGCAAATCTTTTTCGGATTCGTCCGCTCACCCGGTAAGTTTGCTTCCCCCGTGTTCCGATCGCAATGCAGGAAAAACAACTTTACCGAGATCGGACCTGTGGTTCATCATCGCGTCTCCCTCAATTAGCATTGAGGCTTTTTAATGCGGAAAAGTTTCTCCTCGCTTTCTAATCGTAGCAACTCAAGCTTATTTAAATTCATCTTTAATCACATGCTGCTGACAATGTTGATGGAAATTTAGAAAATTGATCTGAAATTGATTCCTAACAGAAATTTAAATCAAATGGTTTGGGAAAAAGGGTACAAGATATTCATGTAACCAACAATGGTTTGTAGTACGAGTTTTGTGAAGGGGGATAAGTCAGTTGGTTATCAGATAAGGTAGTTTTGTAACGTTATGCAAAAAGTTTTACTGATGCAAGTTTTCAAAAGTTGGCAGGTATGCAATAATTTTGAAGTGAAAGGAAAATTTGGAGACCCTTGAGATATAGAGCAATAATAAACCGCTGTTGAGTTATTAGATTGTGTGTTTAGTTAGTTGAGTAAAAGTATTATGCTTTCGTACCTATATAGGAATCCAAGACTATTTTACACTACTGCTGTGTCGTTGTGCCAATGTATTTTTTTATTGAATTTTATAAAAAAAAAACCTTTGTCCCTTCTTATATACCTCAATAGCTTATATTCTCTAGACTTCCACTGAAGAGTATTTTAACCGAATAAAAAGAATATTTACTAGTTAATATTTCTTGCCTCATTCTTTTCTTCCAATGAAAAAAGTTTCTTCTCATAATACTTTTTTTTACTTTATGCATTTCTGTCTTTTTTCATTCTATTTTTAATTTACTTAATTCTATAAATTATGTAAAATTGTTTCAATGCATTCTAACGTTTGTAATAGCCTAACGTTTGAAGAAAAATGTCTGAAATGAGTGACTGAATTTTCATTACCTGCAACTACCAATTTATTAACAGCTACTAAAATTCTATAATAAGTATAACTATTGAAGCTAATGAAATTGTATTCAGCTTCAGTAGTTATAAAATATTCCTGTTTATTCTATATTTCACAATCCCCCAAATGCTACTTTTAAAGGTAAAATTTTCTGGAGAATTACTCCCAAACTCCCTTGAAATTTTAAAATTTATATTTATTATGTTCCTTGAAAATATTGTTACAAGGAATGATCCTCTTAGGGTGCAACTAAAAAATCTCAAAATAAGCTGCAAAACACTATTTTGAGAGGCAAATTCCGAAAAAATGTTTCGAGAAGAGGACCTTCCCCCAGTTATACTTGGGATTTTGTTTTCAAAATTTTAAATTTACGTGCACCAAAATTAAAATATATGTGTAAGTTATCGAACTTAACGTGCAAATGTATTCGCAAGGAGTGCGTCAGCAATAATGTTGAGTCAATTCCCCGAAACAAGTAGAGACTCCAAGTAACGGATTCTATGGTTGTTTTCCTACTACGGAAATCATCGGATAAACTACGGAAACCCTCCCAACACCACCGAGACGGCTGGAAAAAATGCAGATTCAACGTAGTTCTGCAGAGAACGATTGAGAGGGAAAATGCAGATTTATAGCATAGCTCTGCATAATGATAAACAAGCCCAACGCTGCTATAAATGACTGGGTCTGCTTGAAATCCTTAAAAGCTCTTTATCTCCATTCTCGAAAATTGTATTAAATAAACATTCCCTTTTCTGATCGTGTAATCGAAACTCATCGGGCGCGGCTGCAACCACCACCTGCGAGAAAAGAATAGACAAAAATTAAGCTACCTAAAAGAACTAGAAAACCTGCCGAATGGATTATATATTTCCCGACAGGTGACAGCCCCACATCACTACAAAGTACCCAGATTTAGGGTCCAAAATGAGTTAACCCGTAGCAGGGGAGGTGACGTCTCACAGACCGCGCAACATTTTTCTCCCCTTCCCCCTACCCACATGCTGGGTCGAATTGAATAGAATTTTCTCCTACCTTCCCCTTAAGTGACCTTGAACTGACCCCTTCTTATCAGCAAGTTTTTCCAAGTACATCCGTTTGAAATTCCACTAATTCTGACCTCAGGTCCCACTCAGTGTAACGGTTTTTGTCCAGGCTTAGTACGCATGGCTTTGGAGCTCGGTCCGCGGAGATTAATTTATCCTTCTGATCCTGGTTATGCGGAAGAGTTGAAAAAAATTGTATGAAGTTGGGAGTGATTTTAGAGTGGTAAAGGTAACTGTGAATAAGATTTCTGTGAAAAATTCTAAATTTTTTGCTTCTAAAACACTGGTGAAAAACTGATACTTTAGGTAGTGTCAAAATTTTTTTGTATTGTTCTACAATGAATTTTTTACAATTAAAACTTGCCTTACATATCTATATCTATAAAAGCCAAATACCACTGACTGACTCATTCATTCATTCACTGGTAAGTAAGGAACACTCAACACGGAATCTCTGAAACTACTGGACCCAGAGGCTTGAAATTGACAGAGAGCAGTTTGACAGAGACCTTCTCAGCTATGCGACGCGCACTATTAAAAATCGAATGACTCCTTCCCTGTTTTTCGGCGCTTTTTCTACTCCGTTTTTCCCATTGAAATAGCATTATGCATTGTTGAAATGCGTAAATTGCAGTAGGTTTATTTCTCTCTTGAGGTTTCGTCTGGCCTCATGTGATAAAATATAATTTCAAAAATTTCATAATTTATAACAAAGACGAAAAACACAGTGAAATTTCTATTTCAAAATTATAACAATTTTCAGGAAACATATAAATTTAAATAATTAATTTTGAAACAACATTTTCCTTTATTTGTAATTTTAATTTTTTTCTAAAATAAGTATATTTATGGAAAGGAATAAATGGTTTCCATGGAAACAAAGCTGAAATTATTTCATTGTTTCATGGGGCATGGTTTACTAGACTTATACATTCACTAATTTTTTATTTTTAAGTACTAGAAAACTGTTTTTACTAAGAAGTTGGCTATCATGGTAAAAGGAAAATGAGATTTATCAAGCATTTTATTATTTTGATAAAAATGTTTTTATTTTTGGAGATGTAGGATCATGCAAATAAAAATGGATTCTTTATCATCTTTGAATATAAATTAAATTAGGTATAGTTAAATATTTTGCTTTGGCGGTGGGAGTTGTTGACTGAATTACACATAGGGATTATTTTTTGATTAAATTAATATCATTTTTGGAAAACGATAGACACTTCATATACGGTTTGTAACATCCTGGAAGAAATTATTCCCAAGGGGCTCAAAGAGGGTTGTGATTTTTACTTCCTAAGTTTTTATCAAGTGATTTATAAAAACCGAAGCGTAATTTTTGAAAAGAACATCGGCAATACTTCATAGAAATTTTGTTTAAGATTTTAAACTATAAATTTCCAAAGACTGATGATTTCAATTGGATTGTTCTTTTACAGCCACAGTAAAATGCGGGACGGGATACGTTAGGGTATATTTTCACAGTAAGAAACCGGGATGAAAAAGACGACGGGGACGACGGGATGATAAGTGATTGCTAACCAGGAAAAGAAAAACCATATAACTCAATAAACCTGATGATTTAAATTGGATTGTTCTTTAACAGCCAAAGTTAAAAGCGGGGCGGGATGATCGTTAGGGTATATTTTCAAAGTAAGGAACCGGGAAGAAAAACACGACGGGGGTGACGGGATGATAAGTGACTGCTAATCCAGAAAAAGAAAAGACATAACTTGATAAACCTGATGATTTCAATTTGATTGTGCTTTACAGCGAAGGTAACAGCCAAATTTAAATGCGGGACGGGATGAGTTAGGGTATATTTTTACAGTTAAGAACTGGGATGAAAAAGACGACGGGGACGACGGGATGATAAGTTCCAGAAAAAGAAAAGACATAACTTGAAAAACTTTTTAAATACTATTTATGAATTAACTCAATCCCTGCAAGGCCGGGTAAGTCAGCTAGTTAAATAATAAAAACAAAACAGTTAATTCATAATAGATGCATTTTATTTTATATTATAAAGAATTTACTGCACCATGTGGTTTCTATCGAAAAATTTAAGGCTCTTGGAAAATTGTCTGTGAAAACTTTTATTTTATCATAAAGTTAACAAATATTTTTCTATGAAGAGATAAATGTTCCAAGAACAATGTACTGAAATATCATAATCATATCTTAATTAGAAATTTTTTTAAAAAATATAATGTCGCGCGGTCTGTGAGACCCCACGTCCCCTGGTATGTTCCATTTTTTCACCTCCCCTGTTACGGGTTAAAATAAAGAAAGCACTACTCTCATGAGGAATATTTCAAAAATTTTATGGGAGACCCCCATTTTTTGTTAGAAACTAACTAAGTTTTATATTCAGTGCACCGAAGATTTAAAACATTCCTGCATGGACATCCTGCATCCATGAAATTTGGAGGATAAAAACTAGTTTTTAAATGTTAAATCCAAAGGGGCAAATTTCCAAATATTTTCTGGGAGTGAACCCACGCGCCTGCAGCTAAAAATTTTGAAATTTTGCCTCATTTTTACAAAATTTTAGTTACATCCAAAGAGAACAGTCCCTTGTAAACCACATAATTTTCTAGAGAAAAAAAAGTTACAAATAAACGTCAAAGTTTCAAGGGGAGCCGGAGGTCTTCCCTCAGAAATTTTTTTGAAAATTTCCCTTTAACCTAGAGTTTAATCTCCTTTGCAACCTCATTGGGGAACACCCAGAGGGAACCGCTTGTTGTGAGCAGCAGAATTTTCAAGGGAAATATACTGTATATGTATAACATAGATATTTATAAGAATTTTAAAGGGGGTTCCCCCCCCAGAAAATTTTTAGAAATTTGCCTCTTAAAGTAGTGTTTCAGCTCATTTTGAGGCCCTTTGGGTTACATCCAAAAAGAACAGTTCCTTGTAGGTAAAGCATATAATTTTCTAGGGAAAAAAAATATAAATAAACGTCAAATTTTCAAGGGGAGCGGAGATCCTCCCGAGTAAAAATTTTTGAAAATTTCCCTTTAAACCAGACTCCTAGGGGCTTCAAACTCTTTGGTTCCCAAAGGGAACTGCTTCTTGTAAGCGGCAGAATTTTCAAGGGAGACACATTGCATAACAGACATCAAAGATCAGGAGGGGGTTTGGGGGTTCTACCCCAGAAAATTTTGAAATTTGCCCCCCAAAAGTAGTGGTTTAACTCCTTTTGGGATGTTTTGAGTTAAATCTGATTCTCCTTGTGGACGTTACAAAATTTTCAAGGGACTCTCAGCAATTTTTCACTTAAGAGTGGAAACCTTGGGGGGGCAATTGCCCCCACTAAATGACGCCCATGGAGTTAACCGCCCCCCAAAGAAGAAGGCACTGGATAGATACGCAAAGCAGTAAATCGTTACGAGCTAACGCTGCTCTTGCAGAAAAAAGTTCTAAATTATCCATAGCAGCATCGATGCCAACCTGGGATTCGAACTGAGATGCACACTATACCGCCTCTAGTATAGACATCTGTTGCCAAGACCGTTCATTATTAAAATTTAATATCATGCGTCATTTTGTTGTGCACGTATTCGAAAAAGGCAAGTCTGTTGTTACTGATGTGGACCGACAGAATCGCCTCTATCCCAAATCGAGTTCCCCTGTGATCGCTGAGAAACATGTTCAAAGTAAGTGCTTTCACTCATGCGCGCTTCCGGCTTCTCATTTATTATGCATCACAAAAGGGTTCTCGACTTTTTTGAGTTCAGATCAGGGCCCGATTTAGAACACTAGGCCCAACATGCAGGAAGGGGTTGCCAGATTTGGTGCTATAAAAATGTAGATGCTTGAAAATTATTGTTTGATTCGTGTGAAAATTCGCTATCGTCAGGGGGAAAGGGTCAGACACGTTCTCGGTTATCTTTTACGTTTTTTAAATTGCTAAAAGGTCTGGATTCTTATTTTCGGCTTAAATAAAGTAATGAAAAAACATTCTAGGAAGCATAAAAAGTTATTTCTACTATAAATTTTTGTGAACTTTTTAAAATTGTGGGGCCCGGGCCTAATGGTAAATCAGGGCCTGGTTCAGATACTAACTTGTTCAATCGCCGATCCAAGGAGGGGGTCAAAATATTCTGAGGGAAGGACCTCCAGACCCCCCCCCTTTTGTGTTTTAAAAATATTATTTACTACTTTTTATATTAAGTTCTTAAAGATGCAAATGCTACTATCTAAAATGTATTTAAAAGCTACATTGAACCTATTAGGAGCCGTCCATAACTGACATCGTGCTCGGAGGTTGTGACAAGGGAGAGGAGGGCAGAAGCCTTGACCATCTAGGACCGCTCATCTCTGGGATATCTTTCGGAGGATGGGATCTTAAATCCCGTCTTAAAAGTTCAAAAATGAGTCAAGAGACTACATTTTAATGTCTAGTTTAAAAATTTTCTGGGGGAGGGTCCCTTCCTTCCCTGGGGCGCCATATATACTTTTACGCGAAGGTTCGCATTTGATCTGTAAAATACCCGCTTAGATGGTCCGCCATACGCCATCTAACGTCCATACCCGAAGGTGGGAAGGTGGAGAGACCTTAAGAATAAAATTCGGAGTCAAAAACCCTTCCCGAAAAATAAAAGTCTAAAATCGGTTTTTAGGGTCAAATTTTCAAGCCTTCTTAAAATGTGGTTGCTCCCCCCCCCCCGTAGGTCCAGGCTGGGAACCGCCACTGCACTTGTTGCAGTCAGTCATCCTTCTCTAATACTCCACTCAGTGGCGGATCCAGAGGGGGGGGCCCTAGGGGTCATGGCCCCCCCCCCCGAGAAACCCTAACAAATAGCTTAAAAAACACTTTCTTAATGCTAAAATTCAAAAATTTTCTGGGGGAGAACCCCCAATCCCCCCTTTAATATTTTGACATGTGACATCTGTTTTAGAGTGTTTTTTCCTTGAAAATTCTTCCGCTTAAAAGAAGCTGTTCTCTTTTGGGAAGTTTTAAAATAGATGAATACTATAGTTTAAAAGGGCGCATTTGCAAAAATTTTCTGGGAGAGGACCCCCAGCCCTTTTCAAAATTTGGCATCTATTTATAATTTCATCCTTGAAAATTCTGTGGTTTACATGCTTTCAAAATGAGCTGAAACTTTATTTTTGGAGGCAAAGTTTCAAAATTTTTCTCGGGAGTTACCCCCCAGGACCCCCCTATCAATATCTCATGGTTACTTATTTACTGTTTTCTCCTTGAACTTATTTCTCTCCTCTCCTTTTAGGAGTACAAGAAAGTTGCCCTCTTTAGGTGTTATCCAATGGGTACCAAATGTACAAAAAATTGAGTAAAAAAAACTTACTATTTGTAGCCAAATTTCAAAAATTTTCTGGGGGAGGACCCCCAGACCCCCCCTTTTTGCTTTCGAGCTAGTATTACCTGATGAAATCTTTTTAACTTTAACAAAGTTTCGCATTTTTATTTATGTTTATACTCGGAAAATTGGGAGCCAAACACCTCGCGAAAACATAGTATTGTTATGCCCCTACCAAAAGGTTTCACCCCCCCCCCACTTTCTAAAACAATGGCACGGGCCCTGGGTATCCTCTAAGTTACTATAAAACCCCTAAAAAGCTGCTTAAAAGCAAGCACTCTTCAAAAAAAAATTCTGAGGCTCTGAAAAATTTCGAATGTAATACCCTCTGACTCTGACATGGCCCCCCCCCCCGAAAATCTGGTCTGGATCCGCCCTTGACTCCACTGGTGAATAGAATGTATTTATTTTGCTGTACGAGTCTTTACAGTGTCCTAAAGCGTGTCTGTCGCGAAATTTTATTAGCTAACGCTGAGTTCAACCCATAGTTGAATCGGATGTTGGCTCCTCCGTGCTGCCTTCTGGGGCCCATCCTGAGTTGGCATCCGGTGTTGTTGTTGGATCCCTCGCTGCTGCCATCTGGGGGGCATCCTGAGTTGTCCTCCGGTGCTGTTGTTGGATCCTCCGTGCTGCCATCTGGGGGCCGTCCCGAGTTGTCCTCCGTTGTTTGTTGGCTCCTCCGTACTGCTTTCTGGGGGGCATCCTGAGTTGGCTTCCGGTGTTGTTGTTGGCTCCTCCGTGCTGCTTTCTGGGGGGCATCCTGAGTTGGCTTCCGGTGTTTTTTGTTGGATCCTCGCTGCTGCCATCTGGGGGCTCAGGTGTTGTTGGATGATCCTCTGCGGGCAATCCGGGTGTTGGATCCGGGGGCCATCCTGAGGAGGTGTCTGCCCACCCCTTGTCGCGCAGGAAGGCGGGGTAGGAGAGTTTGGGGGGTCGGTCGTTC